>JAIUJO010000565.1:0-117500 GCA_023846275.1 Vanilla planifolia
AGTATGGTAAAGTAGAGTAGAGCTAAGTTAAGCTGTACTAGTTTAGGCTAAGTAAGAGTAGAGTAGAGTAGAGTAGAATAGAGTTTAGTAGAGTAAAGTAGAGTAAAGGTAGGTTAGGCTTAGCTTGGCTAGGATAATGTAGGCTAGGCTAAAGCATCGTGAAGTAGAGTAGGGTAGAGTAGAGCTAGGTGAGGCTAGGCTAGGCTAAATAAAGCAAGAGTAGAGTAGAGAAGAGTATAGCAGAGTAGAGCTGAGAACAATATAGTAGAGCATATAAGAGAAGAGAAGAGCAGAGCAAAATAGAGTGGATAGAGCTAGGTTGACCTAGGCTAGGCTTGGCTAGAGTAGAATAATATATAGTAGAATAAGGTTAGGCTAGGCAAGCAAGGCAAGGTTACATTGGCTTGGCTAGGCCAGACTAGAGTAGAGTGGAGTATAGTAGAGCAAAGCAGAGTAAAGTAGTGTAGTGCAAAGCATAGTAAAGCAGGTAGAGTGGAGTAGGGTAGAGGAGAGTAGAAAAGAGTGTTGTAGAGTAAGTAAAGCAAAGCAGAGTCGAGCTAAAGTTAGGCCAAGCTAGGCTAAGCTAAGCTAAGCTAACCTATGTTATCTCAAGCTTAATTAGAGTAGTGTGGAGCAGAGTATAATAAAGTAGATTAGAGTAGAGTAAAGTAGAGTAAAGTAGAGTAGAGTAGAGCATAGCATAATAGAACCTAGCATAGTAGAGTAGAGCAAAGCAGAGTTGAGCTGAGCTGAGCAGAGCAGAGTAAAGTAATGTGGAGCAGAGCTTAGAGGAGTAGATTAGAGCAGAGAAGAATAGAGTAGAGAAGAATGGAGTAGAGCAGAGAAAAGAATAGCAGAGTAGAGTAGAGTAGAGTAGAGAAGAGTAGAGCAGCCCAAAGTAGAGTAGAGTAGAGTAGAGCTAGGTTATGCTAGGTTAGGCCAGGCTAGGTCTTGCTAGGATAGAGTAGAGTAGAGAAGAGTAAAGCTAGGTTAGGCTAAGCTAGGCTAGGCTAGAGTATGCTAGAGTAGAATAGAGCTAAGCTTGGCTAGGCTAAGTCAGGCTTCGTTAGAGTAGAGTGGAGTATAGTAGAGTATAGTAGATTATAATAGAGTGGAGAAGAGTATTATAGAGTATAGTGGAGCTAGCATAGGGTATGCTAGGCTAGGGTTGGCTACATTAAGCTAAGCTAGGCTAGGGTAGAGTAGCGTAGAGTAGAGTAGACAAGAGCAAAGTAGAGTAGAATTGAGCTAGGTTAGGCTAGGCTAGCTAGAGTAAAGTAGAGTAGAATTGAATAGAGTTGAGTAGAATAGAGTAGAGCATTACAGAGCAAAGTAAGAAGAGTAAAATAGAGTAGAGCAGAGTAGAGCAGAGTAGAGTAGAGCTAGGTTAGGTTAAGAAAGGCTAAGCTAAGTGAGGCTATAGTAGGTTAGAATAGAGTAGAGTAGAGCAGATTATAGTAATGTATAATAAAGTAGAGTAAAGTAGAGCTAGGTTATGCTAGGCTACGTTAAGCTAAGAAAGAGTTGAGTATAGTAGAATAGAGTAGAGTAGAGCTAGGTTAGGTCAGGCTAGGCTAGGCTAGAATAGAGTGGAGTGTAGTAGAGAAGAGGTGAGTATAATAGAGTAGTGCAAAGTATAGTAAAGTATAGTAGAGAAGAGCAGAGTAGAGTAGAGCATGATAAACCAGAGAAGAGAAGAGCAGAGCAGAGTAAGGATTTGTAGTGTAGAAACGAACTAGGTATGGGTAGGGTAGGCTAGAGTAGAATACGGTAAAGTAAAGTAGAGCTAGGTTAGGTGAGAATAAGTTAGAGTAGAGTAGAATATAGAAGATTTGAGTAGAGTAGTGTATAATAGAGTAAAGTAGAATAGAACATGGTTAGGCTAGGCTAGGCTTGGATAGAGTAGGCATGGCTAGGTAAGGCTAGGCTAGAGTAGAGTATAGTACAGTAGAGTAGAACAAAAAAAGCAAAGTAGAGTAGAGTAGAGCATAGTATAGTAGAGTAGAGTAGAGTAGAGCTAGGTTAGGCTTGGCTAGGTTTGGCTAGGCTAGAGTAGAGTATAGAAGAGTAGAGCAAATTAGAATAGAGTAGAGTTTAGTAGAGTATATTATGGTAGTGTAGAGAAGAGCAAGGTTAGGTTAGGCAAGGCTACAGTATAGTTGAGGAGTGTAGCGTAGAGTAAAGCAAAGCAGAGTAGAGCAGACTTTAGATGAGTATAATAGTGTTGAGCTAGGTTAAGCTAGGCAAGGCTAGGCTATGCTTGGCAATGCTAGAGTAGAGTAGAGTAGAGTAAACCTAGGCTCGACTACACTAGGCTTTGCTTAGTTAGGGTAGAGTAGAGTAGAGTAGAGTAGATTAGAGTAGAGTAGAGTAGAGTAAAATTAGGTTCGGCTAGGCTAGGCTAGGATACAATGGAGTAGAGTAGAGTAGAGAAGAGTAGAGCAGTTCAGAGTAGAGCAAAGCATCATAGAATAGAGAATAGTAGAGTAGGGTAGAGCAGAATAAAGCAGCGAAACGCAGATAAAACTAGAACGTAGCTAAGTTAGGCCTGGCTATGTTAGAGTAGAGTAGAGTAGAGTGGAGCTAGGCCAGGCTTTGCTATGTGAGGCTAAGAGAGAGTATAGTATAGCAAGGTTAAGGTAGGTCAGGTTGGGTTAGGCCAGGCTAAGGTAGGTTTGGTTAGGCTAGGATAGAGTAAAGTAAGGTAGAGCATAGTAGAGTAGAGCTTAGTTAGGCTAGGCTAAAGTAGAGTTGAGTTGAGTTGAGAAGAGCAAAGCAGTGTGAAGCATAGTAAAGTAGAGTAGAGTAGAGCATGGTGGAGTAGAGTAGAGTAGAGAAGTGAAGAGCATTATAAGACATAATAGAGCACTGCAGCACAGAGTAGAGTGAGTAGAGTATAGTAGAGTAGAGTAGAAGTATGGCTAAGCTTTATTAGGCTAGGCAAGGCTTGTTTAAAGCAGAGTAGAGTATAGTAGAGTAGAGTGGAGCAGAGTAGAGTAGAGCTAGGTTACACTAGGCAATGTGAGGTTAAGCTAGGCTAAATTGAGTATAATAGAGTAGAGTAGAGTAGAGCTATGTTAGGTTAGGATAGGCTAGGCTAAAGAAGTGTAGAATAGAGTAGAGTGGAGCATAGTAGGGTAGAGTAGATTAGATTAGAGTAGAGAAGAGCATAATAGAATAGTGTAGTGTAGAATGAAGTATAGCAGAGCAGATAATAACAGAGTAGAGTAGGGTGGAGTAGAGCAGAGTGGAGCAGAGCAAGGTTAGGTGAGATTAGGCTATGCTATGGTAGAGTGGAGTAGGGTAGAGTAGAATAGAGACACCTATATTATGCAAGGCTAGGCTATATTAGATTAGAGTAGACTATAGTAGTGTAGAGTAGAGTAGAGTAGAGCAAGGTTAGGCTAGGGTAGAGTCAAGTACAGTAGAGTTGTGTAGATTAGAGCTAGGATAAGCTAGGTTAGGCTAGGCTAGAGTAGGTAGAGTAGAATAAAGTAAAGGAGAGAAGAGTAGACTAGAAAGGAGCAGAGTAGAGAAGAGTAAGGTTAGATAAGGCTATGCTAGGGTATGCAAAGTTAGGCAAGGTTAGGTTAGAGTAGGGATGAGTAGAGTAGAGGAGAGTAGAGCTAGATTAGGCTAGGCTAGTCTGAGCTAGGTTAGAGTAAAGTAGAGTAGAGTAGAGTAGAGTAGAGTAGCGTGGAGTAGAGTAGAGTAGAGGAGAGGAGAAGAGAGGAGAGGATAGGAGAGGATAGTAGATAAGAGTAGAGCAGAGCAAAGTAGGGTAGAGCATAGTAGAGTAGAGTAGAGGTAAGTTAGGCTAGGCTAGGCTAGAGGAGAGTAGAGTAGAGCCAAGTTAGGTTAGGTTAGGTTAGGCTAGGCTAGGTTATGTTAGGCTAGGCTAGGCTTTAGTAGAATAGTAGAGGAGAGTAGAGAAGATCAGAGATAGGTCAAATAAGGTTTGGCAAGGCTAGTTAAAGCTAGGCTTGTATAGTGTATAGCAGAGTAGAGTAGAGTAGAGTAGAGCAAACTGGAGTAGAGTAGAAAAGTGCAGAGCAAAGTAGAGCAAAGCAGAATAGAGTAGTATAGAGTAGAGAAGAGTAGAGTAGAGGAGAGAAAAGCAGAGAATAAAAAAGTAAAGCAGACCAAAGTAGAGAAGAGTAGAGTAGAATAGAGTTAGGCTAGGCTAGGTTACGTTAGGATAGGCTACATTAGGCTAGGCTAAAGTAGAGTGAAGTAGAGTAGAGCTAGGTTAGGCAAGGCTTGGCTAGGCTAGGTTAGAGTAGGATAGAGTAGAGTAGAGTAGAGTAGCATATAGTAGAGTAAAACAGAGTAGAGTAGAGTAGAGTAGCATTTAGTAGAGTAAAGCAGAGTAGAGTAGAGTAGTATAAAGTAGATTAGAGTAGAGTAGAGTAGAGTAGTATAAAGTAGAGTAGAGCTAGGCTAAGCTAGGCTTTACTAGGCTAGGCTAGGTTATAGTAGTGTAGAGTAGAGTAGAGTATAGCATAGTAGAGTAGAGCTAGATTGGCTAGGTTAACTTAGGTGATAGTAGAGTAGAGTAGTGTAGAGTAGAGTAGATAGAGTAGAGTATGGTAGATTAGAGTAGGTTAGAATAGAGTGGAGTAGAGGAGAGGAGAGGAGAGTAAAGTAGAGTAGAGCTAAAGAAGGCAAGGTTAGGCTGGGTTAGGTTAGGCTAGAGTGTAGAGTGGAGTAGAGTAGAATATATTTTAGTAGAGAAGAGTAGAGTAGAGTAGTGTAAAGTATAGTAAAGCAAAGTAAAGTAGAGTTATGTTAGGGTAAGCAAGGCTAGTCTAGGGTATGCTAAGCTAAGCTAGAGTAGAGTATAGTAGAGTACGGTAGAGCTAGGTTAGGCTAATCTAGGATAGAGTATAGTAGAGTAGAGTAGAGTTGAGTAGAGCAGATTAGAGAAGAGCAAAGTAGAGCATACTAGAGTAGAGTAGAGTTGAGCAGAGCATAGTAGAGCAGAGATAGGTTAGGCGAGGCAAAGTTAGGTTAAGCTAAGCTATTGTAGTGAAGATTAGAGCTATTTTTGGCTTTGCTAGGCTAAGCTCTTTTAATGTAGAGTAGAGTATAGTAAAGTAGGGTACAGTGGAGTGGAGTAGAGTTGAGTAGAGAAGAGTAGATTTGAGAAGAGTAGGGTAGAGTAGAGTAAAGCTTAGTTAAGCTAAGGTAGGATAGAGTAGAGTAAAGTAGAGCAGAGCTAAGTTTAGCACAGTAGACCCTAGAAAAGCAGAGTAACACAGAGGAGAGAAAGAGCAGAGTAAAGCAATGTTGAGCAGAACAGAGCAGGGCAAAGTAGAATAGAGTAGAGCAGAGTAGAATAGAGCTTGGTTAGGCTAAGCTAACTAGGCTAGGTTAGAGTAAAGTAGAGTATAGTATAGTAGAGTAGAGTATAGTAGAGTAGAGTAGAGTAGAGTATAATAGAGTAGAGTAGAGTAGAGTAGAGTATAATAGAGTAGAGTAGAGCTAGGTTAGGCTAGACTAAGCTAAGCAAGGTTAGGCTTGGCTAGAGTATAGTAGAGTAGAGTAAAGTAGAGTATAGAAGAGTATAGTAGAGCTTGGTTTGGTTAAGCTAGGTTAAGCTAGAGTATAGTATAGTATAGTAGAATAGAGCAGAGCAGAGTTGTGCATAATGGAGCAATACAGAATAAAAAAGAGTAGAGTAGAATAGAGAAGAGAAGGTTAGAGCAAAGCTGAGCAAGCTTAGTTTTCGTAAGGCTAGTTAAGCTAGGTTAAAGTAGAGTTGAGAAGAATTTAGCTAAATTAGGCTTGACAAGGCTAGGCTAGGTTAGAGTAGAGTAGAGTATATAGTGTATAGTAGAGGAAAGTGGAGTAGAGCTAATTAAGCTAGGCTAGCCTAGCCTATAGTAGTGTAGAGTAGAGTAGAGTGGAGAAGAGTAGATTAGAGTAGAGCATAATATAATAGAGCTAGGTATGGCTAGGCTAGGCTCGAGTTGAGTAGAGTAGAGTAAAGTAAAGTAGAGGAGAGCAGAGAAGAGCAATATAGTAGAGAAGAGCAAAGTTGTGTAGAGCTCGTTTAGGCTTGGATAAGTTAGGCTAGGCTAAGCTAGAGTAAAGTGGAGAAGAGTTAGGTTAGGTTTGGCTAAGTTAGCCTAAGTTAGAGAAGTGTAGAGTATAGTATAGTAGAGTAGAGTAGAGTAAAGTAGAGCAGAGCTAGGTTAGGCTAGGTTAGGCTAGGCTTGACTAAGCCAAAGTAGAGTAGAGTAGAGTAGAGAAGAGTAGAGGAAGGTTATGTTAGGTTCGACTAAGGTTGGCTCTACAAGTTTAGTTTGCAGAAGAGTAGAGTAGAGTTGAGTAGAGTAGTGTTGAGTAGAGTAGAGTAAAGTATAATAGTGTAAAGTAGTGTAGAGTAGAGTAGAGTAGAGCTATGTTTGGCAAAGATAGGCTAGGCTGAGCTTGGTTAGGGTAGGCTAGGCCGAGGAAAGCTAAGCTAGAGTAGAGTAGAGTATAGTAGAGTGAGATTAGGAAAGGTTATGCTAGTGAATAGTATAGTAGAGTAGAGTAGAGTAGAGTAGAGAAGAGCAAACCATAAAAGAGTAGAGTCAAGCAGAGTAGAGCATAGCTAGGATAATCTCGGCTAGGCTAAGCTAAGCTTGGTTAGGGTAAAGTAGAGTAGAGTAGAGTATAGTAGAGTAGTGCTAGGTTTGGCTAGGGTAAGTTAGACTAGAGTAGAGAAGAGTATATTAGAGTAGAGTAGGGTAAAGTAGAGTCTAGCTATGTTAGGCTAGGCAAGGCTACACAAGGGTTGGCTAGGCTGGGCTAGGCTAAGCATGGCTAAGCTATAGTAGAGTAGAGCATAGTAAAGTGGAGTAGAGTAGAGTAGAATTACTTTAGGCTATGCTAAGCTAGGCTAGATTAAACTAGGCAAGAGTAGAGCATAGTAGAGTCAAGATAAACAGAGTAGAGTAGAGTAGAGCAAAGCATAATAGAGTAGAGCATAGTAGGGAAGAGCGGAGTAGAGATTAGCAGAGCAGAGTAGAGCTCAATTAGGCTAAGCTATGCAATGCTATAATGGAGAAGAGTTTAGCTAGGCTAGGCTAAGATAGAGTAGAATAGAGTAGACTAGAACAGAGTAAAGTAGAGCAGAGTAGAGGTAGGTTAGGCTAGGCTAGGCCAAAGTAGAATAGAGTAGAGCTAGGTTAGGCTAGGATAGGTTAGACTAGGTTGGAGTAGAGTGGAGTAGAGAAGAGTATAGTAGAGTAAAGTAGAGTACAGTAGAGTAGAGCAAAGTATAGTTGAGTATAGTAGTGTAGAGTAGAGTAGAGCTAGGTTAGGCGAGGCTAGGCTAGGCTAAGTAAGGCAAGGGTAGGCAAGGCTTGGTTAGGATATAGTAGAGTAGAGTAGAGTAGAGTATCATAGAGTATAATATAGTTCAGTTAGGCTAAGAAAGGCTAGAATAGGGTAGAGTAAAGTTGAGTAGAGTAGAGTAGACAATAGTAGAGCAAAGAAGACCATAGAAGATTAAAGCAGAGTAGAGTATTTTGGAGCTAAGTTAAGCTAGGCTAGGGAAGGATAGAGTAGAGTAGAGTAGAGTAGAGTAGAGCTAGGTTAGGCTAGGCTAGAGTATAGTATAGTAGAGTAGAGTATAGTAGAGAAGAGCAGAATAGATAGAGAAAAGCTGAGTAGAGTAGTGCATAGTAAGGGTAGTCTAGGATAAGCTAGGCTTGGCTAGGCTAAGCTAGGCTAGAGTAGAGTAGAGTAGAGTAGCGCTAGGTTAGGCTAGGCTAGCTTATGCTAGGCTATGCTAGGCAAGGATAAGCTAAACTAGGCTAGGCTAGAGTAGAGTAGAGTTGAGTAGAGTTTAGTAAACCTAGGTTATGCAAGGCGAGGCTAGAGCACAATAAAGCGGAGTAGAGTAGAGCAATGCAGAGTAAAGTAGAGTAGAGAAAGGCAGAGTAGAATAGAGCAAAACAAAGTAGAGTAGAGCAAAGTAGAGTAGAGAAGAGTAGAGCAAGGTTAGGCCAGGCTAGGCTAGAGTAGAGTTGAGTAGAGCTAGGTTATACTAGGTTAGGCTAGGCTAAGTTATTATAGAGTATAGTATTGTAGAGTAGATTAGTGTAAAGTAGAGTAGGGTAGAGCAAAGTAGAGTAGAGTAGAGCAATGTTAGGCTAGGCTAGCATATGATAAGCTAGGTTAGGCTAAGCTAGGCAAGAGTAGAGTAGAGAAGAGTAGAGTAGTGTAGAGTGGAGGAGAGAAGAGGAGAAGAGAAATATGGAGAGGAGAGGAGAGGAGAGCAGAGTGGAGTAGAATATAGTAAAGCAGAGTTGAGTAGAGTAGAGCAGAGTAGAACTTAGTAGAGGAGAGTAGAGTAAAGCCCAGAAAAGTAGAGCAGAGTATAGCAATGCGAGATTTTGCTAGGCTACAATAGGCTTAAGTAGAATAGAACAGAGTAGAGTAGAGTAGAGTATAGCAGAGCTAGGTTAGGATAGGTTAGGCGAGGCTAGGTTAGAATCATGTAGAGTAGAGTAGATTGTAGTAGAGTGGAGTGGAGTAGAGTGGAGCATATTCGAGTAGAGTAGATGAGAGCTAGGTTAGGTTGGGCTAAGGTTAGGCTAAGTTATTGTAGAGTATAGTAGATTAGAGTAGATTAGTGTAAAGTAGAGTAGAGTAGGGTAGAGTAGAGTAGAGTAAAGCAATGTTAGGCTAGGCTATCCTATGATAAGCTTGGTTAGGCTAAGCTAGGCAAGAGTAGAGTATAGAAGAGTAGAGTAGGGTAGAGTAGAGTAGAGTAGACTATAGTAGAGTAGAGTAAGGCTAGGCTGGGTTATGCCAAGTTAGGTTAAGGTAGGCTAGTATAGAGTAGAGTATAATAGAATAGAATAGAGTAAAGTAGAGTTAAGCAGAGTAGTGCATAGCAGAGTAGGGCTAAGTAGAGTATAGTAAAGCAGGATAGATAGAGTGGAATAGAGAAGGGCATAAAAAAGTAGAGAATGCAGAGTAAGGAAGAGCAAAGCAGAGCTGCGCTGAGCTTACACAATAGAGTAGAAAAGAGCAAAGTAGGGTAAAGTAGAGTAAAGTAGAGCTAGTTCGGCTTGGCGAGGTTAGGCTAGGTTGGAGCAGAGAAGAGCAGAGAAGATTAGAGAAGAATAGAGTAGAGCAGAATAGGGTAGAACAACGTAGAGTAGAGCATAGCAGAATAAAGTAGAGCAAAATAGAGAACAGCTAAGAAAGCATAACTGAGTGAACTTAGGTTAGGCTAGGCTTGTCTTTGATAGGCTAGGCTAGTCTTGGCTAGGCTAGGCTAGGATAGGGTAGAGCAGAGCTAGTTTAGGCCAGGTTAGGTTATAGTAGATTAGAGTGTGGTAGAGTAAAATAGAGTAGTTGAGTATAGTATAGTATAGTAGAGTAAAGTAGAGTTAGGCTAGGCAAGGCTAGGATAGGCTAAGCAAGGCTATGCTAGAGTAAAGTAGAGTAGAGTTGAGTAGAGTAGAGTACAGTAGTATTAAATTAGGTTAGGTTAAGCTAGAGTAGAATAGAGTAAAGTAAAATAAATTAGAGTAGAGCAGAGTAGAGAAGAGGAGAGAAGAGAAGAGCAAAGCAAACTAAAGTAGAGCAAAGTAGAGTAGAGTAGAGCAAAGTAGAATAGAGCAAAGAAGCTAAAGCAAAGGAGTAGTGCAGAGTAGAGTTAGGTAAGATTGAGCTAGGCTAGGCTAAGCTTGTTTAGAGTTGAGTAGAGTATAATAGAGAAGAGTAGAGTTGAGTAGAGTTGAATAGAGTAAGGTAGAGTAGAGTAGAGGATAGTATAGTAGAGTAGTGTAGAGTAGTGTAGAATAGAGCTACATTAGGCATAACTAGGCTAGAGTATAATAGAGCAAATTAGAGTAAAGTAAAGCATAATATAGTAGAGCTTTGTAGAGTACAACAAGCAAAGCAAAGTAGAGCTAGGTTAGGCTATGTTAGGCTAGGCTTGGATAGGCTAGCCTAGAGTAGAGTAGAGCTAGGTTGAACTAGGCTAGGCTAGGCTAAGTTAGAGTAGAGTAGAGCAGAGTGGAGTAGATTAGCATAGAGTAAAGAAGAGTAAAGAAGAGTAGAGCTAGGTCAGGCTAGGCTAGGTTAGGTTAAGTTAGGCTAGGTTAGAGTAGGGTAGACTAGAGTAGAATAGAGTAGAGCAGAGTTAGTTTTCGTTTGGCTAGGCAAGGCTATGGTAAACAAGGCAAGAGTAGAGCAAATTAAGGTAGTGTAGAGTAAATTAGAGCTGTGCAAAGTAGATTAGAGTAGAGTAGAGCAGAGTAGAGGAGCAAGCAAATTGGAGCAAAGCAAAGCAAAGTAGAATAGAGCGAAGCTAGGTTATGTTAGGCTAGGTTAGAGTAGAGTAGATTATAGTAGAGCTCAGTTGGGCTAGGCTAGGTTAGGCTAGGTTTTAGTCTATTCGAGTAGTGTAGAGTAGAGTAGAGTGGAGTAGAGCGAGGTTAGTTTGGGCTATGTAGAGCTAGGCTAGGGTAGGCTAGGTAAGGCTAAGCTATGTTAAAGTAGAGTAGAGTAGAGTAGAATAGAGGAGAGTGGAGTAGAGTAGAGTAGAGTAAAGTAGAGTAGAGTAGAGTAGAGAAGAGTAGTGTAAATGGGGGAAGAGTAGAGTAGAGCAAAGTAGAGCATTGAAGAGCAAAGCATAGTAGAGTAGTGAAGAGTAAAGCAAAGTTGAACAAGATTCGACTAGGCTAGAATAGAGTAGAGTTAGGTCAGGGTGGGCTAGGTTGGGATAGTTTAGAGTAAAATAAAGTAAAGTAGAATGATGTAGAGTAGAGTAGAGTAGAGTAGAATAAAGTAGAGTAGAGTAGAGTAGAGTGGAGTAGAGTAGAGCATAGTAGAGCTAGATTAGGCTAGGCTAGGCTAAGCTATGCTAAGCTAGAGTAAAGTAGAGCTAGGTTAAGTTAGACAAAGCTAAGCTAGGATAGAGTATACTTGTGTAGAGTAGAGTAGAGCAGAGTAGAGCATAGTTAAGTTAGGCTAGGCTAATATAAGTTATGCTATGATAGGCTAGACAAGGCTTGGCTAGAGTAGACCAAAGTCGAGTGGAATTGAGTAGAGTAGAGTAGAGTAGAGTAGAGCTAGATTAAGCTAGGCTAGGCAAGGTCAGGCTTGGCTAGAGTATAATAGAGTAGAGTAGAGCAGAGCAGAGTAGAGTAGAGTAGAGCAGAGTTGTACAGATTAGGGGAAAGAAAAGTAGAGCACAATAGAGTGGAGTAGAGTAGAGTAGAGTAAATGAGGGCAAAATAGAGTAAAGTATAGTAGAGTGGAGTAGAGGAGAGTGGAGCAGAGCAGAGCTCAGTAGAGTAAAGCTAGGTTAGGCTAGGCTAGGCTAGGTAAGAGTAGAGTAGAGTAGGATAGAGTAGAGTATAAGAGAGTAGAGGAGATTAGAGTAGAGTATAGTAGAGCTATGTTATGCTTGGCAAGGCTAAAGTACAGTAGAGTAGAGCTAAGTTAGGCTTAGTTAAGGTAGAGTATAGTAAAGTAGAGTAGAGTGGAGGGGAGCAAAGCAGAGTAGAGTTAGGTAGAGTAGAGTAGAGCAGAACTAAGAAGAGTAGAGTAGAGTAGAGCAGAGCAAAATAAAGAAGAGCTAGATTAGGTTCTGCTAGGCTAGGCTAAAATAAGCTAGACTAGGCTAGGCTAGGTTAGAGTAGAGCAGAGTAGAGTAGATTAGAAGAGAGTTGAATATAATAGAGTATAGTAGAGTAAAATTGAGTAGAGTAGAGCTAGGTTAGGCTAGAGTATAGTAGAGAAGAGTATAACAGAGAAAAGTAGAGCTAGATTAGGTTAGGCTAGGTTAAGCTAGGCTATGCTTAGCTAGACTAGGCTAGTAGAGTAGAGCAGAGTAGAATAGAGTGGAGCTAGGTTAGGCTAGGCTAGGCTAGGCAAAGTTAGAGTACAGTAGAGCAGATTGGTGTAGAGTATAGTAGAGTAATGTTGTGTAAAGTAAGGTTAGGCTAAGTTAGGCTAGGCTACGCTAAGCTAAAGTAGAGTACAACATAATAGAGTAGAGCAGAGTAGAGCTAGGTTAGGCTATGTTAGGCTAGGCTAGGCTAAACTAAACAAGAGTATAATAGAGTAAAGTATAGCATAATAGAGCAGAGTAGAGCAGAGAAGTGTAGAGTGGAGCTAGGTAAGGCTAGGTTAGTGTAGAGTAGAGTAGAGAAAGGTTAGGCTAGGCTAGGCTAAGTTTTAATAGAGTAGAATAGAGTAGATTAGAGTAGAGTAGAGTAGGGTAGAGAGAACAAAGGCAGAGTTAGGTCAGGCTAAGCTAGTCTTGAGTAAAGTAGGGTGAAGTTGGGTAGAGTAGAATAGAGTAAGGTAAGGCCAGGCTAAGTTAGGCTAGGCTAAACAAGTCTAGAGTATAGTAGAGTAGAAATGAGTGGAGTAGAGTAGAGTAGAGCAGAGCAGATTAGTCGAGAATAGAGCAAAGCGTGACTGAGAAATGCACAGTAGAGCAAAGTAGAGTAGAGTGGAGCATAGCAGAGTAGAGCAAAGTAGAGCAGAGTAGAGGCAGGCAAGGCTATGTTATGCTAGGCTAGGCCATGCTGACCTAAGCTAGAGTATAGATCAGAGCAGTGCTGAGTAGAGAATAGTAGAGTAGAGTAAAGCAGAGCATAGTAGAGTAGAGCATAGCGAGCAAAGCTAGCTTAGGCTAGGCTAAGCTAGGCTAGGCTAGGTTAGGAAATGCTAGCTAGAGTTGAGTAGAATAGTAGAGTGTAGTAGAGCTTAATTAGGCTAAGCGAGGCTAGGTTATAGTGGAGTAAAGTAAAGTAGAGTAGAGTAGAGTAGAGTGAAGTAGAGTAGAGTAGAGTAGAGTAGAGTAGAGCTCGATTAAGCTAGGGAAGGCTAGGCTGGCGTAGTCTATGGTCGGCTAGGATTGGCTAAGCTATGCTAGAGTAGAGTAGAGTAGGGTAGAGTAGAGTAGAGTAGAGTAGAGTAGAGCTTGCTCAGGTGATGCTAGGCTAAGCTAGAGTAGAGTATAGAAGAGTAGGGTAGAGTATGGTAGAGTAGAGTAGAGTAGAGTAGAGTATAGTAGAGTAGATTAGAGTAGAGATAGGTTAGGTTAAGCTTAGCTTGGCTAGGTTAGGCTAGGCTAGGATAGTCTATGCTAAGCTAGAGTACAGTAGAGTAGAGTTAGGTTTGGCTGGGTTAGGATAGGCTATTATAATAGAGTAGAGTAAAGTAGAGCAGAGTAGAGCATAACAGAGAAAAATAAAGAAGAGTAGGGAAGAGTAGAGTAGAGGAGAGCATAGCAGAGTAGAGTAGAGCTTCGAAGAGCATAGCATAGTAGAGTAGAGTAGACCAGGGAAGAGCAGAGGAGAGTAGAACTGAACATAGTAGAGTAGAGCAGAGTAGAACTGAACATAGTAGAGTAGAGCAGAGTAGAACTGAGCTATGTTACAAAAGGCTAGGCTAGGGTAGGATAGGATAGAGTAGAGGAGAGTAGAGAAGAGTAATATAGAGTAGAGTAGAGTAGAGTAAAGCTTTGTTAGGTTAGACAAAACTAGATAAGGCTAAGCTAGGCTAGGCTATAGTATAGTAGAGTAAAGTAGAGCAGAGTATAGTAGAGTATAGTAAAGTAGAGTGGAGTTGAACAAGATTAAGCAAGGCTAGGCTATGTAATAATAGGCTATGTTAGGCTTGGCTAGGTTGGAGTAGAGTATAGTTGAGTAGAGTAGAGCTTGTTTAGGTTAGGCTTGCCTAGAGTAGAGTAGAGTAGAGTAGAGAAGAGTAGAGTAGAGCAGCACGAAGCAGAGCAGAGAAAAGTAGAGCATTGTAGAGGAGAGTAGAGCAGTATAGAGAAGAGTAGAGCATAGTAGAAGAGAGTAGAGTGGAGAAGAGTAGAGAGAGTAGAACAGAGTAGAGCTAGTTTAAGCTATGCTAGGAAAGGCTAGGCTACGTTAAGTAGAGTAGAGTAGAGTAGAGGAAAATATAATAGAGTAGAGTAAACAAGAGTAGAGTATGGTATAGTAGCCTAGAGTATAGTATAACAAAGTAGAGAAGAGTTGAGTAGAGCAAATCAGCAAAGAGCAGAGCAAAGTAGAGTAGATTAGAGCAGAGTAGAGTGGAGTAGAGCAGAGCAAAGTAGAATAAAGGTAGTTAAGCTTGGATAAGCTAGGCTTGGTTAGGTAAGGCTAGAGAATTGTTGAGTAGAGTAGTCTAGAGCTAGGTTAGGATAGGCTAGGCTTGGCTAGGTTAGGCTAGGCAATGCTAGGATTTTCTAGGCTAAGCTTGAGTAGTGTAGAGTAGAGTAAAGTAGATTAGAGCTAGGTTAGGCTACGCATGACTATGCTAGTTGAGAGTACAATAGAATAAAGCAGAGTATAGTAGAGTAGAGTAGAGTAGAGCATAGTAGAGAAAAGTAGAGTAGAGTATAGTATAGCAAAGTAGAGAAGAGTAGAGCTAGGTTAGTCTAGGTTAGGATTGGCTAGGCTAGCCAAGGGTTGGCTAGATAAGGCTAGGCTAGGCTACAATAGAGTGGATTAGAGTAGAGCTTGGTTAGCCTAGGCCTTGCTAAGCTTAGATAGAGTAGGGTAGCAAAGAGTATAGTAGAGTATAGTATAGTAGAGTAGAGCAGAGTAGAGTAGAGTATAGTAGAGTAGAGTATTGTAGAGTAGAGTATAGTAGAATAGAGTATAGTAGAGTTAGGTTAAGCTATACTAGGCTAGTAGGCTAGGTTAAGCTAGGCCAGGGTAGGCTAAAGTATAGTAGAGTGAGTATAGTAAAGCTTAGTTAAGTTTTACTAGGTTAGGCTACCCTAAGCTATAATAAAGTAGAGTAGAGAAGGATAGAGTAGGGCATAGTAGAGTAGGGCATAACATAGAAGGGTAGAGAAGAGCAAAGCAAAAATGAGCAAAGTAGAGTAGGTTACAGCAAAATAGAGCAGAGAAGAGAAGAGTAGAGCAAAGCATAGTAGAGTAGAGTTAGCTTAGGCAAAGTAATGCAAGGCAAGACAAGGTTAGATTAGAGTAGATTAGAGCTAGGTTAGGCTAGGCTATGTGAGTACAATAGTGTAGAGTATAGTATAATAGAGTAGAGGAGAGCAAAGCATAGTAGAGAAAAGTATAGTAGAGCAGAGTAGAGCAAAGTAGAGGAGAGCAGTGCTAGGTTAAGCTAGGCTAGGCAAGGCATGTCTATGCCAGGCTAGGCTAGAGTAGAGAAGAGAAGAGCAGCTAGGTTAGGCTAAGGTAGCCTAGGCAAGACAAGTTTATAGTAGAATAGAGTCGAGTAGAATAGAATAGAGTAGAGTAGAGTAGAGTAATGTAGTGTATAGTATAGTAGAGTATAGTAAAATAAAGTAGAGCCAGGTTAGGCTCGGTTAGGCAAGGCAAGATTTGGCTAAGCTAGAGTAGAGTCGATAAGAGTAGAGCAGAGCAAGTTTAGGTTATGCTATGCTAGAGTAGAATAGAACAAAGTAGAGCAGAGTAGAGTAAAGCCGAGCTGTGCTAAGCAGAGTGGAGCAGAGCAGAGAAGAGTAGACCTAGCTAAGGCTAAGCTAGAGTGGAGAAGAGTAAAGTAGAGTAGAGTAGAGCGAGGTTAGGCTAGGCTAGGTTACAGTAGAGCAGAGTAGAGTAGAGTAGAAAAACTTATAGTAGAATATATTAGAGTATAGTGTAGTAGAGTAGAGTAGAGGTAGGTTAGGCTAGGCTAGGCTAGGTTAGGTTAGGCTAGGTTTGGCTAGGCTAGGCAAGAGTAAGCTAGAGTAGAGTAGAGTAGAGTAGAGTAGAGCATAATAGAGATAAATTAGGCTAGGTTAAGCTAGTCTAGAGTTGAGTAGAGTGGAGTGGAGTTGAGTAGAGTAAAGCAGAGTAGAGTAGAGCAGAGCTGAGCTGAGTAGAGTAGAGCAAAGCTAGCTAGGCTAGTGTAGAGTAGAGTAGAGTAGAGTAGAGTAGAGTATAGTAGAGTAGAGTTGAGTTGAGTGGAGTAAAGTAAAACTAGGTTAGGCTTGGCTAGAGTAGAGTAGAGTGGAGTAGAACAGAGTATAAGAGATTTGAGTTGAGTAGAGCAGAGTGGATTAGAGCTTAAGCAAGAAGAGCAACCTAAGGTAGGGCTAAGCTATGTTAGGTAAAGCTATGTTTGGGTAGGCTAGGCTTTATTTGCCTAGGCTAGGCTTGAGTAGAGTATAGCAAAGTAAAGTAGAGTATTATGGAGTAGAGTAGAGTAGTGTAGAGGACAACAAAGCAGAGCAAAGAAGAGTAGAGTAGAGTAGAGGAAAGCAAAGCATAGTAGAGAAGAGTGGAGTAAAGGAGAGGAGAACAATGTAGAGCAGAGTAAAGCAGAGCTGAGTAGAGCTAGGTTTTGCTATGCTAGGCTAGGCAAGGCTTGGAGATGCTAGGATATAGTAGACTAGAATAGAGTAGATACAGTAGAGTAGAGTAGATTAGAGCTAGGATAAGCTAGGCTAGGCTAGGTTAGGGTATCGTAAAGTAGAGTATTGTAGAGCGCAATGAAGTTGAGTAGAGCTAGGTTAGTCGAGGCTAAGCTAGTGTAGAAAAGAGCTCAGTTAGGCTAAGCTAGGCTAGTGTAGAGTAGAGTGAAGAAGAGTAGCATAGGGTAGACTATAGCTCGGTTAGGCTAGGCTAGGCTAAGCTAGGCTAAGATGGAGTAGAGTAGAAAAGAGTAGAGAGGATTAGAGCAAAGTAGAGCAAAAAAGAATAGAGTTGAGAATAGTAGGGTATTGTAGAGCTAAGTAAAGCAAAGCATAGCAAAGTAGAGCTTCGGTAGGCTAAGCTAGGTTAGGTTAGAGTAGAGTAGAGTAGAGTGGAGTGGAGTAGAGTAGAGCAGAGTAAAGTTTGATAGAGTATAATAGAGTAGAATAGAGTAGAGTAGAGCTAGCATTGGCTAGGCAAGGCTAAGCTAGGCTAGGCATGGTGAGGCTAGCTAGAGTAGAGTAGATTAGAGTAGAGCTATGTTAGGTTAAGATAGGCTTGGCTCGACATGGCTAAAGTGGAGAAGAGTAGAGCAGAGTAGAGTAGGGAAAAGTAGAGCAGAGAAAAGATCTAGGTTTGGCTAAGCAAGGTTGGGCTAGTAGAGTAGAGTTAGGTTTGGTTAGCCTAGACCAAGGCTTGGCTATTGTGAGTAGAGTAGAGAAGGTAGCTCAGAGCAGACTAGAGCTCAGTTTGGCTAGGCTATGATAGGCTAGAGTGGAGCAGAGTAGAGTAGAATAGAGTAAAGCAAATCAAAGAAGAGCAAAGAAGAGTAGACAATAATAGCGTAGAGTACAATAGAGTAGAGTAAAGCAAAGTAGAATAGAGTAGAGTAGAGTAAAGCTTGGTTATTCTAAGCTAGGCTAGGTTAAAGTAGAGTAGAGTGGAGTATAATAGAGTAGAGTAAATTAGAGTAGAATAAAGGATAATAGAGTAGAGTGGAGGAGAGTAGAGCTAAGTTAGGCTAGGTTAGGCTAAGCTATGCTAGGCAAGGTGAGGCTAACATGAGTAGAGTAGAATAGAGTAGAGTAATGCAGAATAGAGTAGAGCAGAGTAGAGTTAAGCAGAGCAGAGTAGAGCTAAGTTAGGCTAAGGTAGGTTTGGCTAGGCTAGGCAAGGCTAAGTTAGGTTGTGTAAGAGTCAGGTATAGTAGAGCAGAGTATAGTAGAGCAGAGCTAGGTTAGGTTAGGCGAGACAGGGCTAGGATAGAGTAGAGTAGAGTAGAGTAAAGTAGGTAAAGCAAATAAGAGTAGAGTAGAGCAGAACAAAATAAAAAAGAGTAGAGCACGGCAAAGCTTTGCTAGGTAAGCTAAGCTAGGCCAGGCTAGAGTAGCGTAGAGCAAAGTAGAGTTGAGCTAGATTAGGTAAGCTAGGTTAGAGAAGAGTAGAGTATAGTAGAGGAAAGGAGAGGAGAGGAAAGGAGAACAGAGTAGAGTAGAAGGGAGCAAAGCATAATAGAGTTGGGTAGAGCATAAGAGAGTATGGTAGAGTAGAGCTCAATTAAGCTTGCAAGAGTAGAGTAGAGTAGAGTAGAATAGAGCTAAGCTAGGTTAGGTTAAACTACTCCAGGCTTGGTTAGGCTAGTCTAGGCTAGGTTAAAATAGAGTAGTATAGTAAAGTAGGGTAGAGTAGAGCTAGGTTAAATAATGTTAGGTTAGGCTAGGCTAGGCCAAAGTATAGTAGAGTATAGTGGAGTAGAGCAAAGAAGAACATAGTAGAATAGTGTAGAGTAGATCAGAGCAGAGTAGAGTAGAGCAAAGTAAAGTAGAGTAGAGTATAGTAGAGTAGAGTAGAATAGAATAGTAGAGAGCTAAGCAGAGTAGAGTGGAGAAGAGGAGAGTAGAAGAGAGAAGAGCAGAGAATAAAAAAGTATAGCAAAATAGAATAGAGAAGAATGGAGTATAGTAGAGCAGAGATAGGTTAGGTAAGACTATTCTAGGCTAGAGTGGAGTAGAGTACAATAAAATAAAGTAGAGCTAGTTAGGCTAGGCTTGGCAAAGCTAGTTAAAGTAAGGTAGAGTAGAGTAGAGTAGAGTAAAGTTGACTAGAGTAGAGCAGAACTATGTTTGGTTGGGCTAAGCTAAGCTAGGTTAGGCAAGGTTAGGGTAGGCCAGACTATGTTAGAGTAGAGTATAGTAGAGTAGAGTAGAGCAGGGTTAGAGTAGAGCTAGGATAGGCAAGGCTTGGCTAGGCTTAGCAAGGCAAGGCTAGAGTAAAGTAGAGTAGAGTTGAGTAGAGCAATGCAGAACAGAGTAGAGGTAAGCAGATAGAGTAGAGTAGAGCAAAGTTATGCTAGGCTAGGCTAGGAAAAGCTAAGTCAGGCAAGGTTAGGTTAGGCTAAGAAAGGATAGGTTAGAGTAGAGTAGAGTAGAGCAGAGTAAAGTAGAGTAGAGTTGACCTAGGTTAGGCTAGGCAAAGCTAGGCAAGGCTAGGCTAGGCTAGGTTAAGTTAGGCTAGGCTAGGCTAGTATAAAATAGAGTAGAGTAGAGCTATGTTAGGCTAATCTAGGCTATGGGAGTTTAGAGTACAGAGCAAAGCATAGTGGAGTAGAGAAGAGTAGAGCAGTGAAGAATAGAGAAGAGCAGAGCAGTGGAGAGTAGTGTAGAGTAGATCATAGCATAATAGAGTAGAGTAGAGTAGAGCAAGCTTAGGTTAGGCAAGGCTAGGATAGGCTAGGTAAGGCTATGCCAGAGTAGAGTATAGTAAAGCTGAGTAAATTATAATAAAGCTTGGTTAAGCTAGGCTAAGCTAGGTTTTAGAGGAGTAGAGGATAATAGAGTAGAGTAAAGTACAATAGTGTGGAGTATAGTATAGTAGAGTAGAGCTTGTTTAGGCTAGGCTAGTACAGGCAAGGCTAAGCTAGAGTAGGGTAGAGTAGAGAAGAGTAAAGTAGAGTTCAATAGAGTAAAGTAGAGTAGAGTTTTCTTAGGCTAAGCTAGGCTAGGCTAGAGTAGAGTAGAGTAGAGAAGGGTAGAGCAGAGTATAATAGAGTAGAGGAGAGGAGAGGGTAGCTATGCAGATTAAAGTAAAAGAGACTAGTGTACAGTAGAGTAGAGCATAGTAGAGTAGAGCTGAGATAGGTTATGCTAGGCTAGGATAGGCTAGAATAAGATGGAGTAGAATAAAGTAGAGTATAATGGAGTAGAGTAGAGTAGTGTAAAGTAGATTATAATAAAGTAAAGCTAGGCTAGGCTAGGCTAGGCAAGGCTAGGGTAGGCTAGGCAAGGCTAGGCTAGACTTTACTAGAGTTGAGCAGTGTAGAGTAGAGTAGAATAGAGTAAAGTAGAGTAAAGTATATTAGAGTAAAGTAGAGTAGAGTAGACTAGAGCAGAGTAGAGGAGAAGAGAGTGAAGTAGAGGAGAGGATAGGAGAGGAGAGGGGAGCAGAGTAGTGTAAAGTAGAGAAGAATAGAGCAGAGCAAAGCAAAGCAGAGTAGAATAGAGATGAGTATAGTAGGGAAAAGTGGAGCAGAGAAAAGAAAAGCTAGTTTAAGCTAGGATAAACTAGGTTAGGGTAGGCTAGGTTGGGGTATGTTATAGTAGGGCATAGTAGAGTAGAGGAGAGTAGAGTAGAGTAAAGTAGAGTAGAGTTGAGCTGAGTAGAGCTAGGTTAGGATAAGCTAGGCTAGGTTAGAGTATAGTAGAGTAGAGTATAGTACGATAGAGGAGTGTGGAGCAGACTAGAGTAAAGTAGAGCTCAATTAGGGTAAGCTAAGCTAGGCTTAGCTATGCAAGACTATAGTAGAGTAGAATAAAGTAGAGCAAAGTAGAGCAGGATAAAGTAGAGCAAATGGAACAGAGAAGAGAAGAGTAAAGCTAGGTTTTGCTAAGTTAGGTTGGGTTAGGCTAGGTTAGAATAGAGTAGGGTAGAGTAGAGTATAATAGAGTATAGTATAGTATAATAAAGTAGAGTAGTGTAGAGTATAGCAAGATTAAGCTAGGCTAGGTTAGGCTAGCCTATAGTAGAGTAGAGTAAAGTAGAGAAGAGTAGAGTAGAAAAGAGCAGAGCAGAGCAAGCTAAAGTGGAGTGGAGAAGAGCAAACTAGAATAGAGCAGAGCAGCGCTAGGTTAAGCAAGGTAGGCTAGAGGTTAGCAGAGTAGAGTAGAATAGAATAGTGTAGAGTAGAGTAGAGCTAGGTTAGGCTAAACTAGGCTAAGCAAGGTTAGGCTTGGCTAGAGTAGAGTAAAGTAGAGTAGAGAAGAGTATAGTAGAGATTGGTTTGGTTAAGCTAAGCAATGCTAGAGTAGAGTCGAGTATAGTAAAATAGAGCAGAGCAAAGCTGTGCATAGTAAAGCAATGAAGAGTAAAAAAGAGTAGAGTAGAATAGAGAAGAGATGGTAGAGCAAAGTAAAGCAAGCTTAGTTTTGGTAAGGATAGGTTAAACTAGGTTAGAGTAGAGTAGAGAGTAGAGTTGAGAAGAATAAAGCTAAGTTAGGCTTGACAAAGCTAGGCTAGGTTAGAGTAGAGTAGAGCATAGTAGAGCAGAGCTAGGTTAGGTTAAGCAAGGTTAGGCTATGATAGGCTTGGGTAGGCTAGATTAGGCCAGGGTAGGCAAGAGTGGGGTAGAGTAAAGTAGAGTAAAGAAGAGTAGAGAAAAACAGAGTAGAGTGGAGTTAAGTAGAGTAGAGAAAAGTTGAGTAGAGCCAAGCAGAGTAGAGTAGGGATAGGTTAGGGTAGGATAGGCTAGGCCACGCTAGGCTACAGTAGACTACAGTCGAGTATAATAGTCTAGAGTAGAGTAGAGTATAATAGAGCGTTGTTAGGCTAGGCTAAGCTGAGTTAGGTTAGAGTAGAGTAGAGTAATGTAGAGTAAAGTAGAGTAGAGTAGTGTGGAGCAGAGCTAGGTTATGTTAGGCTAAGCTAGGCTAGGCTAAGCTGGGCTAGGTAAGACTAAGCTAGGCTATAGTAAAAGAGTATAGTATAGTAGAGCTAGGTTAGGTTAGGCGAGATATGGCTAGGCTAAGCTAGACAAGAGTAGAGTAGAGTAAAAGTATATTAGAGTAGAGTGGAGTAGAACAGAGTAGAATTGAGTAGAGCAGAGTAGAGTAGAGAAGAGCAGTGTAGTGCAAAGTGAATAAGAGTAGAATAAAGTAGAGGAGAGTAGAGCAGAGAAGAGAATAGTCTAGTAGAGCAGAGTATAGCAAAGCAAAGAAGAGCAAAGCTATGTTAAGTTAGGCCAGGCTAAGCTAGGCTTTAGTAGAGTAGTATAAAGTAGAGTAGAGTAGATATAGTAGAGTAGAGCTAGGTTAGGTTAGGCTAGTGATGGCTCAACTAGGCTAAGTAAGGATAGAGTAGAGTAGAGTTGACTAGAGTATTGTAAAGTAGAGTAGAGCTAGGTTAGGTAAGACTAGACTAGGCTAAACGAGGCTTGAGTAGACTAGAGTAGAGTAGAGTATAGTATAGTATTGTATAGTAGAGTAAAGTAGAGTAGAATAGAGCAAAGTAGAGTAGATAAAATTGGAGTGGAGTAGAGCAGAGCAGAGTAGTGTAGAGCAAAGTAGAGTAAAGTTAGGATAGGCTAGGCTTGGCTAGGCCAGAGTAGAGTATAATATAACAGATTATAGTAGAGTAGAGTAGAGCAAAGTAGAGTAGAGTAGAGCAAAGTAGAGCAGAGTAGAGTGTAAAAAAGTAGAGAAGAGCAAAGGAGAGTAGAGCATACTAGAGTAGAATACAGTAGAGTATAGAAAATTAGAGTAGAGTAGAGCAAAGCCAAGTAGAGAGGAGCAGAGTGGAGTAGAGCTATGTTAGGCTAGGATTGGCTTTGCTAGGGTTCGACTAAGAAAGAGTAGAGTAGAGAAGAGTAGAGTAGGTTTTAGTAGAGTAGAGTATAGTGGAGCATAGCTAACTAGGCTAGGCTAGCCTAGGTTAGAGTAGAGATGGGTAGAGTAGTGTAAGTAGAGTAAAGCAGGATAGAGTAGATATTGGTTAGGTTGGCTAAGCTAGGCTAAGATACAGTAAGCGAGGCTAGGCCAGAGTAGAGAAGAGTAGAGTAGAGTAGAGTAGAGCTTGGTTAGGTTAGGCTAGAGTAGCATAGAGTGGAGCAGAGTAGAGTAGAGCAGAGTAGAGTAGAGTGGAGTAGAGCATAGTAGAGTAGTGTAGAGCAAAGTAGAGCAAAGTTAGGTTGGGGTAGGCTAATCTTGGCAAGGCTAGAGTAGAGTATAGTATATTAGAGTATAGTAGAGTAGAGTAGAGTAGAGCAAGGTAGAGTATAGTAGAGAAAAATAGAGTAGAGCATAATAGAGAAGAGTAGAGAAGAGCTATGAAGAGTAGAGCAGAGCGAACCAGGGTAGAGAAGACTAGAGTAGAATACAACAGAGTAGAGAAAATTAGAGTATAGTAGCAGAACAAATTAGAGTAGAGGATAGCTAGGTTAGGCTATGATTGGATAGGCTAGGGTTCGGTTAAGAATGAGTAGAAAAGAGAATAATAGAGTAAGGTATAGTAGAGTAGAGTAGAGTGAAGGATAGCTAGGTTAGGCTAGATTATAGTATAGAAGGGTAGAGTAGTGCAGGGTAGAGTAGAGTAAAGTAGGGAAGAGTAGAGATAGGTTGGGTTGGGTTAAGCAAGGCAAGGCAACGGTAAGCTAGGCTAGGCTACAGTAGAGAAGAGTAGAGTAAAGTGGAGTAGAGTAGAGTAGAGTAGAGTAAAGCTAGGTTAGGCTAGGTTAGAGTAGCATAGAGTGGAGTAGAGCAGAGTAGAGTGGAGTAGAGTAGAGCAGAGCATAGTAGAGAAAAGCAGAGCAGAGCTGAGCTACGATAGGCTAGGCGAGTCTGGAGTAGAGTAGAATAGAGTAGAGTAAAGTATGATAGAGTATAGTAGAGTAGAGTAGAACTGAGCAAGGTTAGGCTAGGCTAGGGCAGTTAAGGTAAGGCTAGAGTAGAGTAGAGCAGAATAGAGTAGAGTTGAGTAGAGTAGAGTAGAGCTTAGTTAAGATAGCCTAGGTTAGGCTTAGTTAGAGTAGAGTATTGTAAAGTATAGTAAAGCTAGGTTAGCCTAGAGTCGGCTCGCATAGGCTAGGCTAGGTTATCCTAGGCTAAAGAAGAGTAGAGTGGAGTTGAGTAGAGCTAAGTTTGGTTGTGCTAAGCTTGGCTAAGCAAGGCTAGGCGAAGGTAAGAAGGATAGGCTTGAGTAGAGTAGATTAGAGTAGTGTAGAGTAGAGCTAGTTTAGGCTAGGCTAGGTTAGGTAAAGCTACAGGAGACTAGAGTAGAGTAGAGCTGAGTAGAGTAGAGAAGAATAGAGCAAAACAAAGTAAAGCAGAGTAGAGCAGATCATAGTAGAGTAATAAGAGAGTAGAGTAGAGCATAGTAGAGAGGAATAGAGCTAAGTTAGGCAAGTCAAAGTTTGGCAAAGTTAGGTTAGGCAAGGCTAGGCTAAGCTAGGCTTGAGTACAGTAGAGAAAAGCTTAGTAGAGTAGTGCAGAGTAGAGTAGATTAAAGTATAACAAAGTTAGCCTAGGCTAAGTTATGGCTAAACCAAAGTATAGTAGATTAGGGTAGAGTAAGGTTAAGCTAGCCTAGGTAGGGCTAAGTTAGTGTGAAGTAGAGCAGAGTAGAGTAGAGTAGAAAATAATAGAGTAGAATTAGGTTAGGCTTGAGTATAGAGCAATGTAAAGTAGAGCAGAGCAGAGTAGTGTAGAGTAGAGTTGAGAAGAGGAAATCAAAGCAGAGCAAAGTAGAGCAAAGAAAAGCTAGGTTAGGCAATGCTAGGCAAGGCTAGGCTAAGCTAGGCTAGGCTAGGCAAGGTTAGGTTATAGTAGACTAGAGTATACTATAGTAAAGTTGGGCTAGGTTAGCCTAGGCTAGGCCAAGGTAGGTTATTTCATTTTAGGCTAGGCTTGGCTAGAGAAGAGTATTATAGAGTAGAGTAGAGCTAGGATAGGCTAGGCTAAAGTAGAGTAGAGTATAGTATAGTAGAGCGGAGTAGAGTAGAGTAGATTAAAGTAGAGTAGAGTAAAGTTAAGCAAAGTAAAGTAGAGTTGAGAAGAGTAGATAAGAGTAGATAAGAGTAGAGTGGAGGCGAATATAGAAGCATAGAGTAGAATAAAGCAGAGCAAAGTTGAGCCAAGTAGAAGAGTAGAGTAGAGCAATATAGAGTAGAGTATAGTAGAGTAGAGTAGTGTAGAGCAAAGTAAAGTAGATTAGAGTAGAGTAGAGTAGTACTAGGTTAGGTTATGTAAGGCTAGGCTAGAGTAGAGTATAGTAGAGTAGAGTAGAGTAGAGTATAGTAGAGTAGAGTATAATAGAGTGGAGTAAAGTAGTGCAAAGTAGAGTAGAGCAAGGTTAGGCTTGGCTAAGCTAGGTTAGGGCAGGCTAAGCTAGATTAGTGTAGAGTAGAGAAGAGTTGAGCTAGATTAGGCTATGCTAGGATTAGTACATTAGAGTAAAGTAGAGTAGAATAGAGCAGAGTAAAGAAGAGCTGAGAAAAGAAACGTAAAGAGTAGAGGATAGAAGGGTAGAGCAGAGTAGAGTAGAGGTAGGTTACAGTAGGCTGACCTAGGTTAAGCTAGGCTAGAGTAATGTAGCTTAGAGCTAGGTTGGGCCTGGTTGGCTAGGTTTGGTTTGTGTAGAGTAGAGTAGAGTAGAGTAAAGTAGAGTAAAGAAGAGTATAAAAGAGTATAGTAGAGTGGAGTAGAGTAGAGTAGAGTATAGTAGAGCTAGGTTAGGCTATGTTGGCTAGGCTTGGCTAGGTTAGGCTAGGCTTGGATGGGTTAGAGTAGAGTGGAGTAGAGTAGAGTAGAGCTAGGTTAAGCTAAGCTATAGGTTAGGTTATGCCAATGTACAATAGATTAGAGTAGAGAGAGTAGAGTAGAGAAGAGTAGAGAAGAGCAAAGAAGTGCAAAGTAGAATAGAGCAAAATAGAGCAAAGCATAGAAGAGCAGAGCTGACAAGAGCTATTTCAGGACAGGCTAGGCTAAGCAAGGCTATAGTAAGTATAGTCGAGTAGAACTATGTTAGCCTTGGCTAGCCAAGCTAGGTTAGAGTAGAGTAGAGAAGAGTGGAGTAGAGTTTAGTAGAATAGATTTAGGTTAAGCTATACTAAGCTAGCATAGGCTAAACATGATTAAACTAGAGTAAAGAAGAATAGAGTAGAGTAGAGCTCGATTAGTGTATGTTAGGCTAGTCTCTAGTTAAGTAGAGTCTAGTAGAGCAAAGCAGAACAGAGCTTGGTTGAGCAATACAGAGAAGAGCAGAGCAGAGAAGAGAAGTGTAGAGCAAAGCAGAGTGGAGTAGTGTAGCATAGAGCAAAGTAGAATAGAGCAAAATAGACTAAAGTATAAGAGAGTAGAGAAGAGTAAAGTAGAGCAAGGTTAGGCTAAGGTAGGCTATGCTAAGCTAGGCTAAACTAGATTAAAGTAGAGTAGAGTAGAGTAGAGTAGAATAGAGTTGAGTTTAGTAGAGTTCGATAGTGCAGAGTAGAGCTAGGTTGGGCTAGGCTAGGCTAGGTTAGGCTAGGATAGAGTAGAGTAGAATAGAGTAAAGTAGAGTAGAGAAGAGCCGAGTAGAGCTAATTTTGGTTAGCTAGGCTATGCTAGCTAGAGTTAAGTAGTGTAGAATGGAGTAGAGTAGAGCAAAGTAGAGTAGAGCAGAGATGAGCAAAGTAAAGTAAAGCAGAGCTAGGTTAGTTTAGGTTAGGTAAGGTTTGGATAGGTTGGAGTATAGTAGAGTAGAGTAGAGTAGAGTAGAGAAGATTAAAGCAAGGTTAAGCTAGGTTAGGCTAGACTAGGATAGACTAGAGTACAGTAGAGTATAATAGAGGAAAGCATAGTAGAATAGAGTAGAGCATAATAATGCAGAGTTGAAAGAAGCAGAGCAGATCATAGTATAGTAAAATAAAGGTAGGTTAAGCTATGCTAGGTCAACTAGCCTAGGCTAGGCTAGATTAGAGCAGAGTAGTGTAGAGTAGAGCTAGGTTAAGCTAGGTTAAGCAAACGTATACTAGGCTAGGCTTGAGTAGATTAGCGTAGATTAGAGTAGAGTAGAGTTGTGTAGAGTAAAGTAGAGCAGAGCAAGGTTAGGCTTGGTTAGGTCAGGCTAGGCAAGGGTAAGCTAGGCAAGAGTCGAGTAAAGTAGAGTAGAGTAAGGTAGAGAAAGGTTAGACTAGGGTAGGATAGATTATAATAGAGTAGAGTAGAGTGGAGTAGGGTAGAGTAGAGAAGAGTAGAGCTGAGTAGAATAGAGTAAAGTTGAGGTGAGTTTAGCAGAGAAGAGAAAAGTAGAGTAGTGTAGAGCAGAGTAGAGCAGAGCTAGGTTAGGCTTGGCTAGGTTAGGTTAGGCTAACCTAGAGTAGTTTAGATTAGAGCTAGGTTGGGCTTTGCTTTGCTAGGCTTGGTTAGAGTATAGTTGAGTAGTGAATAGTCGAGTAGAGTTAAGAAGAGTACAGTACAACTAGGTTAGGTTAGGCCAGTCTAGGTTAAGCTAGGCTAGGTAAGGCTTTTTTAGAGTAGAGTATAGTTAAGTAGAGTAGGGCTAGGTTAGGTTAGGGTAGGTCAGAGTATAATAGATTAGTGTAGTGTAGAGTAGAGAAAAATAGAGCATGGTATAGCATAGTAGAGCAGAGTAGAGAAGAGATTGGTTAGGCTAGGTTAGAGTAGAGTAGAGTAGAGCGAGATTAGGCGAGGCTAGGATAGGCAAGGTTAGAATAGAGTAGAGTTGAGTAGAGTAGAGTACATAGAGTAGAGTCTAGTAGAGTATAGTAGATTACAAAAGAGTTGCATAGAACTAAGTTAGGCTAGGATAGGCTTGGCTGGGCATGACGAGGGTAGGCTAGGAAAGCATATAGAGTAGAGTAGTGTAGAGCTAGATTAGACTAGGCTAGGCTAGAGAAGAGACGAGTAGTAGAGCAGAGCTGAGTAGAGTATAGTAAAGTAAAGCAGAGGAGAGTAGAGCATAGTAGAGAAGAGAAGGGCAGAGTAGACCAGAATAGAGTAGAGCAGAGTAGAGTAGAACAGAGCAAAGTAGAGTAGAGTAGAGTAGAGCAGATTAGGGTAGAGCTTGGTTAGCCTAAGCTAGGCTAGGATAAGCCAGGCTAAGCTAAGTTAGAGTAGAGTACATTAGAGTTGAGTGGAGTAGAGTAGAGTGGATAAAAGTAGAGCAGAGTAGAGTAAAGTAGAGTATAGTATAATAGAGTATAGTAGAGTATTATAAAGAGAGTAGAGCAAGGTTAGGCCAGGATTAGCTAGGCTAGATCAGGGCTAAGCTTAAGTAGAGTAGAGTAGAGTAAAGTAGAGCAAGGTTTCATTAGGCTAGGCCATGTTAGGCTAGGCTAGGTTAGGTTAGAGTAGCATAGGGTAAAACAAAGAAGAGTAGACAAGAGTAGAGCAAATTAGAGTAGAGCAAAGCAAGCAGAGTAGAGTAGAGTAGAGCAGAGCAAAAAGTAGAGAAGAGTAGAGCAAAATAGTGCAGAGCAGAGCTAGGTTAGTTTAGGTTAAGTGAGGTTAGGCGAAGCTAGAGTAGAGTAGAGTAGAGAAGAATAGAGGTAGGATAGGCCAGGCTAGGCTAGGCTAGCTTAGAGTAGAGTTGAGTATGATATAGTAGAGTAGCGTATAGTAGACTATAGTAGAGTATAGTAGAGTTAAGTAGAGTAAAGCTAAGTTAGGCTATGCTAGGCTAGGCTATGCCAGGCTAGGTTAGGTTAGGCTAGGCTAGAGTTGAGTAGAGTATAGTGTAGTAGAGTTGAGAAGAGTAGAGTAGAGTAGAGTAGAGTAGAGCTAGTTTAGGATTAGCTAGGCTAAGTTAGGCTTGAGTAGAGTAGAGTAGTGTAGAGAAGAGCTTGGTAAGGCTAGGATAGGTTAGGCTAAGTTAAAAGAGTAGAGTTGAGCAGAGCAGAGCAGAGTGGAGTTGAGTAGAGTAAAGTAGAGTAGAGCTTGGTTAGGCTGGGCTAAGCTTGGCTAGGCTAGGCTATGGTTTGCATGGTTAGGCTAGGCTAAAATAAAGCATAGTAGAGGAGTAAGGTAGAGTAGAGTAGAGCTCGAATAGGTTAGGCTATGTTAGAATAAGTTAGAGTAAACAACAGAGAAGAGTAGAGCTGAGCAGAGTAGACCAGAGTAGAGTAGATTTAAGCAGGGTAGAGAAAAGTAGAGCATAGTATGGTAGAGCAGAGCATAGTAGAGCAGAGCTAGGTTAGGCTAGGCTAAGCTAAGTGAGCCTAAGTCAGAGTAGAGTAGTGTCGAATAGCATAGAGCTTGGTTAGGCTAGGCTAGACTATGTTAGAGTAGAGTTGAGTCAAATAGAGTAGAGTAGAGTATAGTAGAGCTAGGTTAGGCTAGGCTAGATTAGAGTAAAGTAGAGTATTGTATAGTAAAGTTTGGTTAGGCTAGAGTAGAGTAGAGTGGACCAGAGAAGAATAGAGTAGAATAGAGTACAGTTAAGTAGAGTAGAGTAGAAGGGAGGAAGGCATACAATAGTAGAGTAGAGCAGAGGAGAAGAGTTGAGAAAAACAATATAGAGCAGAGCAGGGTGGTAGAGTAGAGCAGAGCAGAGTAGAGTGTAAAATAACAAGGTTAGGCTAGGGTAGGCTTGGCTAGAGAAGAGTAGAGTATAATAGAGTAGAGTAGATTTAGGTTAGGCTAGGGTAGGCTAATTTAGTCTAGTCTAGGCTAGGCTCAAGTAAAGTTGAGTAAAGTAGACTAGTGTAGAGTAGAGTAGAGTAGAGTAGAGTAGAGAAGAGTAGAGTAATGAAAAGTAGATTAGAGCTAGATTAGGCCTAATATATAGCAGAGTAGAGTAGAGTAGAGTAGAATAAAGTAGAGTCAATTAGGGTAGAGTAGATTGGAGAAGTGTAAAGTAGAGTAGAGTTGAGTAAAGTAGAGAAGATGAGAGGAGAGGAGAGGATAAGAGAGGACAACAAAGTAGAGCAGAGCATAATAGAATAGAGTTGTGTTTAGTAGAGAAAAGCAGACCAGAGTAGAGCAGAGAACAGTGTAACAGAGTAGTGGAGAGCAAAGTAGAGTAGAGAAAAGTAGAGCAATGTGGAGTAAAGTAAAGTAGAGCAGAGTAGAGCAAAGCTAGGTTAGGCTATGCTCTGCTTCGCTAGGCAAGAGTAGAGTAGAGTATAATAGAGTAGAGTAGAGCTAGATTATGCTAGAGTAGGTTAGGCTAGACTAGGTTAGAGTATAATAGAGTAGAGTATAACATAATAGAGCAGAGCAGTAGAGAGGAGAGAAGATTAGAGAAGAATAGAGATGAGTAGAGCAATGCAAAATAGAGCAAAGTTGAGCAGAGTAGAGTAGAGTAGAGCAGACTAGAGCAGAGCTTGGCTAGGCTAGGATAGGCTAGCCTAGAGTAGAGTAAAGCTGAAAATAGTAGAGTAGAGTAGAATAGAGTTTTGTGTAGTGAAGTAGAGTATAATAGAGCAGAGTAGTGCAGAACAGAGAAGAGTAGAGCTAAGTTATACTAGGCTAGGTTAAGCTAGGCTTGGTTAGGCTAGTCTAGACAAAGTTAGGTTAGAGTAGAGTAGAGCTTGGTTAGGCAAGGCAAGGCTAGGCTAGGCTAGGCTAGAGTAGAGTAGAGTAAAGTAAGGTAGAGTAGAGTAGAGCTAGGTTAGGCTAAACAAAGCTAGTCTAGACTAGAGTATAAAGCAAAGCAAAGTAGAGTAGAGTAGAGAAGTACATAGTAGAATGGAGCAGAGTAGAGAAGAGTATAGTAGAGTAAAGTAGAGCTAGGTTAGGCTAAGAAAGACCAAACTAGGCAAGACTAAGCTAGAGTAGAGTAGAGCATAGTAGAGTAGAGTAGAGCATAGTAGAGTAGAGTAGAGTAAAGCATAGTAGAGTTGAGCTAGGTAAGGCTAGGCAAGGTTAGGAAAGGCTAGGCTGGCCTAGGTTAGGCAAGGCTTAGCTAGAGTAGATCAAAGCAGAGCAGAGTAGAGTAGAACAGAGAAGAGTAAATCTAAGTTATCCTAGGCTAGGCTTGGTTAGGCTAGTCTAGACTAGGCTAGGTTAGAGTAAAGTAGAGCTTAGTTAGGCTAGGCCAAGCTAGGCCAGGCTAGGCTAAGCTAGAGTAGAGTAGAGTAGGGTAGAGTATAGTAGAGCTAAGTTAGGCTAAACTAAGCTTGTCTAGGGTAGAGTATAGAGCATAATAGAGTAGTGAAGAGTAGAGCATAATAGAGTGTAGAAGAGTAGAGAAGAGTAGAGTAGAGCTAAGTTAGGCTAAGAAAGACAAGGCTAGGCAATGCTAGCTTGGGTAGGTAAGGCTATGCTATAGTAGAGTAGAGTAAAGTAGAGTAAACAATAGTAGAGTTTAGTGAGGTTAGGCTAGGCTAGGTTAGGAACGGCTAGGCTTGCATAGGCTAGAGTAGAGTAGAGTTGACTAGAGTAAATATACATTAGGCTAAGATAGGTTTGGTTAGAGTAGAGTTGAGTAGAGTAAAGTAAAGTGGAGTAGAGTAGAGTAGAGTAGAATAAAGTAAAGGAGAGGATGGTGGAGCATAATATAGTAGAACAAAGCAAAGTAGAACAAAGCAGAGTAAATTAGCATAGCAAAGCAACATAGAGTAGAGCAGAGTAAAGAACAGCATTACAATGCATAGCAGAGTAGAGTAGAGCTTTGTTATGCAATGCTAGGCTAGGTAAGAGTAGAGTAGAGTAAAGCTTGGTTAGGCAAGGCTAGGCCAAGCTAGGCTAAACTAGGTTAGAGTAGAGTAGAGTAGTACAAAGTAGAGCAGAGCAAAGTAGAGCAGAGGATAGTAGAGTAGATTAGAGCAAAGAAAAACAGAGTAGAGTAAAGCAAAGTAAAGAAGAGCAAAGTAGAGTAGAGCAGAGCCGAGTAGAGCAGAGCTCAGCAGGGCAAAAGTAGAGTAAAGCAAGGTTAGGTAAGGTTTGAGAAGAGTATAATAGAGTAGAGTAGTATAAAGTAGAGTATAGTGGAGTAGAGTGGAGTAGAGTATAGTAGAGTATAGTATAATAGAGTAGAGTTTAGCAGAGTAGAGCAGGGCTAGGTTAGGCTAGGCTATGTGAGGCTAAGCTAGGATAGTTTAGGTTATCCTAGGCTATAGAAGAGTAGAGTAAATTAGAGTTGAGTTAGGTTAGCTTAGGTTAGTGGAGGTTAGGCTATGCTAAAGTAGAGTAGGGTCGAGTAGAGTAGAGCTGACCAGAGTAGGGAAGAGTAGAGTAGAGTAGAGCAGAGTAGAGATTAATAGAGTGGATCAAAGCAAAGCATAGTAGATCAAAGTTGTGCAAAGCATAAAAGAGCAGAGTAGAGCAAGTTAAGGTTATGCTAAGCTAGGTGAGGTTATTCTAGGCTAAACTAGGCTAGAATAGAGTAGAGTAGAATAGAAGAGTACAACAAGGCTAGGCTAGGTTAGAGTGGAGTAGAGCAAAGTAGAGTAGAGTAGAGTAGAGCTAGCCTAGGTCAGGCAAAGTTAGGCTAGGCTAAGCTAAGGTAGGCTAGACTAGGCAAGAGTAGAGTATAGTAGAGCTAAGTTAGGCTAGGCTAGGCTAAAGTACAATAGAGCAGAGTAGAGTAGAGTAGAATAGAGAAGAGTAGAGTAAAATATGGTAGAACAAAGCAGAGTAGACCTAGGTTAGGCTAGGCTAGGCTAGGTTAGGCAAGAGTATAGTGGAGCAGCATAGAATAGAGCAAGGTTAAGCTTGGCTAAGCTAGGCTAAGTTATAGTATAGTAGAGTAGAATATATTAGATTGAAGTAGAGTTGAATAAAGTAGAGTAACGGTAGAATAGAGCCAGGTTATGCTAGGCTTAGCTAGGTTGTAAGCTAAGCTAAGAAAGACTATGCTAGAGTCGAGTAGAGTAAAGTAGAGTTTAGTTAAGCAAAGTAGGTAAGGCTAATTGAGGCTAGAGTAGAGCAGAGTAATGCAAAGCAGAGTAGAGTAGAGCAAAGTAGAGTAGAGAAAAGTAAAGTAGAGTATAGTAGATTAGAGCAAAGGAGAGTAGAGTAGAGCATAATAGAGTAGAGCCGAGTAGAGTATAGTAGACTAGAGTAGAGCTAAGTTATGTTAGGCTAGGTTATAATAGAAAAGAGTAGATTAGAGTAGAGTAAAGTAGAGCTAGGTTAGGCAAGGCTAGGCTAGACAAGAATAGCCAAGGCTAGGCTAGAGTAGAATAGACTAGAGCAAAGTAAAGAAGAGTAAAGCTAGGTAAGGCTAGGCAATGCTATAGTATAATAGGGTAGATTAGAGAGGAGTTGAGTAAAGTAAAGTAGAGCAATGTAAAAAAGTAGAGCATAGTAGAGCAGAGTAGAGTAGAGCAAAGTTAGGTTAGGCTAGGCTAAGTTTTGTTTGAGTGGAGTAAAGTAGAGTAGAGTGGAATAGAGTAGAGTTGAGTAGAGAAAGGTTATGCTAGGCTAGTTTAGGCTAAGTCAGAGTAGAGCAGAGTAGAGTGGAGTAGATTTGAGTATAGTAGAGTAGAGTAAAGTAAGATAGAGCTAAGTTAGGTTAAACTAGGCTAGGCTCTAGTAGAGTGGAGTAGAGCATGATAGAGTAGAGTAGAGTAGAGTAAAGTAGATCTAGGTTTTGGATACGCTCAGCTAACCTAGGCTAAATTAGGCTACAGTGGAGCAGAGTATAGTAGCATAGAGTAGAGTAGAGTAGACCAGAGTACAATAGAGTAGAGTAGGGCAAAGCTGACCAGAGTGGAGCAGAGCAGAGCAGAGTATATTAGAGTAGAGCATAATAAAGCAGAGTAGAGCTGAGTATAATAGAGAAGTGTAGAGTAGAGTGGAGCAGAAAAGAGCAAAGTTGAGCAAGCAGAGTAGAGTAGAGTTAGGCTAGGCTAGGCTAGGCTGGAGTAGAGTAGAGTAGAGTCGAGCTAGGTTAGCTTAGGTTAGGCTAAGCTAGGCTAGGTTAGAGTGGAGTAGAGTAGAGTATACTAGAGTAGAGTACAATATAGTAGAGTAGAGTAAGGTAGAGCAAAGAAGAGTAGTGCTTGGTTAGGCTGGGCTAGATTAGGCTAGAATAGAGTATAGTAGATTAGAGTAGAGTAAATTAGAGTGGAGTAGATGTTAGTTAACCTAGGCTAGGCTAGAGTAAAGTAGAGTGGAGTAGAGAAGAACAGAATAAAGTAGAGTAGAGCAGTGCAGGGTAGAGTAGAGAAGAGTAGAGCAAAGCAGGCAGAGCAGAGTAGAGCAGAGAGGAATAGTGCAGAGAAGAGTAGAGTAGGGCAGACTAGAGTAGAGTAGAGCTAGGATATGATAAGCTAGGCTAGAACAGGTTAGAGTAGAGTAGAGTAAAATAGAGTAGAGTAGAATAGAGTAGAATAGAGTAGAATAAAGTAGAGTATAGTATATTAGAGTATGGTATAGTATAGTAGTGTAGAGTAGAGTAAAGTAAAGCAAGGTTAGGCTAAGCTACATTAGGTTAAACTAACATAGAGTAGAGAAGTGTAGAATATAGTAGAGTAGAGTAGAGCACAGTATAGTAGAGTACAGTTGAGTAGAGTAGAGTAGAGCTTGGTTAGGGCTAGGCTAGAGTATAGTAGAGTAGAGTAGAGTAGAGCAGAGCTTAGTAGAATAGAGTAGAGTAGAGAATAGTAGATCTAGTTTTGGCTAGCTATGCTAGAGTAGAGTAGAGCTAGGTTCGACTAGGCTAGGCTTGGCTAAGTTAGAGTAGAGTGAAGTAGATTTGAGTAGAGTAGTAGAGCTTGGTTAAGGGAGGTTAAGCTAGGTTATGCTAAGATATGACTGGCTAAGCTAGGATAGAGTAGAGTAAAGTGTGGTAGAGTAGAGGAGCTTCGATTAAAGTAGAGAAGAGCTAGGTTAAGCATGGCTATTCTAAACAAGGCTAGAGGAAAGTAGAGTAGAGTAGAGTAGAGTAGAATAAAGTAGATCAGAGAAGAGAAGTATATAGCAGGGTAGAGTAGAGTGGAGTAGAGTAGAGCAAAGCAGAGTAGATTAGAGAAGACCAAAGAAGAGCATAGTAAAGTAGAACAAGGTCAGCCTAGGCTAGAGTAGAGTATAGTGGAGTAGTGTACAGCAGAGTAGAGAAGAGCTAGGTTGGGCAAGGTTAGGCTAGGCTAGGTTTGAGCTGAGTAGAGTAGAGTAGAGTAAAGTAGTGTAGAGCAGAGGAGAGTAGAGTAGAGAAAGGTTAGACTAGACTAGGTTAGGCAAGGTTAGGATAGGCTAGGCAAGGCTAGGTTAGGCTAAAGCAAAGTAGAGTAGAGTATAATAGAGTAGAGTAGAGAAGAGTTGAGAAAAGTAGAGAAGAGTAGATTAAAGTAGAGCTAGGAGAAGCAAGGAGTGGCTAGGCTAGGCTAGAGTAGAGTAGAATAGAGTAGTGTAAAGTAGAGCAGAGTAGGGCAGAGTAGAGTAGAGAAGAGTAGAGTGGTGTAGAGTAGAGAAGCAATGAGCAAAATTGAGTAGAGTAGAGTATAGTAGAGCTAAGTCAGGTTATGCTAGGCTAAGTTTGGTTAGAGTAAAGTAAAGAATGGTAGAGTAAAGTGGAGTATAGTAGAGTAGAGTAGAAAATAGTAGAGTAGAGCAGAGTAGAGTAGAGTAGAGCTAGATTAGGTTAGGCTAGGCTAGGCTAAGCAAGGCTAGACTATAGTAGAGTTGAGCTAGCTTAAGTTAGGCTTGGCTAGGATAGAGTAGAGTAGAGTAGAGAAGAGTAGAGTAGAGTAGTGTAGAGTGGAGTAGAGTAGAGCTAGGTTAGGCTAAGCTAGGCTAGGCTAAGTTAGGCTAGGGTAGGCTTGGCTTGGCCAGAGTAGAGTAGAGCTTAGTAAAGCAGAGTAGAGTAAAGCTAGGTTAGGCTTGGCTGGGCTAGGCTTGAGTATAATAGAGTGCATTAGAGTAGAGTAGAGCAAAGAAGAGTAGAGAGTAGTAAAGTAGAGTATAGGAAAGAAAAGTAGAGAAGAGTAGAGCTAAGTTAAGCGAGGCCAAGCTTGGCTAGGCTAAGCTAGAGTAGAGTAGAGCAGAGCGTGGTTTGGCTAGGCTAGGCAAGACGAGGTTAGAGTAGACTAGAATAGAGTAGAGTAGAGTTGGGTAGAGTATAGTCGAGCTAGGTTAGGCTAGGCTAGGCTATAGTATGCTAGGATAGGGTATGCTAGGCCAGGTTAGAGTTGAGTTGAGTAGAGTAAAATAGAGCTTAGTTAGGCAAGGCTAGGAAAGGCTAGGTTAGAGTAGAGTTGAGTTGAGCAAAGAAAAGCAAAGCAGAGTAGAGTAGAGAAGAGTAGAGAAGAGCCAAGTAGAGTAGAGCAGAGCAGAATAAAGAAAAGAGGAGCAGAACAGAGCAGAGTAAAGCTACGTTAGGCTAAGTTAGGTTAGGCTAGCTAGACTAGGTTAGAGGTTAGTAGAGTAAGGTAGAGTAGAGTAGAGTATAATAAACTAGTGTGGAGTAGAGTGAGGTTAATTTAGGCAAGGTAAGGCTTGGCTCGCTGAGGCTATGTTAGGAATGGTTAGAGTAGAGTAGAGTAGAACTAAGTTAGGTTAGGCTAGGCAAGGCTAAAGTAGAGTAGAGTAGAGTAGAATAGAGTAGAGTATAGTAAAGTATAGTAGAGCTATGTTAGGCTAGGCTAGGTTAGAGTAGGGTAGACTAGAGTGGAGTAGAGTAGAGTAGAGCAAGGTTATGTTGCCCTATTCTAGGCAAGGCTAGGTAAGGATTTGTTAGAAAAGGCTTAGCTAAGCTAGAGTAGAGTAGAGTAGAGTAGAGTAGACTAGAGTAGAGTAAAGCTAGGTTGGGCTAGGCTAAGCTAGGATAGGTTTCAGTGGAGTTAAGTAAAGTAGAGTAGAGTAGAATAGAGTAGAGTAGAGTAGAGCATGGCTAATGTAGGCTAGGTTAGGCTATGTTGGGATAGGCTAGGCAAGGCTAGGCTATGCTAAAGTAAAGTAGAGTGGAGTAGAGTAAGGTAAAGTAGAGCTAGGTGATGAAAGGTAGGGTTATGCTAGGTTAGAGTAGAGTAGAGTAGAATAGATTAGTGTGGAGCAGTGTGGAGCAGAGTAGAGTAATGTAGTGTAAAGATGAGCAGAGTAGACTGAAGATTAGAGTAGAGTAGAGTAGAGCTTGGTCAGGCTATGCAAGGCTAAGCAAGGTTAAAGTAGAGAAGAGTAGAGTAGAGTAGAGTAAAGTAGAGTGGAGTAGAGTAGAGTAGAGTAGAGTAGAGGAGAGTAGAGCTAGATCAGGATTGGTTAAGTATGGCTACACTATAACAGAGTAGAGCTAGGTTAGGTTTGGCTAGGCTAGGCTAGGATAGAGTAGAGTAGAGTATAATATAGTAGAGTAGAGCAGATTAGAGTAGACTAGAGTAGAGTAGAGCTAGGTTAGGCTAGGTAAGGCTAGGCTAGGCTAGGCATGGCTAGAGTAGAGTAAAGCAGAGCAGAGTGGAGTAGAGATGAGCAGATCAAAGAAGAGTAGAGCGTAGTAGTGCAAAGCAGAGCTAAGTTAGGTAATACGAGGCTAGGCTATGCTAGGTTGTGCTAGGCTAAGCTAGGTTAGAGTAAAGTAGAGTAAAGGAGAGTAGAAAAGAGTAGAATAGAGGTTAGTAGAGTAGAGATAGGGTAGGCTAGGCTAATCATGGCAAGGTTAAGCTTGGCTGGGGTAGGCTAGGCTTGAGTAGGGTAGAGTAGAGCTAGGTTAGGCTAGGCTAGGCTTGAGTATAGAGTAGAGCAGAGTAGAGATGAAATTAGTAGAGTATAGCAGAGAATAATAGAATAGTGTAGAGTAGTGCATAGCAGAGCAGATCTAGCTTAGGCGAAGCTAAGCTAGATTATGTTTAGCTAGGCAAGGTAAGACTTGGCTGGAGTAGAGTAGAGTAGAGCAGACTAGAGCTTGGCTAGGCAAGGCTAGGCTAGGGTAAGCTTGAGTAGAGAAGAGTAGAGTATGGTAGAGTAGAGTAGAGCTGAGTAGAATAGAGTAGAGTTGAGTAAAGTGGAGCATAAGAGAGTAAAATAGAGTAGTGTAGTAGAGAAAAGAGAAGAACAAAGTAGAGTAGAGCAGAGAAGAGCAAAAGAGTAGAGTAGAGTAGAGTAAAATAAAGCAGTATAGAGTGGAGTAGTCCAAAGAAACGTAGTTTAGAGTAGAGAAAGCTAGGGTAGGCTAGGCAAGGCGAGGCTAGCCTAGGGTAGGATAAAGTAGCATAGAGTAGGGTATAGTAGAGTAAAATAGTGTACAGTAGAGTATAGTAGAGTTGAGCTAGGTTAGGCTAAGCTAGGCCAGGGTAGGGTATGTTAGGCTACGGTATAATAGGCTAGGCTAGAGTAGAGTAGAGTATAATAGAATAGAGTAGAGTAAAGCTAGATTAGGCTAGGCTAAAGTAGAGTAGAGTGGAGTAGATTAGAGTAGAATTAAGTAGAGTAGAGTAGATGAGAGTTGAGTAGGGTAGAGTGGAGTAGAGCATAGTAGAATAGAGTAGAGTAGAGTAAAGGAGAGGAGAGGAGAGGATAGGAGGGGAGAGTTGAATAAAGTAGAGTAGTGCATAGTGGAGTAGAACAGAGCAGAGTAGAGTAGAGCAGAGCAAAGTAGACTAGGTCAGAGCATAGTAGAGTAGAGTAGAGTAGAGGAGAGAAGAGTAGAATAGAGTAGAGGAGAAAAGAGTAGAGCAGAAAAAAGTAGAGCAGAGTAGAGCAGAATAGAGTAGAGTAGAGCTAGTTATGATAGGCTATGTAAGACATGGATTTAGTAGAGTAGAGTAGACTATAGTAGAGTAAAGTAGAAGAGAGTTGAATAGAAGAAATTTAAGGATAGGTTATGCTAGCCTAGGTTAGAATCGAGTAGAGTAGTGTAGAGTAGAGTATGATAGACTTGAGTAGAGTAGATTGGAGCAAGGTTTTGTTGGGCTAAGCTTGGCTATGCTAGGCTAGGGTTGGCTATGCTATGTTAGAGTAGAGTAGAGTCAATTAGAGTAGTGTAGAGTAGAGTAGAGTAGAGGAGAGCTAAATTAGGATAGGCTAGACTAGGTTAGAGTAGAAAGTGAAGAGCAAAGTAGAGCAGAGTAGAGTAGAGTAGAATAAAGCAGAGCAGAGTAGAATACAATTTAATTAGGCTAGGCTTGGTTAGCCTAGGTTAGGCTAGGCTAGAGTAAGATAGAGTAGAGTAGATTAGAGTAGTGTGGAGTATAGTAGAGTAAAGTAGAGTATAGTATAGTAGTGTAGATTAAAGTAGAGTATAGTAGAGTAGAGATGAGCAGAACAGAATAAAGTAGAGCAGAGTAGAGTATAATAGGGCAAAGCATAGTAGTGTAGAGCAGAGAAAAGTAGAGTAGAGCAGAGGAGAGAAGAGAAGAGGAGATAAAAGCAAAGCAAAGTAGAGTAGAGTATAGTAAAGTAGAGTAGAGCATAGTATGGTGGATTAGACTTGGGTAGAGCAAGGTTTGGCTGGGCAAAGCTAGGCTAGGCTAGGCTAGCTAGGGTAGGTTAAGCTAGATAGAGTAGAGTAGAGTAGAGTTGACTAGAGTAAAGTAGAGTTGAGTAGGGCGAGGTTAGGCTAGGCTAGGCTAAGCTATAGTAGAATAGAGTAATGTATAGAGAAGTAGAGCAGAGTAGAGTATGGTAGAGTTGAGTAGAGTAGAGTAGAGTAGAGCTATATTAAGCTCGATTAAGCTAGGCTAGGCAAGAGCACAGTGCAGAGCAGAGTAGAGTAAAGTAGAGCAGAGTAGAGTAGAGTTGAGTAAAGTCGATTAGAGTAGATCAGAGTAGAGTAGAGTAGAGAAGAGAGTAGAGCATAACATAGTAGGGTGGAGTAGAGCTAGGTTAGCATAGGCAAGGTTAAGCTAGAGTAGGGTTTTTAGGCTAGATAGGGCAAGGTTAGAGTAGAGTTCGGTTAAGCTAGGATAGGCTAGGCTAGAATTTATTAAGCTAAAGTGGTGTAGAGTAGAGTAGAGTGAAGTAAAGTAGAGGAGGGCTAGGTCAGGCTAGGTTAGGCTAGGCTAGGCAAGGTTATAGTAGAGTAGAGTAGATAGAGTAGAGTAGAGTAGAGTAGAGCAAAGTAGAGTAGAGCAGAGTAGAGTAGTATAGAAGAGAGGAGAGTAGGGTAGAGTAGAGCTGAGTAGAGTAGGCTAGAAGAGTGTGACAGAGTAATATAGAGTAGAGTAGAGTAGAGCAGAGTAAGGTAGTGCAGAGTAGGATAGAGAATATTAGAGCTAAGATAGGCTAAGATAGGCTAGGGTAGAGTAAAGTAGAGTATAGTGGAGTAAGGTAGAGCAAGGCTATGCTCAGATAGGGTAAGCTAGGCTATGCTAGGGTAGGCTAGACTAATGTAGAGTAGAGTAGAGTAATATGAAGCTGGATTTAGTCAGGCTAGGCCCAACTATAGTAAAGTAGAGTAGAGAAGAGTAAAGAAGAGTAGAGAAGAGTGGAGTAGAGTAGAATAGAGTAGAGTAGAGGAGAAGAGAGGAGAAGAGAGGAGAGGAGAGGAGAGTAAAGGAGGGGAGAGGAGAGAAGAGCTGAGTAGAAAAGAGTAGAATAGAGCAAAGCAAAGAAGAGTAGAGCAGAGCAGAGCAAAATAGACCTAGGTTAGGCTAGCCTAAAGTAGATTAAAGAAGAGTAGAGCTAGGTTAGTGAGGGGTAGCATAAGTTAGGTTAGAGTAGAGTCGAGTAGTGGAGAGCAAAATAGAGTAGAGTAGAACAGAGTAGAGCAGAGTAGAGTAGAGCAAAATAGAGTAGAGTAGAATTGAGTAGAGAAAAGCAGGGCAGAGTAGAGCAGAGTAGAGCAGAGCAGAGTAGAGCAGAGTAGAGTTTAGTAGAGTAGTGTAGAGAAGGGTTAGGCTAGGATTGGTAAGTCAAGGCCAAGCTAGAGTAGGGTACAGTAGAGTAGAACTATGTTAGGGTTACTAAGCTAGGCTATGTTAGGGTATAGAGTAGAGTAGAGTAGAGTAGAGCCAAATAGAGCAGGGCAAAGTAGAGTAGTGTAGAGAAGAGTAGAGAAGAGCATAGCAAAGCATAGCATAATAGAGTAGAGCATAGCTAGGTTAGGCTAGGGTTGAGTAGAGTAGTGTAAAGATTGGTTAGGGTATCCTATGCTAGGTTAGATTAGAGTAGAGTAGTGTAGAGTGGAGTAGAGTAGAGTAGAGTATAGTTGAGTAGAGCTACATTAGGCTAGGTTAGGCTACGCTAGGCTAGGGTAAGCTAAGCTAAACAAGAGTAGAGTGGAGTATAATAGAGCAGAATAGAGTAGAGCTCGATTCGATAAGGTTAGGTTTGGTTAGGTTAGAGTAAAGTAGTTTATAGAAGAGTAGAATAGAGTAGAATAGATTAGAGTAGAGTAGAGTAGAGTGGAGCAGACTTGAGTAGATTATAGTAGAGTAGAGGATAGTAGAGTAGAGTAGAGTAGAGGAGGGGAGTGGAGAGGAGAGGAGAGGTGAGGAGAGGAGAGGAGTGGAGAGTAAAGGAGAGTAGAGTAGAAAAAAGTAGAGTAGAGTAGAGTAGAACAAAGTGGAGATAAGTAGAGAAGAGCAGAGTATAATAGAGCAAGGCAGAGTAGATCAGAGTAGAGCAAAGAAGAGAATAACAGAGTAGAGGACACCAGAGTAGAGTAAAGAAAATTAGAACAAAGTAGGGTACAATAGAATAGAGTAATGTAGATTAGACTAGAGTAGAGTAGAGTATAATAGACTAGAGCAGAGTTGAGTAGAGCAAGGTTAGGACAAGCTAGGCTAGAGTATAGTGGGGTAAAGTAGAGTAGAGTCGAGCTGAGTAAAGCTGAGTAAAGCTGAGCAGAGTAGAGCAAAGAAGAGTAGGCCAGAGCATAACAGTGCAGAGCAGAGTAAAATAGAGCATAGTATTACTTGGTTAAGCTAGGGTAGGCTTGCCTAGGCTAGTGTAGAGTAGAATAAAGTATAGTAGAGTAGAGTAGAGCTAGGTTATGTTAGGCTAGGCTAGGCTAAGTTAGAGTAGAGTAGAGTATAGTAGTGTATATTAGAGTAGAGTAAAGTAGATTAAAGTAGAGTAGAGCTAAGTTAGGCTATGGTAGGCTTGGGTAGTCTAGGGAAGGCTTGGCTATGCTATAGTCTTGGCTAGAGTAGAGTAGAGTAGAGTGAAGTAAAGCAGAGTAGAGCTAGGTTAGGCTAGGCTAAATGAGGCTAGAGTCAAGTTGAGTCAATTAGAGTACACTAGAGTAGAGTAGAGCAAAGCAAAGTAGAGAAGAAGAAAATTAGAGCAAAGTGGAGTAGAGCAAAGTAGAGCAGACTATATTAGAGAAGAAAAAATCAGAGTAAAGTAGAGTAGGGCAGAAAAGAATAGAGCAAAGCTAGGTTAGGTTAGGCTTGGATTGGCTAGGCTAAGCTAAGCTTGAGTAGAGTAGAGTATAGTAGAATGGAGTGGAGTAGAGTAGAGTAGAGAAAAGTAGAGCAAAGCAAAGTAGAATAGAGTAGAGTAGAGTAAAGCAGAGCAGAGCATAGTAGTGTAGTGCAGAGCAAAGCTATGTTAGGCTAGGCTAGGGTTTGTTAGGCTTAGCTATGCTAGAGTAGAGTAGGGTATAGTAGAGTAGAGTAGATTAGAGTAAAGTAGAGCACAACAAAGCTTGGTTTGGGTAGGCTAAGTTAGGTTAGTGTAGGGTAGAGCAGAGTGGAGTAGGGTAGAGTAAAGTAAAGTAGAGTAGAGCTTGGTTAGGATAGGTTAAGCTAGGCAAGGCTAGGCTAAGCTTGTGTACAGAAGAGTTGAGTATAGTAGAGTTGAGTAAAGTAGAGTAGAGCAAGGTTAGGGTAGGCTAGGCTAGGCTAGAGTAGAGTAGAGTGGAGCAGAGTAGAGTAGAGTAGAGCAAAGCAGAGAAAAGTAGAGCAATGTAAAGCTTGGTTAGGCTAGGTAAGGCTAGGCTAGAGTAGACTAGAGTAGAGTAGATTAGGGTGGAATAGAGTAGAAAAGAGCAAGGTTTTGCTAGGGTAGCATTAGTTAAGCTAGTTAGGGTCGGCTATGCTAAGCTAAGTTAGGCTAGAGTAGAGTAGAGTGGAGTGGAGCTCAGTTAGGTTAAGTTAGCCTAGGTTAGAGCACAATAGAGCAGAGTAGAGTAGAGCAGAGTGGAGCTAAGTAAAGCAGAGTAGAGTAGAGCAGATTAGAGAAGAGTAAAGCAGTGCAGAGTACAGCTAAGTAGAGTAAGGTTAGGCTAAGCTAGGCTAGGATGGGTAAAGCCAAGCTAGGTTAGGCTAAACTTGGCGAGAGTAGAGTAGACTAAAGCTAGGTTTGGTGAGGCTTAGCTATGCTAGGGTAGATTAGAGTAGAGTAGAGCTAGCAAAGGCTAGGTTAAGCTATGCTAGGCTAGGTTAGGCGAGGTAAGACGAGGCTAGAGTAGAGTATTGTAATGTAGAGAAGAATATAGTAGAGTAGAGCTTGGTTAGGCTAGGCTAGGCTAGGCAAGAGTAGAGTAGAATATAGCAGAGCAGAGAAGAGTAGAGAATAAAAGAGCAGAGCAAAGAAAAATTGAGAAGAGTAGAGCAGAGTAGAGCTGAGTAGAGAAAAGGAAAACAGAGCATAGTAGAGCGAGATTAAGCTAAGCTTAGCTAGGTTAGGCTTGGTTAGGGTAAATTGTTGTAAAGTAGAGTAGATTAGTGTAGAGTAGAGTCGAGTAGAGCATAGTAAAGTAGAGTAGAGTAGAGCTAGGTTAAGCTAGGCTAGACTAGGCTAGGCTCGATTAGAGCAGAGTAGAGTAGGGTTGTGTAGAGCTACGTTAGGTTAGGCTAAAGTAGAGTAAAGTAAAGAGAGTAGAGCAAAGTAGAGTAGAGCAGAGCTGAGCAGAGCATAGCAAAGCAGAGTAGAATAGAGTAAAGCAGGAATAGGCTAATCTAGGTTAGGCTAGGCTATGCTAAGCTACGTTAGGCTAGGCTAGAGTCGAGTAGAGTTGAGTAGAGTAGAGTAGAGCTAGCTTAGCTCAGGCTAGGTTAGGCTAGGCTTGTGTAGAGTAGAGTAAACTAGAGTAGAGTAGAGCAAGGCAGAGCAAAGCAAGGTAGAGTAGGGGAGAGCAGAGTAGAATAGAGTAGAGTAGAGTAAAGAAGCGTATAGTAGAGCAGAGCAGAGTAGAGCAGAGCAATGCTAAGTTAGAGTAGAGAGGAGTAGAGTAGAGTAGAGTTGAGTACAGTAGAGTAGAGTAGAGAGGAGTAGAGTATAGTAGAGTAGAGCTTGGTTAGGGTAGGCTAGACTAGGCTAGGTTAAACTAGAGTAGAGTAGAGTAGAGTAGAGTCGAGAAGAGCAAAGTAGAGCAGGGTAGAGTAGAGTAGGGTAAAGTAGAGCAAAGTAGAGTAGAGTTGACTAGAGCAGGGTAGAGTAGAATAGAGCATAGTAGAGAAAATAATATTAAAGCAGAGCTTAGTAGATTAGATTTGACAAATAAAGTAAAGATAGGTTAGAGTAGAGTAGAGTTGAGTAGAGTGTAGTAGAGCATAATAGAGTATAGTATAATAGAGTTGAGTTGAGTGGAGCTAGGCTTGTGTGAGCATGGTTGGGCTAAGCTAGGCTAGAGTTTATTGGAGTATTATAGAGTAGAGAAGAGTAGAGGAGAGCAAAACATTGTATGGTAGAGCAGAAAAGAGCAGAGCAGAGCAAGGTTAGGTTAGGCTAGGCTGGAGTAGAGTAGAGCCGAGCTAGGTTAAACTCGACTAGTCTAGGTTAGGTTGGAGTAGGGCAGAGTAGACTAGAGTAGAGGAGTGCAGAGCAAAGTAGACCTAAGTTGAGTAGAGTAGAGCAAAATAGAGTAGAGAAAAGAAGAGTTTAGTAGAGTAGAGTAGAGAAGAGCAACCAGAGCTGAGTTTAGTAGAGCAGAGTAAGGTTTGGTTAGGTTAGGTTAGGCTAGGCTATAGTAGAGTAGAGTAGAGTGTAGTATAGTAGAGTAGAGTAGAGTACAACTACGTTTGGCTTCCTAAGAGTAGAGTTGAGTAGTGGTATGTTTGGCTTGGCTTGGTTAGGGTAGGCTAGGCTAGGCTAAAGTGGAGTAGAGTAGACTAGAGTAGAGTAGAGCTAGGTTAGGCTAGGCTAGTCTAGAGTACCATAGAATAATGTAGAGTAGAGTAGAGCATAGCTGAATCGAGCAGAGCTATACACAGAAGCATTGAGTGGAGTTAGGTTAGGCTAAGCAAGGTGAGACTAGGCAAGGCTAGGCTAGGCTAGGCCAAGCTTGGCTAGAGTATAATAAAGTAAAGTAGAGCTAGGTTAAGCTAGATTTGGCTAAGCTAGGTCATTATAGAGTAGAGTAGAGTAGAGTTGCGTAGAGTAGTGTAGAGCTAGTTTGGGTTATGCAAGGCTAGGATAGGCTAGGCTTGAGTAGAGCAAAGTAGTGTAGGGTAGAGTAAAGTGGAGTAGAACTTGGTTTGGCTAGGCTAGGTTAGGCTTGGAATGGCTAGAGTAGAGTAGAGAGTAAAGTAGAGCATAGAGGAGTAGAGTAAAGTAAAGCAGTGTAGAGTCGAGTAGAGTTGATTATAGTGGAGTAGAGTAGAGTAGAGCTAGGTTAGGCTATGCTAGGCCAAGACAGAGTAGAGTAGAGTAGAGTGGAGTAGATAAGAGTAGAGTATAGTAGAGTTAGGTTAGGTCAGGCTAGGGTGTGCTAAGCTTGTTTAGGGTAGAGTAGAGTAGAGTAGAGTAGAGCTAGGTTAGGTTGGGCTAGGCTAGGCTTAGCAAAGCTGCACTTAGCTTTGCTAAAGTGGAGTAGAGTAGAGTTGAGCAGAGTAGAGCAAGGCAAAGCAAAGTAGAGTAGAGCAGAATAAAGCACAACAGAGTATAGTAGAGCTAGGTTAGGCTATGTTAGGCTGTGCTAGGCTAGGATAAGTTAGGCTAGCTAGAGTCAAGTACAGTAAAGTAGAGTTAGGTTAGGATAGGCTAGGCTTGGGTGGAGTGGTATAGAGTAGAGTATAAAAGAGTAGAGTAGAGTAGAGTATAGCAAAGTAGAGCTGAGTTTAGTAGAGTAGAGCAAGAGCATATCTGAGTTAACTAAGTAGAGTACATCAGAGAAGACCAGAGCTAGGTTAGGTTAGCTGATGATAAAGTAGAGTAGAGTAAAGTAGAGCTTGGTTATGCTAAGCTAGGTTAGGCTAGCTAAACATAGCTAAAGTAGAGTAGCATAGAGTAGAGCAAAGCAAAGTAGAGTAGAGTAGAGTAGAGAGGGGTAGAGTAGAGTAGAGCAAAGCAGAGCATAACAGTATGGAGCAAAGCTAAGTTAGGCAAGGCTAGGCTAGCGTAGAGTAAAGTAGAGTAGAGCTAGGTTAGGCTAGGCAAGGCTTGGCTTGGTTTGAGTTAAGCAAAGTAGAGTAGAGTAGAGTAGAGTAGAGGAGAGTAGAGTAGAGTAGAGCTAGGTTAGGTTAGGGTAGCCTAGGAAAGGCATGGTTAGGTTAGGCTAGTTTACGCAAGAGTAAAGTCGAGTAGAGTAGAGTAGAGCTAGGTCTGGCTAGGCTATGCTAGGCCAAGCTAGAGTATAATAGAGTAAAGTAAAGTAGAGTATAGTAGTGCAAAGTGGACAAGAGTAGAGCTGAGTAGAGTAGAGTAAAGTAGAGTATAGTAGAGTAAAGTAGAGTATAGTAGAGCTAAGTTAGGCTAGGTTAGACGAGGATTGGCTAGGGTAAGCTTGGCTAGGCTAGACTAGGGTATTAGAGACTATAATAGAGTAGAGTAGAGTAGAGTAAGGTTAGGCTAGGCTAGGCTATAATATGTTAGAGTATAGTAGAGTAGAATAGAGATGAGCAGAGCATGATAGCGCATAGTAGAATAGAGCAGAGTAGAGCAGAGCAGAGTAGAACTAAGTTAGCTAAGCTAAGCTATGTTAAGCTTGGCTAAGCTAGAGTAAAGAAGAGTAAAGTAGAGTATGATAGAGTAGAGTAGAGTAGAGCAAGGTTAGGTTAGGCTATGTTAGAGTAGAGTATAATAGAGTAGAGTTTAATAGATTAGAGTGGGGTAGAGTAAAGTAGAGTAGAGCTAAGTTAGTCAAGGCTAGAGTAAGCTAGGCAAGGCTAGAGTATAGTAATGAAGAATATAATAGAGTAGATAAGAGATGAGTAGAGTAGAGCAGAGTAGAGTAGAGAAGAGAAGATGAAAGGAGAGGAGAGGAGAGAGGAGCAGAGTAGAGCTGAGTTGAATAGAGCATTGCATAGTGGAGTTGAGCAGCATAGATTAGAGCAGAGTAGTGCAGAGTAGAGCAGAACTGATTATACCAGAGCATAATAGAGCAAACCAGAGTAGAGCAGAGAAGAGCATAGTTGAGTAGAGGAAAGCAAAATAAAGTAGAGAAATGTAGAGCAGAGTAGGGTAGAGTTGAGCAGAGTAGTGCAGATTAAGGTTAGGCTAGGCTAGGCTGGAGTTGAGTAGAGTAAAGAAGAGTAGAGTAGTGCAAGGATAGGTTAGGCTAAGCAAGAGTACAGTAGAGTAGAGTACAGTAGAGTAGAGCAGAGTAGAGTGGAGTAGAATAGAGAAAGAGTATAATAGAGTAGAGCATAGCAAAATGGAGCAGAGAAGAACAGAGTAGAGCTAACTCGAGCAGAGCTAGGTTAGGCTAGGCTACAATAGAGTAGAGTAGAGTATTAGAGAGTAGAGTTGAGCTAGGTTAACATAGGCAAGGCTGAGAATTTGGACAAATCTTCCCTCGGAGTAGAACAAAAACCTAAAAGAATTTAAAGGGCCCATTCAGGAACAAGAAAATTACATCGTCATTTCAATTTCGATGAAAAAAAAAAAATAAAAATACATCAATGAGAAGTTAGTTCAATAAGTTCAGTACAGTAGAGCAAGGTTTGGCTAGGCTAAGCTAGGCTAGGCTAGGTTAGAGTAGAGTGGAGTAGAGTATAGTAGAGTATAATAGAGTATAGTATGGTAGAGTACAGTAGAGTAGAGTTAGGTTAGGCTTGGCTAGGCTAGGTAGGCTATGTTAGGCTTGGCTATATTAGAGTATAGTATAGTAGAGTAGAGTTGAGTAGAGTGAGTTTAGGATAAGTTGGCCTAGGCAAGGTTAAAGTAGAGTAGGGTAGAGTTGAGTAGAGCATAGCAAAGTAAAGAAGAGAACAAGAAAGCAAAGTGGAGAAGAGCAGATTAGAGCAAAGCAGAGTAGATCTGAGCAAAGCTAGGTTAGTAGGGCTAAGCTAGGCTAGAGTATAGAAGTGTAGATTAGAGTAGATTAGAGTTAGGTTAGGCTAGGCTCGTTTTGAGTAGGGTAGAGTAGAGTAAGATAGAGCTAGGTTTGGTTGGGCTAGCTAGATTAGGATAGGCTAGGCTAAGATGGAGTAGAGTATAGTAGACTAGACATGACTAGACTAGAGTAAAGCTTAGTTAGGTTAGGCTAAGCTAAAATAGACTAGAGTACGATAGAGTAGGGTGGAGTAGAGTAGAGTGGAGCAGAGCACAGCAAAGTTGGTATAGCAGAGCAGGGCAAAGCAGAGCATGGGAATGTAGAGCATTATAGAGTCTTGTAAAACAAAGTAAAGATCAGTTAGGTTTGGCTAGGAGAGGCTAGGCTAGGCAAGGCTACGCAAGGCTAGGTAAAGCAAGGGTAGCTTAGCATTTGTTAGAGTAAAGTAGAGTATAGTAGATTATAGTAGAGTAGAGTCGAGTAAACTATAGTAGAGTAGAGTATAGCTAAGTTAGGTTAGGCTAAGCTAGACTAAGCTAGGTTAGGTTAGGCTAGGCTAGAATAGAGTAGAGTGGAGTATGGTCGAGTAGAGTAGAGTAGAGTGGAGTAGAGTAGAGCAGAGAAGAGTAGAACATAGTAGAGTAGAGCTGAGTAGAGTTTAGCTAGTTAGGCCAAGCTAGGCTAAGCTAAGCTAGGTTGGAGTAGAGTAGAGTAGAGTAAGAGTAGAGTAGAGTAATGTTGGGTTAGGCTTGGCTAAGCTAGGCTAGGCTACGCTAGGTTTGGGTAGGCTAGGCCAGGTTAGAGTAGAGTACAGCAGAGCAAAGTAAAGCAGGGTAGAGTAGATCTAGGTTAAGCTAGGCTTGGTTAGGATAGGATAGGCTAGGCTATAGTATAATAGAGTATAGTAGAGCCAAAGTAGAGCAGAGTAGAGTAGAGCAGAGTATAGGAAAGTTGAGTAAAGCAAAGTAGAGCTGAGTTAGGCTAGGCTAAGCTAGGTTAGACTAGGCCAGAGTAGAGTAGAGTAGAGAAGAGTAAAGTAGAGTAGGGTAGAGTAGAGCTAAGCTAGGTTAGGCTAGACTAGGAAAGGCTAAAGTAGAGTTGAGTACAGCAGAACTAAGTAGAGTAGAGCAGACCAGAGCAAAGTAGAGTAGAGTAGAGTGAAGCAGAGTGGGGTAGAGTAGAGGAGAGCAGAGAAAAGAAGAGCAAAGAACATTTGATTAAAGTAGAGTAGAGCATAGCTAGGTTAGGCTAAGTAAGGATAGAGTAGAGTAGATTAGAGTATTGTTAGGTTAGGTTATGTTGGGCTAGGCTATGTTTGAGTTGAGTAGAGCAGTGTAGAGTAGAGTAGAGTAGAGTAGAGGTAAGCTAGGTTAGGCTAGGCTAGAGTACAGTAAAGTAGTGCTAGCTTAGATTATGCTAGGATAGGTGAGGTTAGAGTTGAACAGAGTAGAATATAATAGAGTAGAGCAAGGTTAAGCTAGGCTAGGCTATGCTTGGCTAAAGTAGAGTAGCATAGAGTGGATTAGAGAAGAGTAGAGCATAACAGGATAGAGGAGAGGAGAGTAGAGAAGAACAGAGTGGAGCAGAGTGAAGTGGAGCAGAATGAAGTGGAGCAAAGTAAAGAAAAGAAGCATAGAGTAGAGTAGAGCAGAGTAAGCAGAGTAGAGCAAAGTAGAGTAGAGAAGAGGTATGTTAAGCTTTGCTCGACTAGGCTAGGTTATGCTAGGGTGAGCTAAGCTAGAGTAGAGTAGTGTTGAGATAGGTTAGGCTAGATTAGGCTAGGCTAGGTTAGAGCAGAGTGGAGTAAAGTAGAGTAGAGTAAAGCAGAGTAGAGTAGAGTAGAGCAGAGTAGAGCAAAGTATAGTAGTGTAAAGTAGAGTAAAATAGAGTAGAGTAAAGTAGAGTAGAGTAGAGAAGAGCAGAGCAAAGAAGACTAGAGCAGAGTAAAGAAGAGCAAAGCAAAGATGAGTAGATTAGAGCTAGGTCAGGCTAGGCTAATTGAGGCTAGAGTAGAGTACCGTAGAGCTAGGTTAGGCTAGAGTATTGTAGAGCAGAGTAGAGTAGAGTAGAGTAGAGCCAGGTTAGCCTAGTCTAGGTTAGGCTAAGTTAGGATAAGGTATAGTAGAATATAGTAGATTAGAGTAGAGTAAAGTAGAGTAGAGCTAGGTTAGGCTAGGCATCGTTAGGCTTGGCTAGGCTAGAGATGGCTAGGATAGAGTAGAGTAGAATAGAGTAGAGTAGAGTAGAATAGAATAGAGTACAATAGGGTTGAGTAAAGTAGAGTAGAGTAATGCTAGGTCAGGCTAGGCTAGGCTAAACTATGCTAGAGTAGAAAAGAGTTGAGTAAAGTAGAGTAGTGTAGAGTAGAGTAGAGAAGACTAGAGCAGAGCAGAGCATAGTAGAGTAGAGTAGAGCAAAAAAGAGTAGAGTAGAGTATAAAAGAGTGAGCAGAGTAGAATAGAGTAGAGTAAAGTAGAGTAGAGCAGAGAAGCATAGAGTAGTGCTAGGTTAGGCAAAGCTAGGCTAGGCTAAGTTAGAGTAAAGTAGAGTAGAGTAGAGTTGAGTAGAGAAGAGTAGAGTAGAGTAGGGTAGAGTAGAGTAAAGTAGAGCAAGAATAGGCTCGACTAGTTTAGGCAAGGCAAGGCTAGGGTAGGCTAGGCTAGGCAAGAGTGGAGTCGAGTAGAGTAAAGTAGATTATAGTAGTGGTAGGTGAGCCTAGGCTAGGCTATAGTTTAACAGAGCAGAGTAGAGTAAAGTAGAGCAAAGAAGAGCAGAGTTGAGCAGAGTAGAATAGAGTAGAGCAGACCAGAGTAGAGTAGAGCTAGGTTACTCTTGGCTTGGCTAGGCTTGAGTAGAGTAGAGGAGAGTAGAGTAGAGTAGAGTAAAGTAGAACTAGGTTAGGCTAGTCAAGGCTAGGCTAAGTTAGAGTAGTGTAAAATAAAATTTTGTATGTTAGAGAAGAGTAGAGTAGAGTAAAGTGGAGTAGATCTAGGTTAGGCTAAGCTAGGTTAGAGTATAGTAGACTAAAGTAGAGTAAAGCAGAGTAGAGCTAGGTTAGGCTAAGCTAGCCTAAGCTAAGTTAGAGTAGAGTAGAATATAGTAGATTAGAGTAGAGTTTAGTAAAGTAAAGTAGAGTAGAGGTAGGTTAGGCTAGGCATGGTTAGGTTAAGCTTGGCTAGAGTAGGCTAGGCTAGGCAAGGATAGGCTAGAGTAGGGTAGAAAAGAGTTGAGTAGGGTCGAGTAGAGTTGAGCAGAGTAGTGTAGAGCTAGGTTGGGCAAGGCTAAGCTAGGCTAAACTATGCTATAATAAAGTAGAGTGGAGTTGAGTAGAGCAGAAAAGCGCATAGTAGAGCAAAACAGAGCAGAGTAGAGCACAGTAGAGCAGAGCAGAAGAGAGTAGAGTAGAGAAGAGCAGAGCAGAGTAGAGAAAATTAGAATACTATAGAGTAGAGCAGAGAAGAGTGGAGTAGAGCTAGGTTAGGCAATACAAGGCTAAGCTATGTTAGAGTAAAGTTGAGTACAGTAGAGTAGGATTGAATAGAGTAGACTATTGCAGAGTTGGGTAGAGTAGACTAGAGTAGAGCTAGATTAGGCTAGGTTAGGTTAGGCTAGGCTTGGCAAGAATGGAGTGGAGTAGAGTAGAGTATAGTAGTGTTAGGTTAGGCTATGCTAGGCTAGAGTATATTATAGCAGAGTAGAGTAGGGTAGAGCAAAGTAGAGCAGATTTGAGTGGAGTAGAGTAGAGCAAAATAAAGCAAAGCAGATCCGAGCAGAGTATAGCAGAGATAGGTTAGGCTAGGATTGCCTAGGCTAGATTAGAGTAAAGTAGAACTAGGTTAGTCTAGGCTTGGCTAAGTTAAAGTAGAGTGGAATAAAATATAATAGATTAGAGTAAAGTAGAGTAATGTAGAGTAGAGCTAGGTTAGGCAAGGCTAAGCTAAAGTAGGCTAGGTTAGGCAAGGCTAGGCTAGAGTGATTAGAGTAGGGTAGACTAGAGTAGAGTAAAGCAGAGTGGAGTGGTGCTAGGTTAGGCTAAATAATGCTATAAAAGTATAGAGTAGGATGGAGTAGAGTAGAGTAGTGTTTTGTAGAGTAGAGCAAAGTAGAGAAAAGCACAGTTGAGTAGAGAAGAGTAGAGCGGAGTAGAGTAAAGTAAAATAGAGCAAAGTAGAGTAGAGCAGAGCATAGTAGAGTAGAGTAGAGAAGAGTAGAGCTGGGCTAAGCTGAGTAGAGTAGAGCTAAGTTAAGCAAGGCTATGTTAGGCTAGGTTAAAGTAGAGTAGAGTAGACTAGGGTATAGTATAGTAAAGTTAGGTTAGGCTAGGCTATGCTAGAGTACAATAGAGTAGATGAAAGAAGAGAAGAGTAGAGTAGACTAGAGCAGAGTAGAGTAGAGAAGAGTAGAGCAGGGCAGAGTAGAGCAAAGAAAAGGTAGGTTAGATGAGGCGAGGGAAGAGTTGAGTGGAGTAGAGTAGAGTAGAGCATGGTTATTTTAGGCTATGCTAGGAAAGTAGTAGATTAGAGTAGAGTAAAGTAGAGTAGAGCAATGTTAGGCTAGGCTAGGCTATGCTAAACAAGGCTAGAGTTGTGTATGGTAGAGTAGGGTAGAGTAGAGTAGAGTAGAGCAGAGTAAAGTAGGGAAGAGTAAAGCAGAGAAGCACAGAGTAGAGTAGAGTAGAGAAGAGCAAAGAAAAGTAGAGTAGAGCAGATCAGAGTAGAGCAAACCAGAGCAAAGCAGAGAAGAGCAGAGCTAGGTTAGGCTATGTTAGGCTAGGCTTGAGTAGAGTAAAGTAGAGTAGATTAGAGGTAGGTTGGCTAGGCTAGACATGGCTATGTTGTAGTAGAGTAGAGCTAAGTTAGGTTAGGCTAGGTTAGGTTATGCTAGGTAGGCTAGGCAAGGCTAGGTTAGGCTAAAGTAAAGTAGAGTAGCATAGAGTGGAGTAGAGAAGAGTCAAGTAGAGTAGAGTAGTGTAAAGTAGAGCTAGGTTAGGCATGGTGAGGCAAGGCGAGGCTAGAGTGGATTAGGGTGGAGTAGAGTAGAGTAGTGGAGTGCAGAGCTTAGTAGAGTAGAGCAGAGTAGAGAAGAGCAGAGAAGAGTAGGGATGGGTAGAGCAAAGCAGAGTAGAGCAGAGTAGAGTAGAGAAGAATTTGGTTTGGTTAGGCTGGCAAGGCTAGGTTAGAGTAGAATAGAGTAGAGATAGGTTAGGTTAGGCTAGCAAGGCAAGGTTAGAACAAATTAGAGAATAGCACAATTGGGTAATGTTAAGTTGAGAAGTGCAGAGTAAAGTATAGTAGAGTATAGCAGAGCACAGTAGAGTAGTGCTAGATTAGGATAGGCTACTCTAAGTAAGGCTAGGCTATAATAGAGTAGAGCTAAGTTAAGTTAGGCTAGGTTAGGTTTGGTTATAGTAAAGTAATGTAGGGTAGAGTAGAGTGGAGTAGGGTAAGGTAGTGTAGAGTAGAGTAGAGTAGAGCAAGGTTAGGCGCAACTAAGCAAGGCCAATTTAAGCTAGGATACGCAAGGCTAGGCGAGGTTAGAGTAGAGTAGAGTAGTGTTAAGTAAAGTAGAGTTGAGTAATGCTAGATTATTCTTTGCTAGGCTAGTCTTGGCAAGAGTATAATAGAGTAGAGTAGAGTAGAGCATAGCAGAGAAGAGCATAGTAGAGAATAGCATAGTAGTAGAGAAAGGTAATGTATAACAAAGCTAAGTTAGACTAAGCTAGGCTAGGCTAGGATAGGTTAGAGTAGAGTAGAATAGAGCTAAGATAGGCTTTGGTAGGCTAAGCAAGGCTATAGTAGAGTAGAGTAAATTAGAGTAGAGTAGAGTATAGAAGAGTAGAGTAGAGTTGATTATAGTAGAGTAAGGTTGGGTAAGGCTAGACTAGGATTGGTTAGGCTAGGAAGGTTAGAGAAGAGTAAAGTTGAGTAGTATGAAGGTAAGTTAGGCATGGCTATTATAGAGTAGAATAAAATGGAGTATAGTAGAGTAAGGATAGGCAAGACTTGGTGAGGTTAGGAAAGGCTAGGCTAGAGTATAGTTGAGTAAGGTTGAGTAGAGCACAGTATGATTGGGCTAAGTGTGGTTAGGTTAGACTAAGCTAGGTTAGGCGAGGCAAAGTTGGCTTAAGGTAGAGTAGAGTAGAGTAGAGTAGGATAGAGCTAAGAAAGGCTTTGCTAGGCTAGACTTGAATAAAATAGAGTAGAGTGGAGTAGAGTAAGGTTAGACTAGGTTAGGCAAGGTTAGGTTAGGCTAGTATAGGCTAGGCTAGGTTAGAGTAGAGTAGAATAGAGTTGGATAAAGTAAAATAATATAATAAGGCTAGGATATTTTAAGCTAGAGTGGAGTAGAGCAGAGTAGTGGAGCATAGAGCTAAGTTAGGTTAGTTAGGCTAGAGTAGAATAAAATAGAGTAGAGTACAATAGAGTAGAGTAGAGTAGAGAAAGTCTAGGCTAAGCTAGGTGAGGTTAGGTTACGATAGGTTAGGCTAGGCTAAGCTAAGCTAGGTTAGGTAGGCTAAGCTTGGCTAAGCTAGGCTAGTCTAGGTTAGGCTAGGCAAAGCAAGAGTAGACTAGAGTAGAATAGAGTAAAGTAAGGTAAAGTATAGTGGAATAGAGAAGAGTAGAGTATAGTATAATAAGAACTGTTAAGGCTATGTTAAGCTAAGTTAGAGTAGAGTAGAGTAGAGTAGAGTAAAGTAGCATAAAAAAAGTTAGGCTTAGCTAAGGTAAAGTAGAATAAAATAAAGTAGAGTAGAGTAGAGGAAGTCTTGGCTAGGCTAGGCTAGATTAGGTTAAGTTATGCTAAGCTAAGCTAGGGTAGGGTAGGCTAAGTTAGAGTAGGGTAGGGTAGAGTGGAGTAGAGTAGAGTAGAGTATACTGTAGTAGAGTAGAGTATAATAGACTAGAGTAAAGTAGAGTAGAGCATAGCAAAGAAGAGCAAAACATAGCTAAGCAAAGTAGAACAGAATAGAGCAGAGTAGAGTAGAGCACAATAGAGCAGAGTAGAGTAGAGTTGAGCAGTGTAGAGTATAGCAGATCAGAGCAGAGATGAGTAGAGCAGAGCTGAGCATAGCAGAATGTAGTTGAGCAGTGCATGGTTGAGTAGAGCCTTGGTGAGCTTAGGTAAGGTTAAGCTAAGATAGAGTAGAGCAAAGTAGAGCAGAGCAGAGCATAACATAATATAGTAGAGCAGAGCTGAGTGAGGTTAGGCTAGTTTAGGAAAGGCTAAGCTACTCTTGGCTAGGTTAGGCTAAGCTAGGCTAAAGTAGAAAAGAGTGAAGAAGAGTAGAGTAGAGCTAGGCTAGGCTAGGTTATAGTAAAGTAGAGTAGAGGAGAGTAGAGTGGAGCAAAGTACAGTGAGGTTAGACTAGGCTAGGCTTGGCAAGGCAAAGCTAAGCTAGGCTAGGCTAGAGTAGAGTAGAGAAGAGTTGAGGAGAGAAGTGTAGAGTAGTGCCAAGTTGGGCTAGGTTAGGCTAGAGTGTAGTAGAGAAGAGTAGAGTAGAACAGAGTACAGTAGAGTAGAGCAGAGTAGAGTATTACAGAGTAGGGCTGAGCAGAGTTAGATTAAGCTATGCTAGGCTAAGCTAGGAAAGGTTACGATAGGCTAGGCCAACCTAGGCTAGAGTAGAGTAGGGTAGAGTAAAGCTTGGTTAAGCTTAGTTAGGCCAGGCTTTGTTATAATAAAGAAGAGTAAACTAGAGGACAAAAGAGTAGAGTAGAGTGGCATAGAGAAAAACAAGGTTATGCTAGGCTAAGGAAGGCTAGGCTAGGCTAAAGAAGAGTAGAGTAGAGTAGAGCTCGAATAGGCTAGGCTAGGGTAGAGTAGAATAGAGCGAGTAGAGTATAGTAGAGCTGAGTAGAACAAAGCAAGGAATAATAGAGTAGAGTAGAGTAGAGAAGCACAGAGTTAAGTGAAGCAGAGTAGAGAAGAGTATAGCTAGGTTAAGCTAAGCTAGGTGAGGTTAAACAAGGTTATAGGAAAGCAGAGTAGAGTAGTGTAGAGTAGAGTATAATATAGTATAGTAGAGTAGAGTAGAGTTTTGTTGAGTAGAGTTTTGTTGAGTAGAGTAAAGCTAGGTTAGGCTAGTCTAAGCTAGGTTAAGCTAGCTTGAGTGAAGTATAGTAGAGCTAGGTTAAGTTAGGCTAAGCAATGCTAGACATTGCTAAAGTAGAGTTGAGTAGAGTAGAGCAGGGTGGAGCAGAGCAGTGCAAAGTAAATCAGAGTAGAGCAAAGCATAGCAGAGTAGAGTAGAGTACAACAGAGCAGAGTAGGGCTAGGTTAGGCTAGGGTAGGCTAGGCTTACTAGGTTAGGCTAGGCAAGAGTCAAGTAGAGTATATTGGAGTAGAGTAGAGTAATGTAAGGTTAAGTTAGGCTAGCCTAGGATAGAATAGAGTAAAGTATAGTAGAGTAGCATAGAGTAGATTAGAGTGGAGTAGAGCATTATAGAGTAGGCCAGAGTAGAGTAGAGTAGAGTAGAGTAGAGTGGAGCTATGTAGAGAAGAGTAGAGTAGTATAGAGTAAAGTAAAGTATAGCTTGGTTAGGCTAGGCTAGCTTTTATAGAGTATAGTATAGCAGAGTAGAGTAGAATAAAATGGTCTAGAGTAGAGTAGAGCTGAGAAGATTAGAGTAGAGTAGAGTGGTGTAGAGTAGAGTTGAATAGAGTGGAGGAGAGCAGAAGAGAGTATAATAAAGCTAAGTAGAGTAGAATAGAGTATAGTAGAAGAGCAAAGTAGAGGAAAGCAGAATAGAGAATAGTAAAGCACAACATCTTAGTGTTAAGTAGAGTAGAGCTGAGAGGAATAGAGTAGAGCTGAGCTAGGTTTGGCTAGGCTAAGCTTGACTAGGCTGTTCTAGGTTAGAGTAGAGTTGAGTAGAGTTGAGTAGAGTAATGTAGAGTAGAGTAGAGTAGAGTAGAGTAGAGCTTTGTTTGGGTAGGCTAGGCTGAGCTATGGTAGGCTGGGGTAGGCTAGGCTAAGTTAGGCTCGAGTAGAGTAGAGTAGAGTAGAGCAGTGTAAAGTAGAGTAGAGTAGAGCTAGATTTGGCTAGGTGAGAGTACAGTAGAATAGAGTAGAGTAGAGTAAAATAGAGTAGTATAGAGTAGAGTAGATTAGAGCAGAATGGAGTAAAGTGGACTATAGTAGAGGAGAGGAGAGGAGAGGAGAGGAGAGTAGAGGAGACGAGAGGAGAGAAGATGAGAATAGACCTGAGTAGAGTAGAGCAGAGTAGAACAGAGCAAAGTAGAGTAGAGCAAAGCAGTTTCGAGTAAAGCATAGTAGTGTAAATCTGAGTAGAGTAAAGAATAGTACAGTAGAGGAAAGCATAGAAGAATGGAACAAAGCTAAGTTAGGCTCGGTTAAGTTAGGCTAGGTTATGCTAGAGTAGAGTAGAGTAAGTTATAGTAGAGTGTAGTAGAGTATAAAAGAAATAGGTTAGGCTCGACTAGTTAGAGTAGAGTAGAGTAGAGTAGTGTAAAGTAGAGTAGAGTAGAATAGAGTAGAGCACAGAGTAGAGCAATGTAGAGTAGAGTATGGTTTGGTTTGGCAAACCTAGGCTAGGTTAGGCTAATGCAAGGCTAGATTAGAGTGGAATAGATTGAGTAGAGTATAGTGGAGCAGAGTAAAGTAGAGTAGAGCAAGGTTAGGCTAGGGTAGGCCAAAGTATAGTAGAATATAGCAGAGTAGAGCAGAGAAGAGTGAAGAAGAGTAGAGTATAGTAGAGTAGAGTTGAGTAGAGTCAAGCAGACTTAGGTTAGGCTAGTGAAGGCAAAGCTAGGTTAGGGTAGATTAGAGTAAAGTAGAGTAGAGTGGAGTAGGGCTTTGTTAAGAAAGGCTATGTTAGGCTAAAGTAGAGTAGAGTAGAGTAAAGTAGTTTAGAGTAGAGTAGAGCAGAGTAGATTAGAGAAGAGTAGAATAGAGTCGAGTAGAGTAGAGTAGATTAAAGGCTAGGCTAAGGTAACATTAAGTAGAGCAGTGTAACGAAGAATAAATTAGAGTAGAGTATAATGGAGTAGAGTTAAGAGTATTTCTTTGCTAGCTAGGCTAGAGAAAAGTAGAGTAAAGTTAGATTATGCTAGGGTAGGCAAGGCAAGGTTAGATTAGGCCAAGCTAGAGTAGAGTAGACTAGAGTAAAGCTAGGTCAGGTTAGGTTAGGCTAGAGTAGAGTAGAATAGAGTAGAGAAGAGTAGAGTAGTGCAGAGTAGAGCATAGTAGAGTAGAGTAGAGCTAGATTAGGCTAAGCTAGGCTAGAGTATAGTAGAGCAAGGTTAGGCTAGGTAAGGATAGGTTAGGTAAGGCTAGGCTAGTCTAGGTCAAGATAGGATAGAGTAGAGTTGAGTAAAGTAGAGCTAGGTTAGGTTAGGCTAGGTAAGGCTAGGGTAGGCTAGGTTAGGATAGGTATGAGTAGAGCATAGTAAAGTAAAGTAGAGGAGAGCTAAGTGTGGTTTTGGTAGGCTCGGCTTCGCTAATTTCGAGTGGAGTAGAGCAGAGCAGAACTGAGCAGTGCAAAGAAGAGTAGAATAGTGCGTAACAGACAAAGCATAGTAGAGTTAGGTTAGGCTAGGCTAGGCGAGGCCACGATAGGCTAGGCTAGAGTCAAGTAGAGTTGAGTAGAGTAGAGTATAGTGGAGTAGAGCTAGGTTAGGTTAGGTTAAGCTAGAGTAAAGTAGAGTACAGTAGAGTAGAGTAAAGCAAAGCATAGTAGAGTAGAGTAGAGCAGAGCAGAGCATAGTAGAGCAGAGCTTTGTAAAGCAAAGTTGAGTAGAGTAGAGCAGAGCTAGGTTAGGATACGTTGAGCTAGATCAGAGCAGAGTAAAGTAAGGTAAAGTAAAGTATAGCTTGGTTAGGCTAGGCTAGGTAAAGTTAAACTAAATGAGGTAAGAGTAGAGTGGAGTAGAGTAAAGCAGGATACAGTAGTGCCAAGTAGAACAAAGCATAGTAGAGTAGAGTAGAGTAGAGCAGAGTAAAGTAGAGTAGAACTGAGTTTGGCTAGGTTTTGTTAGGCTTGGCAAGGCTAGAGTAGAATAGTAGAATAGAGTGTAGTACAGTAGAGTAGAAGAGCGAAGTAGGGTTAGAGGAGAGTAGAATGGAGCATAGCAGAGCACAACAGTGTAGAGCAAAGTAGAGCCAAGCAGAGCAGAGAAGAACAGAGTAGAGCTGAGCTAGGTTTGGGTAGGCTAAGCTAGACTAGGCTAGGCTAGGTTAGAGTAGAGTTGAGTTGAGTAGAGTAGTATAGAGTACAGTAAAGTAGAGTAGAGTAGAGCTTGGTTAGGGTTGGCTAAGCTATGTTAGGCTAGAGTAGAGTAGAGTAGAGTGGAGTAAAGTAGAGTTGAGTAGAGCTAGAATAAGCTAGGCAAGAGTAGAGTATAATAGAGTAGAATATAGTAGTATAGAGTAGAGTAGATTAGAATAGAATAGAGTAGAGTGGAGTAGAGTAGAATAGAGTAGAGTAGAGAGGAGGAGAGGAGAGGACAAAAGAGTAGAGGAGAGGAGAGAAGATAAGAGTAGAGCTGAACAGAGTATAGTAGAGTAGAACAAAACAGAGTAGAGCAGAGCAAAGCAGTGTAGAGTAAAGCAGAGTAGAGTATAGCTGAGTAGAGTAAAGAATAATAGAGCAGAGCAGAGGAAAGCAGAGTTGAGTATAGTAGAGTAAGGTTAGGCTCTACTAGGCTAAGCTAGGTTACGTTAGAGTTGAGTAGAGTACAGTAAGTTGGAGTAGAGTATAGTAGAGTATAAAATAGCTAGTTTAGGCTAGGCTAGTTAGATTATAGTAGAGTTGTAAAAAGTAGAGGAGAGTAGAGTAGAGTAGAGTAAAGTAAAGATAGATTAGGTTGGGCTAAGTTAGGTTAGGCTAGGCTAGGGTAGGCTTATGCTAGGCTAGAGTAGAGTAGAATAGATTAGAGTAGAGTGTAGTAGAGCTGAGTAAAGTAGAGTAGATCAAGGTTAGGCTAGGCTAGACTAGGCTAGAGTAGAGTATATTAGAATGGAACAGAACAGAACAAAGAATAGTAAGGAAGAGTAGAGTAGACCAGTGTAGAGTATAGCAGAGTCGAGCAGAGCTAGATTAGACTAGGCTAGAGTAGATTAGAGTAGAGCTTGGTTAGGAAAGGATATGTTAGTTATAGTAAAGTAGAATTGAGTAATGTTGATTGGAGTAGAGTAGAGTAGAGTAGAGTAGAATATAGTTGAGTAGAGTCCAGTAGGGTAAAGGCTAGGCTAAAGTATTATTAAATAGAGTAGTGTAGAGAAGAATAAATTAGAGTAGAGTATAATGGAGTAGAGTAGAGGCTAGGCTATGGAAAAGTATAGTAAGGTTAGGTTAGGCTAAGCTAGGGTACACAAAGCTAGAATAGGCCAGGCTGAGTAGAGTAGAGTAGAGCTAGGTTAGGTTAGGCTAGGCTAGAGTAGAGTAGAATAGACCAGAGTAGAGTAGAGTAGAGCAGAGCAGAGTAGAGCATAGTAGAGCAGAGAGCTAGGTTAGGCTAAGCTAGGCTAGAGTTGAGTCGAGTAAAGTAGAGTTAAGTTAAGCTAGGCTAAGCTTGGTAAGGTTAGAGTAGAGTAGAGTAGAGTATAGTAGAGTTTAATAGACTATAGTGGAGAAGAGTAGAGGGATTAGGGATTAAGGATTAGTAAAGCTTGGTTAGACAAGGCTAGGCTTCACTAAGTTTGGAAAGTCTAGGCTAGAGTAGAGCAGAGTAAAGTAGAGTAGTGAAGATTAAAGTAGAGTAGAGTGGGGTGGAGCTAGTTAGGTTTAGTTAGATAAGGCTAGGCTAGAGTAGAGTAGAGTAGAGTAGGGTAGAGTAGAGTAAAACAGTGTAGAGCAGAGTAGAGCAGAGTAGAGAGAGTAGAGCAGAGCAGAGTAGAGCAAAGTTAAGCAAAGTTGGGATAGGCAAGGTTGGGTTAGGCTAGGATAGGTTAGAGTAGAGTAGAGAAGAGGAGAGCTAGGTTAGGAGAGGCTGAGCTAGCCTAAGTTAGAGTAGAGTAGAATAGAATAGACTATAGTAGAGTAGAGTAGAGTAGAGTAGAGTTGGGTCAGGTTAGGCTAGGCTAGGTTAGAATAGAGTATAGTAGAGTAGAGTAGAGTGTAGCAGAGTAGAGCTAGGTTTGGCTAGACAAAGCTATGCTTGGCTAGCATAGGAAAGGCAAGGCTAGGCTAGAGTAGATTATAGTAGAGTAGAGTAGAGTAGAGTAGAGGTTGGTTCGGCTAAGGTAGGCTAGGCTAGAGTATAGTAGAGTAGAATAGAATAGAGCAGAGTAGAGAAGGGCAAAGCAAAGTAGAGTAAAGCAAAGTAGAGTAGGGCTAGGCAGAGTAAAGCAGAGCAGAGTAGGTTAGGTTAGCCTAAGCTAGGTTAAGTTAGGCTAGGTTAGAGTAGAGTAGAGTATAAAAGAGTATAGTAGAGTAGAGTAGAGCTAGGTTAGGCTAGGCTAGGCTAGTATGAGTAGAGTATAGTACAGTAGAGTAGAGTAGATTAGGCCTAAGTTAAGTTAAGTTATAGTAGGCTCGACTTGGCTTATTTAGAGTGGAGTAAAGAAGAGCATAATAGAGTAGTGTAGAGCAGAGTAGAACAATGTAGAGTAGAGTAGAGCATAATAGAGCTAGGTTAGTATAAGCTAGGTTATGCTAGGCTAGGCTAGGCTATGATTGGCTAGGCTAGAGTCAAGTAGAGTAGAGTAGAGTAGAGTAGAATGGAGTAGAGCTAGGTTAGGTTAGGCTAGGATACAGTAAAGTCGAGTATGGTAATGTAGAGTAGAGCATAGCAGAGTAGAGTAGAGTAGTGTATTATAGAGCCTTGTAGAGCAGAGCTTTCCAAAGAAGAGTAGAGCAGAGCAGAGCAGAGCTAGGTTAGCTAGGCTGGGCTAGATCAGAGTAGAGTAGAGTAAAGTTTAGATTGGTTAGGCTAGGATAGGTAAAGTTAAGCTAAATGAGGCAAGAGTAGAGTAGAGTAGAGTAGAGTAGGGTAGAGTAGAGTGAAGTAGAACAAAGTAGAGTATAATAGGGTACGATAGAGTAGAGCAGAGTAGAGTAGAGCTAAGCTAGGTTAGGTTTTGCTTGCCTAAGAAAGGCTAAAGTAGAGTAGTAGAGTACAATAATGTATAGTAGTGTAGAGCTAGGTTAAGTTAGGCAAAGCAAGGTTATAGTGGAGTGGAGAAGAGTAGAGTAAAGTAGAGAAGAGTAGAGCAAAGGAGTGCACAGTAGAGCAGAGTAGAGTAGAGTAAAGATGAATAGAGTAATGTTGAGTAGAGAAGAATAGAGCAATGCAAAGTAGAGAATAAAAAAAGTATATTTGAGTAGAGTAGAGAAGGGTAAAGAAGGGCAAAGTATAGCAGAGCTAAGTTAGGCTAGGCTATGCTAGTGTAGAGTAAAGTAGTTTAGAGTAGAGCTAAGTAGTTTAGAGTATAATAGTTTAGAGCTAGGATTTGCTAGGCTAGGCTTTGCTAAGTTAGAGTATAATAGAGTGGAGTAGAGTAGAATAGAGTAAAGTAGAGTAGAGTTGAGTAGAGCTAGGTTAGGTTAGGCTAAGTTAGGCTAGGCTAGGTTAAGATAGGTTAGGCTTGGAAAGAATAGAGTAGAGTATAGTACATTAGTGCAAAGTAGACTAAAGTAAAGTAGAGCTAAGTTTGGCATGGCTAAGCTAGGTTTGGCTAGGCAAGGCTTAAGTGGAGTAGAGTTGAGTAGAGCAGAGCAGTGCAGAATACAGATGTGAAAAGTAGAGTAGAGCAGAGTAGTGTAGAGAAGAGCCGAGATAAGTAAGGTTAGCTAGGCTAGGCTATGTTAGGTTAGGCTAGGCTATGCTAGGTTATAATAGAGTAGAGAAGAACAGAGTAGAGTAGAGTTGAGTAGAGTAGAGCTAGGGTAAGCTAGGCTAGCCTTGGCTAGAGTAGAGTGGAGTAAAGTTAAGTTAGGCTAGGTTAGGCTTGAGTATAGAGTAGAGTAGAGCAGGGTAGACAGAGTATTGTAGAGAAGAGAGGAGAAAAGCATAACAGAGTAGAGTAGAGCAGAGTAGGGTAGAACAGAGAAGAGTAGAGTAGAGTACAACAGAGTAATGTAGAGTAGAGTAGAGCAGAGCAGAGTAGAGTCGAGTGGAGTAGAGTAAAGTAGAGTAGAGCTAGGTTAGGGTAAGTTAGGCTAGGCTCGGCTAGCTTATAGTAGATTATAGTAGAGTAGAGTATAGTATAGTATATGAGAGTACACTATTGTAGAGTATACTAGTGTGGAGTATAGTAAGGTTAGGATAGGTTAGGCTTGTCTAGGCTAGGCTAGGGTCGGTTAGGCTAGGTTAGAGTAGTGTAGAGTAGAGTAGAGTATAGTATAATGGAGTGGAGTAGGGTGGAACAAAGCTAGGCTAGGTTAAGCCAGAGTAAAGTAAAGTAGAGTAGAGTAGAGTAGAGCAGAGTAGAGCAGGACAGAGTAGATCATAGTAGAACAGAGTGAAGCAAGTATAATGGAGTAGTGTAGACCTGAGTTAAGTAGAGTAGAGTAGAGTAGAATAGAGCAAAGCTAAGTTAGGCTAGGCTAAAGTTGAGTAGAATTGAGTAGGGTAGAGTAGAGTAGAGTAGAGCTAGGTTTAGCTAGGCTATGCTAGGTTTGGCTTGGTTAAAGTGGAGTATAGTAGAGTGAAGTAGAGTAGAAAAGAGTATAATATAGTATAATAAAGTAAGGTAGAGTAGAATTTTGTAAAGAAGAATAGAGCTAGGTTTCGCTTGGCTTGGCTAGGTTAGGATAGGGTAGGCTAGGCTAGGCAAGAGTAGAGTGGAGTAGAGTAGAGTTGAGTTGAGTAGAGTAGAGTAGAGCTAGGTTGGGCTAGGCTTGCTTGAGTATAGCATAGTAAAGTATAGTAGAGTAGAGCAGAGCAAAGTAAAGAAGAGTAGAGCAGAATAGAGCATACCATAGTAGAGGAGAGAAGAGTAGGGTGGAGTAGAGCAAGGTTAGGCTAGACTAAGCTATTTAGGCTAGGCTTGAGTAAAGTAGTGTAGAGGTGAATAGAGTATTGCTAGGTTATTCTTTATTAGATTAGGCTAAACAAGACGAGAGTAGACTAGAGTAGAGTACATTAAAGTAGTGTAGAGTAGAGCAAAGTGGAGATGATTAGTGAAGAGTAAAGCAGAGCAAAAGTAGAGTAGAGTAGAGCAAACCAGAGACGAGTAGAGCAACACAAAGAAGAGTAGAGCTTTGTTTAGCTAGGCTAGGCTAGAGTAGAGTAGAGTAGAGAGGTGTAGAGTAGAGTTAAGCTAGGTTAGGTTTTGATAGGCTACGATAGACTAGGCTAGGCTAAGCTAGGATAGGATATACTAGAGTAGTAAAGTAGATTAGAGCAAAGTAGTGTAGAGCTAGTTTAGGCTAGATTATGTGAGGTTAACCTAGGCTAGGCTAGAGCAAAGTACAGTACAGTAAAGCATAGTAGAGTATAATAGGATAGAGCATAGTAGAGTAGGGTAGAACTTAGCTGAGTAGTGCAGAGTAGAGCACACCAGAGCAGAGAAGAGTAGAGTAGAGCAAAGCAGAATAGAGAAGATGTTAGGATAATAGAGTAGAGAAGAGAAAGGCAAAGCAAAGTAGAGTGGAGCACAGTAGGGTAGAGCTAGGTTAAACAAGGCTAGATTAGAGTAGTGTAGAGTAATGTATAGTAGAGCTATGTTAGGCTAGGGTAGACAAGGTTAGTATAGGCTATGTAAGGCTTGGCAAGAGTATAGCAGAGTAGAGTAGAGTAGAATAGACCTCAATTAAGCTAGGCTAAGCTTGGTTATGTTTGAGCAAAGTAGAGTAGAGTTGAGCAGAGCAGGCAACAGCAAAGCAATGTAGAGAAGAGCAGAGCAGAGCAGAGTAGAGTACAATAGTGTAGTATAGAGTAGAGTATAGTAGAGTTTTGTATAGTATAATAAAGTAAAGTAGAGTAGAGTAGAGCTGAGTAGAGCAAAGTGGAGTAGAGTAGAGCAGAGTAGCATAGACCAAAGAAGAACAAAATGGAGTAGTGCAGAGTAGAGTACGACAGAGCAGAGCAGAGTAGAGTAGAGTAGAGCTATCTTAGGTGAGGCTAGGCTATGCTACGCCAGGCTAGAGTAAAGTAGAGCTGAGTTAGGTAAGGTTAGACAAGGCTAGGTTGGGCTAGGCAAGAGTAGAGTAATAGAGTAGATTATAGTAGAGAAGCTAGGTTAGGCTAGTTTAGGTTAGGCTTGGCTCGACTAGGCTAGAGTTGAGTAGAGTAGAGGAGAGTAGAGTATACTAGAGTTAAGCATAGTAGAGTAGAGCAAGTAGAATGGAGCAAAGAAAAGCTGAGTAGAGTAGAGTAAAGCAGAGCATATTAGGACAAAGTAGAGCAGAGCATAGTAGAGCTAGGTTAGGTAAGGTTAAGCTAGGATAAGCTAAGCTAGAGTACAATAGAGTAGAGTAGAGTATAATAGAGCTGAGCTAGGTTAGGTTAGGTTAGGCTAGTCTAAGTTAACTAAGAGTGAAAGAGTAGAGTAGAGTAGAGCTAGGATAGGCTAGGCTAAGGTTGGCTCGGCTAGAGTAAAGTAGAATAAAGTAAAGTAGAGTTAATTATAGCAGAGTTGAGTTGAGCAGAGTAGAGCAAAGTAAAGAAGAGTAGAGTATAGTAGTGCAGAGTAGAGTAGAGTAGAGCAGAGGAGAGCAATGTAGAGAATAAAAAAGCCTAGCAGAGTATAGTAGAGCAGAGCAAAGTAAAAAAGAGTTATGTTAGGATAGGTTAGATGAGGCTATCCTAGAGTAGAGTAGAGTAAAGTAGAGTTGAATAGAGTAGAGTGGAGAAAGGTTAGGATAGGTTAGAGTAAAGTAGAGTTGATTAGAGTAGGGTAGTGTAGAGTCAAGTATAGTAGAACTAGATTCGGCTATGGTAGGCTAGGCTAGGGTAGGTTAGGCTAGGCTAGAGTAGAGTGGAGTAGAGTAGAGCTAGTTTAGCTTAGGCTATACTAGACTAGGCTAAACTAAGCTAGAGTGGAGTAGAGTAAAGTAGACTAGAGTAGAGCAGACCAGAGTAGAGTAGACTAGAGTAGAGTAGAGCAACACAGATTAGAATAGTGTAGAGCAGAGTAAAGTAAAGAAGAGCAGAGTACAATAGATCAAGGTTAGGCTTGGCTAGATTAGAGTAGAGTAGAGTATAGCAAGGTCAAGCTAGGCAAGGTTAGAGTAGAGTTGAGTGGACTAGAGTAGAGTAGAGTAGAGTAGAGTAGAATAGAGGAGAGGAGAGGAAAGGAGAGGAGAGGAGAGTAGAGGAGAGTAGAGGAGAGAAGATTAGAGTAGAGTAGAGTAGATCAAAGCAAAGTGGAGTAGAGAAGGGTAAAACAAAATAAAGCAAAGTAGAGTAGAGTGAAGCAGTGTAGAGCAAAATAGAGTAGAGCTAGGTTAGGTTAGGCAAGGCTAAGCTATGCTAGAGTAGAGTAGAATAGAGTAAAGTAGAGCTGAGCTAGGTTAGGTTAGGCTAGGTTAAGCTAGACTTGGCTGCAGTAGAGTAATAGAGTAGAGTATAGGTAGGTTAGGCAAGGTTAGGTTAAACTTGGTTGGGCTTGGCAACTCTAGAGTAGAGTAGAGTGGAGTAGAATATAATAGAGTAGAGTAGAGCAAAGTTAAGTAGAGAAGAGTAAAGTAAAGCAGTGTAAACCAAAGCAGAGAAGAGCAGAGCATGCATACCAGAGTTGGGTAGAGTACAGTAGAGCAGAGCAAGGTTAGGAAAGGCTAGGTTAGGCTATACTAGTATTGGCTATGCCAGAGTAGAATCAAGTAGAGTACAGTAGAATAGAGTAGAGTAGAGTAGAGTTGAGCTTGGTTAGGTTAGGCTAGGCTAGGCTATCCTAATCTAAAGTAGGAGAGTAGAGTCGAGTAGAGCTAGGTTAGGCTATGTGAGGTAAGGCTAGGTCTTCGCTGGAGTAGAGTAGAATAAAGTAAAGTAGGGCATATTAGAGTATAGCAGAGTGGAGGAGAGCAATACAGAGTAGAGCAAAGTAAAGCAGAGCAAAGCAGAGTAGAGAATAGTAGAGCAAGAAGAAAAAAGCAGAGCAAAGTAGAGCAGAACAAAGTAAAGCAGAGCTATGTTAGGCTAAGTTAGGCTAAGCCAGGCTAAAGTAGAGTAGAGTAGTGCAGAGGAGAGTAGAGTAGAATAGAGCGAGGTTAGAAAAGGCTAAGCTAGTTTAGAGTGGAGTAAAGTAGAATAGACTAGAGTAGAGTAGAGTAAGGTAAAGTAGAGTAAAGTAGAGCTGGGTTTGGCTAGGCTAAACTATGCAAGGTTGGGCTCGACTCCACTAGGGTAGGCTAAGCTAAGCTGGAGTAGAGAAGTGTAGAGTATAGTAGAGTAAAGTAGAGCTAGGTTAGGTTAGGCTATGCTAGGCTAGAGTAGAGTAGAGTATAATAGACAGAAGAAGAGTAGAGTAGAGCAAAGCAAAGAAAAGCAAAGTAGAGTAGAGTAGGGTAATGCATAGCAGAGTAGAGCATAGCTGAGCTGAGTGGAGCAGAGCAAAGTTAGATTAGGTTAGGCTGGGCTAAGTTGGGCTATGCTAGGCTAGGTTAAGTTAAAGTAGAGCAGAGCAGAGTAGAGTATAGTAGAGTGGAGTAAAGAAGAGTAGAAAAGAACTAGGTTAGGCTAGGCTCAGCTAGGCTCGACTAGGCTATTGTTGGCTAGGTTAGCTATGCTGGAGTAGAGTAGAGTAGAGTAGAGTAGAGTGGAGTAAATTAAAGTAGAGCTAATTTAGGCTAGGAAAGGTTAGGTTAGAGTAGAATAAACTATAGAAAAGTTGAGTTGAGTAGAGTATAGCTTAGTTAGGCTAGGCTAGGCTAGGGTAAGCTATGCAAGGCTAGGCTAGGCTAGAGTAAACTAGAGTATAATAGAGTAGAGTATAGTATAATAGAGTAGAGCTAGGTTAGTTTAAGTTAGACAAGGAAAGGCTAGGCTATGATAGGCAAGGCTAGAGTAGAGTAGAGTAGTGTAGAGTTAGGTTAGGCTAGGTTTGGCAAGGCTAGGCTATGCTAGAGTACAATAAAGTAGAGTAGAGTACAATATAATATAATTGAGTAGAATACAGCAAAGTAGAGTACAGTATAGTAGAGTAGAGCAGACCAAAGCTAGGTTAGGCTAGGGTAGGCTAGGTAAGGCTATAGTAGAGTAGAAGATAATAGAGAAGAGTAGAGCTAGATTAGACTATGGTAGGCAAGGGTAGGCTGGTCTAGGTTTGGCTAGAGAGGAGTATAATATATTAGAGTGAAGTAGAGTATAGCAAGATTAGGTAAGGCTTGGCTAGGCTAGGCTAGAGTATAATAGAGTAAAGTAGAGTATAATAGAGTAGAGTAGAATATAATAGAGTAGAGTAGAGTAGAGAGGAGTAGAGAAGAAAAGAGTTGGGTAAAGTAGAGTAGAGGATGGATAATGATAGGAGAAGAGAGGACAGAGAGCATAGTAGAGCTAAGAAGAGCATAAAAGAGCAAAGTGGAGTAGATTAGAGTGGAGTAGAGTAGAGCAAAGCAGAGCAAAGAAGAGTCGAGCAGAGCAAACCAAAGATAAGAAAGGAAGAGCATAATAGAGTAGAAGAGAGTAGACAAGAGTAAAGAAAAGTAGGTTAGAATAGAGTAGAGCAGAGCAGAGTAAAGCAGAGTAGAGCAGAATTAGCTTATGCTAGGTTAAGCTAAGTTAGGCTAGAGTAGAATAGAGTAGAGTAGAGTATAGCAGAGCTAGGTTAGGCGAGAGTATAGTATAGTAAAGTAGAGTGGAGCAGTGAAGAGTAGAGTAGAGTAGAGGAGAGGAAAGTAGAGCAGAGTAGAGCATAGCAGAGTTGAGCATAGTAGAACGGAGCAGAGCAGAGCAAACCAGAGTAAAGCAAGGTTAGGCAATGCTAGGCTTGAGTAGGGCAAAGTAGTATTATAGTGGAGTAAAGTGTAGTGGAGTAGAGCTAAATTAAAATAGGCTAGGCTATGTTAGGGTAGGATAGAGTAGAGTAAACTGGAGTAGAGCTATGTTAAGCCAGGCTAGAGTAATTTAGGATAGGCTATGGTAGTTAGGCTGAGCTAAGCTAGGCTAGAGTAGAGTGAAGTAGAGTAGAGTAGAGTATAGTAGAGTAAAGTAGAGTAGGGTGGAGTGGAATAGAGTAGAGCTAGGTTTGGTTAAGCTAGGCTAGGCTAAGTTAGAGTAGAATAGGGTAGAGTAGAGTAGAGTAGAGCAGAGTAGAGTAGAGTAGAGTAAAGCTAAGTCAAATTAGGCTAGGTTAGGCTAAGCTAAAGTAGAGTAGAGTAGAGTATAGCAGAGTAGAGATGAGCAGAGTAGAGCAGAGTAGAGTAGAGCATAGTAGAGTGGATCAGAGTAGAGTAGAGTAGAGCAAAATGGAGCAGAGGAGAGCTATGTTTGGCTAAGCTAAGAAAGGTAAGGCTAGGCTTGGCTAGGATAGAGTAGAGTAGAGTAAAGCTAAGTAGATTAGAGTAGAGTAAAGTATGTTAGAGTAGAGTAGAGCTTTATTAGGGAAGGTTAAGCTAGTTAGGCTAGGCTATGGTAGGTAAGGTTGGGCTAGGCTAGAGTAGAGAAGAGTAGAGTGGAGTAGGGTAGGGTAGAATAGAGCTTGGTTAGGCTGGGCTAAGCTAGGCTAAGCTATAATATGGATTGAAAGAGGGTCGAGTAGAGTAGAGTAGAGCAAAAGGTAATGGAGCAGAGCATAGAAGAGCAAAGAAGAGTAGAGCATAGCAGAGCAGAGTAGAGCTAGGTTAGGCAAAGCTAGTCTAGGCTAGGTTAGGCTAAGCTAGGCAAGGATATATTAAATTATAGTAGAGGAGAGGTCAGTTAGGCTAGACAAGGAGAGGTTAGAGTATAGTAGAGTAGGGTATAGTATAGTAGAGTAGAGTATAATAAAGAAGAGTCGAGCAGAAGAGAGGAGAAGAGAGTAGAGTAGAGTAGAGGAGAGCAAAGCAAAGTAGAGTATATTAGAGCAGAGTGGAAGAGCAAAGCAGAGCAATATAGGACAGAGTAGAGTAGAGCAGAGTAGTATAAAATTGGGCAGAGAAGAGTAGAGCAAAGTAGAGTAGAGCATAGGAAGGTTAGGCTACGTTAGGCTAATCTAGGCTAGGTTAGGCAAGAGTAGAGTAGAGCAAGGTTAGGCTAGGTTGGGATAGGCTAGGCTCAGATATAATAAAGTAGAGTAGATTAGAGTGGAGTAGAGTAGAGTAGAGTAGAGTAGAATGGAGTGGTAAAGTATAGTAGAGATTGGTTAGGCTAGGCTAAATTAGGCTAGGTTGGGATAAGCTAGCATAGATTATAGTAGAGTACAGCTAGGTTGGGCTAAGCTAAGATAGAGTATAATAGAGTAGAGTAGAGTAGAGTAGATTAGAGTAGAGAGGAATGGAGTAGAGTAAAGTAGAGCTGAGTAGAGTAGAGTAGAGTAAAGTAAAGTAGAGCAGAGTATAGTAGAGTTAGGTTAGGAGAAGGTAGGTTAGGCTAGCCAAGAGCAATGTAGATTAGAGCTAAATGGTTATGGCTAGGCTAGGCTTGGTTAGAGTAGAGTATGGTGGAGTAAAGTAGACTGGAGAAGATTAAAATAGAGTATAGTATAGTAGAGTAGAGCTTGGTTAGGTTAGGTTAGGCTAGGATAGGTTAGGCTGGGAAAAATTAGAGTAGAGTAGAGTAAAGAAGAGTAGAGTATAGTAGAGTAGAATAGAGTAGAGTATTGCAAAGTTAGGCAAGGCTAAGATAGATTACAATAGAGCAGAGTAGAGAAGAGCAGAGCAGAGTAGAGCAAAGGAGAGCTGAGTTGAGCAGAGTAGAGTAGAGTAGAGCAAAGCTGAGTAGAGCTAGGTTAAGCTAGACTAAGCTGGGCTAAGCTAGGCTAGAGTAATGTAGATAAGAGCTAGGTTGGGCTTGGCTAAGCTAGGCTTGGTTAGAATAGATAAGAGTAGGTAGAGATGAGTAAAAGTAAGTAGAATAGAGTAGAGTAGAGTTGAGTATAGCTAGGTTTGGCTAAGCTAGGCTTGGTTTGGCTAGGTTTGGCTAGGCTAGTCTAGGCTAGGCAAGAGTAGAGTAGAGTATAGCAGAGTGATGTAGAGTAGAGCTTGGTTATGCTAGGCTTGGCTAGAGTACAATAAAGTTGAGTTGAGTAGAGTACGATAGAGTGGAGTAGAGGATAACTGAGTAAAGTAGAGAAGAGTAAAGTAGAGCAAAAAAGAGCAGAGCTAAGTTGAGCAAAGCTAGGTTATGCTATGCTAGGTGAGGCTAGGCTAAGCTAGGCAAAGCAAGACTAGAGTAGAGCTAGGTTAGTCAAGGCTAGGTTAAAATAAAGTAAGGTTAAGCAAGGCAAGGCTAGGATAGGGTAGGCTAGGTAGGGCTAAGCTAGAGTTAAGTATTGTAAAGTATAGTAGAGTATAGAAGAGTATAGTAGAGTAGAGTGGAGTAGAGAAGAGTAGAGGAGAGCAGAGTAGAGAAGAGTTAAGTGAAGTAGAGTAGAGTAGAGTAGAGCAGAGTAGAGACGAGATAGTACAAATCGGAGAAGAGTAGAGTAGAGTAGAGTATAGCAGAGTAGAGCAGAATAGAGTAGAGTAGAGTAGTTTTAGGTTAGGCTAAGTAAGGCAAGGCTAAGCTAGGCTAAGTTTGTTTAGAGTAGAGTAGAGTACAGCTAGGTTAGGCTAGGCTAGGCTAAGCTAAGCTAGGTTAGGCTAGGTTCGAATAGAGTATAGTAGAGTCGAGTAAAGTGGAGTAGAGAAAGAGTAAAGTAGAGAAAGGTTAGGTTAGGCTAGGCTAGGCTATGCTTAAGTAGGGTAGAGTAGAGTAGAGTAAAGCAAAAAAGAGCAGAGAAGAGAAGAGCAAAGCTGAGTCAAGCAGAGCAGAGCAAAGTAGAGTAGATTAGAGCTAGGTTTGTTTAGGTTAGGCTCGGCTAGGCTATGTTGGAGTAAAGTATATTAGAGTAGAGTAGAGAAGAATAAATCGGGTTAGGATAGGCTAGTCGATGCTAAGTTTGAGAAGAGTAGAGTAGAGTATGGTAGAATAGAGTAGAATAGAGTGTAGAAGAGTATTGTAATAGAAATTTGAGCTGAGGTTGGTTAGGTTAGGCTAGGCCATAGTAGGCTAGGCCATAGTAGGCTAGGCTATAGTAGTGTAGAGTAGAGTGGAGTAGAGTAGAGGAGATTAGAGTATAGTAAAGTAGAGTAGAGCTAGGTTAGGCTAGGCTAGGCTCAAGTAGTGTAGGGTAGAGTACAACAGAGTAGGATAGAGTTGAGTAGAGCAAAGCAGAGTAGAGCATAGTAGAGTAGAGCATAGCATAGCAGAGTAGAGCTAGGTTTGGCAAGGCTAGGAAAGGCTAAGCTATGGTAGAGTAGAGTAGAAAAAGGCTAAGGTTAGGTTAGGCTAGAGAATAGTAGAGTAGAGTAGAGTAGGGTAGAGTAGAGCTAGGTTATGCTAGGCTAGGTTAGGCTAGGCTAAGTTAGGCTAGGCTAGGCTAGGTTAGAGTAGAGTAGAGTAGAGTAGAGTAAACAAGAGTAGACTTGAGGTAGCTTAGGCTAAGCTAGAGTAGCATAGGGTAGAGTATAGTAAAGTAGGGTGGAGTAGAGTAGAGTAGAGCATTACAGAGTAGAATAGACCAGAGCATAGTAGAGTAGAGTAGAACAGAGTAGAGCAGAGTAGAGACGCAGTAGAGTAGAGTAGAGTATAGCAGAGTAGAGCAGAGCTAAGATAAGCTATGCAAGGCTAGGCTAGAGTAGAGAAGAGTAGAGTAGAATAAAGCTCAGTTAGGTTACATTATGTATGGTTAGGCAAGGCTAGAGTAGAGTAGAGTGGAGTAGCATGGAGCAAAAAAGAGCAGTGTAGAGCAAAAGAGAGTAGTGTAGAGCAAAGCAAAGCAGAGTAGAGTAGAGTAAAGTGGAGCAGAGAAGAGTAGAGCAGAGTTTAATAGAGTAGAGCAGAGCATAGTAAAGCTAGGTTAGGTGAAGCTAGGAGAGGTTAGGCTCGGTTAGAGTAGAATAGAGTAGAGCAGGGTAGAGTTGAGTTAGAGTAGAGAATTGTAGAGTAAAGTAGAGTAGAGCTAGGTTACGCTAGGCTCAGCTAGGCTAAGCTAAGTTAGGCTAGCTAGAGTAGAGTAAAGTAGATTAGAGTAGAGTAAAGGAAAATAGAGGAGAGCAGAGTAGAGTAGAGCAGAGTAGAGTAGAGCAGAGCAAAGCAAAGTAAGGCTGAGCTAGGTTAGGCTAGGCTAATTTAGGTTACGGTAGGCTAGGTTCGAGTAGAGTAGAGTAGAGTAGAGCAAGGTTAAGTTAGGCTAGGCTAGGTTAGAGTAGAGTAGAGTAGAGTAGAACAAAGCATAGTAGAGTAGAGTAGAGTAGAGTATAGAAGAGAAAAATTGAGTAAAGCAGAGCTGAGCAGAGAAGAGTAGGGTAGAGCAATGTAGAGAAGAGTAGAATAGACTAGAAAAAAGTTTGGTAGAGTAGAGCATAAGATAGTAGAGTAAAGTAGAGTAGATTAGAGCTTGGTTAGGCTAGGTTAGGTTAGGCCAATCTAGGCTATGCTAGGTTAAGCCAGGCTAGAGTAGAGTAGAGTAGAGTAGAGTAGAACAAGGTTAAGTTAGGCTAGGCTAGAGTAGAGTAGAACTGAGTAGACTAGAACAGAGTAAAGTGAAGCAAAGGAGAGCTATGTTCGACTAGGCTGGCTAGAATGAAGTATAGTTGATTAAATTAGAGTAGAGTAGAACTAGGTTAGGCTATGCTAGGTTAGAGTAGAGTATAATAGATTAGAGTAGAGTATAATGGAGTATAATAGAGTAAAATAGATTAGAGCAAGGTTAAGCTTGGCTAGGCAAGGCTAAGTTAAGGAAGGTTAAGCTAAGCAAGGATATAATAGAGTAGAGTTGAGTAGAGTAGAGTAGATAAGAGTAGAGTGGAGCTAAGTTTGGTTAGGCTAGACAAGCCTATGCTCCAGTAGAGTGTAGTAGAGTAGAGTAAAATAGAGCAGAGCAAAGCAGAGTAGAGTAGAGTAGAGTAGAATGGAGCAGAGGAGAGCTGTGTAGAGAAGAGGAGAGCAGAGTAGATGTTACACCCCATTTTTCCTAGGCTGATTTTTGGCATACAATTTTTTTTTTTTATATATAGACAGCTCAGATCGTCCCATACCAACCTGAGTAGCCTACGAAAACATAGGATATAACACATCATTACACACCTACTTCCCTTAACAATGTGGATCCCATCTCCCGGGTACACCGTCAAATCAGGTTCATGACTCCTGAATTAACAGATGGACTCGCGCAATGTTACTCCTACTAGACCCAATACTCCTAACCCCTACGGGTAGGAGAACCGGTCTATTAGAAGTCTGAACCCCCATGGTTAAGTTCCATAGTCATGTAATGACCTCACCATCAAACAAAAAGATATATAACATCCTCAGATAAAATATGGCACTCCACACACCATACTCCAAGACAATAAGGTAGGGTAGTAAATGGAAACTACATTACAAGAATAAGACCAAGTCCAACAAGTGCAATATTATCCAACCAGAAACATAAGTCAGAATTTCCCTCACATATTACATGACATATGAGAATAATAACCTCATTAAATACATCCAACAGCAACAATCAACTAACCAGAATATCTCAGACAATCACAATCAGATATCCTCCACAAGCCTGCTGACCACGATCCCACCTAATCAGGTAGCGTCAAGTCTGCCGAGCCACTGAAATATACAATACAGGAATGAGCTACGCCCAGTAGGAAAGACAGCTAGTAAAACTCACATGCAAGAGAAGGATAATAGCAAAAATATAGGAATACAGCATAACAATGTATGGTGGATAGGCACTCTCAGTCCCAGACTCCGACCAACCACAGTCACCCCTAGTCACACCAGAGTAGCTCTCCTCTGGGCTTCCAGGTAGCATGCCAGTGGGAACGCCCATCTCGAAACACGCATGGCGCCTAAGCACCCGACACCGCAGCGTCTCTCGTCAATCAATCTCCTGGAGACTATAGACAGATCCAGTCACAAAATCTCTAGCCAACGTGAGACACCCCTGCCACCCTAAGGCGCGCAGGCCTACACACTTGGCTAGCCACTGCGAGACACCCCTGCCACCCTCAGGCGCGCAGGCCTACACACATGGACCAGGAGAGATCGACTCAGCCACCGTCCCAAAGAGTCCTCTACCAACAACTTCCATAGAAGCTCACGCCCCTACAGTCATTGCCAATCTCTAACTCCAAGATCCGGCAACATGTATCCAGGTACAACAAGGCGCATACCAGTCACATGTATACTGTGGAAGCTAAGTCTGAACCGCACAGTTACCTACCACAACTACCCTAAAACATCATATAGGGTCTATAGTAGTCCGGTCCAGTATGCCAATCCATAAAATATGCCAACACTGAGTAAACTGACTCAATCCATGCCGTTGCCATCAAGCAACACAACTGTCAATTACTGACTGTTCTGGTAGCATCCATGTACCATACTTCTGTCTGACTGTTTCCAGCTGTACTGTCATCACTGATAACATTTTTCCCCACTTCAGGAAATTTTTAAATCCCAATTTCAATTTCCGCCCTTTATCCATTTTCCGAAATTCGAAATAAATTTCCGAATTTAAATTCCACATATATCCTTTTTCCAAAAATTCGGATTAATTTTCGAATTAAATTTTTCGCTTATCCTTTTTATTTCCGAAAATTCGGATTAATAATAAATTTCCGAATTTTCCTTCCGCTTCTCTCTCCTCCGCGCCGCGCCGTTCGTCCGCGCCGACTCCCGCTGAACCGGTTTTTCGCTGCCGGTTCGGCTTTCGCGCCGTTCGTCCGCGCCGAATCCCGCTGAACCGGTTTTCGCTGCCGGTTCGGAACTCTCGCGCCGTTCGTCCGCGCCGAATCCCGCTGAACCGGTTTTCGCTGCCGGTTCGGAACTCTCGCGTTGAACCGCGACACCGCCGAACCAATTTCTTAATAATCCGTTAATCGGATTAATTTTAATTACTAATAAAATGGCGTAAATATCATTAATTACTTAATTAGATTTGATATTATCTAAACCCTTCTCCTTTCTCGGTCCGAAGCCCGCGAAACCCTAGCCGCCGCCATCGCCGACCATTACGATCCTTCCGTCGATTTCCGGCGACTGCGAACAAGGAGAACAATTTCCTAACATGCTCCTAAGCATCAATAAATTTTTTTTTTCGGCGAAATGGGAATTTTTCCAGGAAATTCCGAAATTTGCAAAAGACACAATTTAGCATTCAATTAAATCCGATTTTCATCCACATGCTTGTTTTCATTAAGCAAAGTATTTCATGCTTTTAATTTTCTACTAAATCACTAATTTAAACTGAATTTCCTACCTTAACGACGCCGGCGACGTTAAGTTCGTCAGCAGCTCGCCGCAGCTCCTCGCCGAACGAATCCGGTACGAATTGACTCTCCTCGTTCTTGTGAATCTCCAGGCACAAAAAGCCCCTTGCCAGGCCGCCGGAATCACGCGCCGTACGCCGGAAAAACTCTCTCTATCGGTCGGCCGAACGAACCCTAATCGTTTCGCGAGGGTTTTATATTTCTGGCCGACACGGTGAAACCCATTACGCGCCGTTGACACGCTTTCGACACGGTAAGCACCCGATACGCGCTGTCGACACGTTATCGACACGGTAAGCACCCGATCAGCCGGTTCAATCCCAACCGTCGATCACGACCGTCCGATCCGCTTATCAGAACGCACGCGCAAACTCACTCGGCGAACCGTCTCCGCCTCCGCTGAACCGTTCCGGTCCGGTTCACGCGCGGTAAAAACCAATTTCCGGTTTAATTTAAATGGATTTTCGAATTTCTAAAAATCCAATAAATCTAATTAAACAGGGAAAATTACTTAAAATTCACCTCGGTGCTCCGAAAAATCCCTAGAAATTTCAGAAATTCCAATAGCCTCTGATTGAGCTCCTGGCTCATCCTACTGTCGATCTGAAATCATCCAAGCCAAAAATTAATTCATTAAAGATTAACATAAAACTTTTTACTGGGTATAACAATCTCCCCACCTTATCAGGAATTTCGCCCTCGAAATTCAGCAAGAAGTTCCGGCCACTTCTCCGCAACATCCTGCTCTAGCTCCCAGGTTGCCTTCCTTTCGTCATGTCTATTCCACAGAACCTTGACCATAGGAAATGACCTGTTCCTCAGCTGTCTGCTGCTCTCCTCGAGGATGCGAACTGGTAGTTCCACATAAGAAGAATCTGGTGTCACTTGCAAACCAGGAAGATCATCGCTGATACAATGAGAAGGATCTGGCACATATCTCTTGAGATTCGAAACATGAAACACATTGTGAATCCCAATCAGATGTTCAGGAAGTGCCAACCTGTAAGCCACTTCACCAACCCTCTCTAGAATAGGATAGGGTCCAATGTAACGAGGTCGAAGCTTAGAAGGCTTCCCGAACCGGAATAGACCTCGCATAGGACTGATCTTCAGGAATACCCTATCTCCCACAGAAAACTCAACAGCTCTGTGCTTAGGATCATAATATTTCGTCTGGCGATCTTGCACAATACGTAATCTGTCTTGCAATAACTTGACTTCAGCTGTGGTCTCCTGCACAATCTGAGGTCCCCACACCCTCCTGGAATCACCCTCCTCCCAACAAAGAGGGGATCTGCACCTACGCCCATACAATGCCTCGTAAGGTGCCATACCAATCGACGCCTGGAAACTGTTATTGTACACAAACTCTACCAAGGGTAACCGTCTGGCCCAATCTGTTGAGTAAGTTTGTACGCTCAAGCGTAGCAAATCCTCCAAGGTCCGAATAGTCCACTCAGACTGTCCATCTGTCTGAGGATGATAAGCAGTACTGAACTTCAACTGTGTACCCATGGCAGCGTGTAAGCTCCTCCAAAACTGTGATGTGAACTTGGCGTCTCTGTCAGAAATAATAGATCGGGGAATTCCATGCAATCTGACAATCTGCTGAATATATACCTCTGCCAATTGTGCCGCTGAATCCGTCTTCTTAATTGATAAGAAATGGGCTGACTTGGTCAATCGATCCACGATGACCCAAATGGCGTCAAAACCTTGTCTGGTACGAGGAAGACCAGTTACAAAGTCCATAGTGATGTCATCCCATTTCCACTCCGGAATCGGCAATCTCTGCAACAATCCTCCAGGTCTCTGGTGCTCGGCCTTAACTTGCTGACATGTAAGGCACTTCTTAACAAAAGCAGCAACATCTGCCTTCAAACCTCTCCACCAGAAAACACTCCTCAAATTCCTGTACATCTTGACTTCTCCAGGGTGCATAGCCAAAGTTCCATAATGAGCCTCTCGAAGGATCCTCTCCCTGAACTCCTGATGTGATGGCACACACCAGCGACCCCTGAAAGTCAAAATGTCGTCTCTGAGAGCAAAGTCTCCTCCCAATCCCTGCGATGCCAACTCTAACTTCTCCTTCAGCTCTTCATCACCAAGCTGAAGATCACGCATCTCAGATAACTAGTCAGCCCGAATAGTCAACGAACTGAGTCTGTGAGCCAGTCTCTGAACAGACAACTGTTCCTGACATCTCTCAACATCCCAATCCAAGTCTGCTATAGAGTCGCAAGCTATCACAGTATGCACAACTGCATGTCTGCTCAAGGCATCAGCCACTGGATTAGCCTTTCCCTCGCAGTAGTTTATTGTCAGTTCGTAATCTTTTATCAGTTCCAACCACCTCCTCTGCCTCAAGTTCAGTTCCTTCTGAGTGAACAGATACTTAAGACTCTTGTGGTCGGAGAAACAATCTACAGGAACTCCGTACAAATAATGTCTCCATATCTTCAAGGCAAAAATGACAGCAGCTAACTCCAAATCATGAGTGGGATAATTCTTCTCATGATCCTTCAGTTGCCTCGAAGCATATGCTATAACTCTACTATCCTGCATCAGTACGGCTCCCAAGCCTATATGTGAAGCATCAGTATACATCTGATACGGCTTCTCCTGTGTAGGTAACATCAATACTGGAGCGGTGCTAAGCCTCTGCTTCAGCTCTAGGAAACTGTTCTCACAACTCTCTGACCACTCAAAAGATTTTCCCTTCCGGGTCAACTGTGTTAGTGGAGCGGCCAGTCTAGAAAAGTGAGGAACAAATTTCCTATAGTATCCAGCCAAACCAAGGAAACTCCGGATCTCAGTGACAGAAGATGGCCGTTTCCAATCAACAATAGCTCGTATCTTGCTAGGATCAACAGCCACGCCCTCTGCACTGACAATGTGTCCCAAGAATGCTACTGAGTCCAGCCAAAAGGAACACTTGGAGAATTTTGCATACAGCTCATTCTCCCGCAACACTGTAAGCACAGTCCTCAACTGATCTGCATGAGTTTCCCTATCTCTGGAATAAATCAATATATCATCTATAAAGATGATCACAAACCGATCCAGAAAGGCACGAAACACTCGATGCATCAGGTTCATAAATACTGCTGGAGCATTAGTCAATCCAAAAGGTAACACTGTGAACTCGTAATGCCCATATCTAGTACGGAATGCTGTTTTGGTTACATCAGAATCTCTAATCCGGATCTGGTGATAACCCGAGCGTAAATCAATCTTGGAGAACACAGTTGCTCCCTGAAGCTGATCCAACAAATCATCGATGCGTGGTAACGGGTACCGGTTACGAATAGTAACCTTATTCAATTCCCTATAATCTACACACAGCCTCATACTACCATCTTTCTTCTTGACGAATAAGACAGGGGCACCCCACGGTGAACAACTGGGGCGTATGAGTCCCTTGTCTAATAAGTCCTGTAATTGAGTCTTCAACTCTGCTAGCTCGGCTGGAGCCATCCTGTAAGGAGCTCTAGCAATAGGAGCTACTCCTACCTCCAAATCAATCGAAAACTCCACTTCCCTAGCTGGTGGAAGTCCAGGCAACTCCTCTGGAAAGACCATAGGAAAGTCTCTCACCACTGGAATATCTGACATAGGGGTAGTGGTGGCTTGGCTATCGGTCACATAGGCCAACCAACCAGTACAACCCTTACTTACTAACCTCTCCGTCTGAAGAACTGAGATCAGGGGAATCTGCCTGTTCAGACCAAAGTATATCACATCCCCCGAACCAGGCACTCTGATCCTGACCTTCTTCTCCCAACAATCCAGCACCACTGCATGGTAGCACAACCAATCCATTCCCAAAATGATGTCGAACTCTGCTAGTGGCACACATATTAACTCTGTCACGAACTCGTGTCCACTAATCAGAATAGATCCGTCAATCTTCTGAACAGTGGGAATCTCTTTCCCATCAGGAAGCCTAACCAATAAGGGTTCCTTCAAGTAACCCTTGGATCCTGATGTCTGATTCCAGATCCTCTCAGCGACAAAAGAATGAGATGCACCAGTATCAAACAAAGTCATGCACTGCACGTTGCCAAAATAAAGCATACCTGTGATCACCTCTGGTGACTCTGAAGCCTGCTGCCGAGTCAGTGCAAACACTCTGGGCTGTCCCCCAGATGAACCAACCGGTCCTGTGATCCTCTGTTTCTTCAACTCTGGGCAGTCGCACTTCTTGTGTCCGGGCTGTCGACAATGGTAGCAGATAATCCCCCCAGTCCGGGTACCTGTCTGCTGCCCTGGTCTCTCAGAGATAGGTCGTGGCTGGACCACGCCCTCCTGAGTACCACAGTGATCTCTGTGTCTCTTGTCCTTTTTGTTTTGTTGGACATTTCTGAATTCCTTCCTCTTGTTGTGAGTCTCTCTCTGGGCCTCCATCCGGGTGTCAATAAGCTCAACGGATCTCGCAGCCTCCACCAAGTCACGAAACCTGGCAAACCGACTCACAACTAGCTGGCGCTGCAGCATAGGACGAAGTCCCTCCAGGAACATCTCACATCTGCGCTCCTCAGAAGGTACCAGCTCTGCGGCGTACCTCGCCAGATAAGTGAACCTCGATAAGTAATCGTTCACTGACATCTGGCCCTGCCTGAGGTGTATAAGTTCCCTCCTGAACTGAGACATAGCAGAAGCCGGAATGTAGCACTCCCTGAATGCCTCAACAAAGTCTTCCCATGCTATCTCGCTGTTCTGGGCCTCCCCATACATGGCGCGCCACTGGCCTCTCCACCAGGTAGCAGCCTCTCCCTCCAATACTAGAGCAGCAAGTACTACCCTCCTGTCAAGTGGACATCCCAAGGCATCAAACAGCTCAAGCATATAAGCCATCCAGTCATCAGCCACCGCTGGGTCAGCCGACCCACTGAAGCTCCGCGGACGCAACCGCATGAAGGCATCGATCCAACGATCCACGGCTGGCTAAACTGGCAATGCTGGGCTCGTCTCTGGGGTAGGAGTAGTAGATACCGGTCTGCCTCTAGCTGCTCCACGAGCGGAAAGTCTCCTGGTACCAGCCATACTGTCAAAGCAACTAATCTGGCATTAGAGTCGTCATTTGGCAATTGGCATATGGACTACTATAGTAAACAAAAGAATCAACAGTTCTCCCCACCTTGGGTTGAACTCCTATACATGTCTAGCCCCGCTATCTCACCTAGGGCTCTGATATGTCTAGCCCCACTATCTTAACCTAGGGCTCTGATACCACTCTTGTTACACCCCATTTTTCCTAGGCTGATTTTTGGCATACAATTTTTTTTTTTTATATATAGACAGCTCAGATCGTCCCATACCAACCTGAGTAGCCTACGAAAACATAGGATATAACACATCATTACACACCTACTTCCCTTAACAATGTGGATCCCATCTCCCGGGTACACGTCAAATCAGGTTCATGACTCTGAATTAACAGATGGACTCGCGCAATGTTACTCCTACTAGACCTAATACTCCTAACCCCTACGGGTAGGAGAACCGGTCTATTAGAAGTCTGAACCCCCATGGTTAAGTTCCATAGTCATGTAATGACCTCACCATCAAACAAAAAGATATATAACATCCTCAGATAAAATATGGCACTCCACCACCATACTCCAAGACAATAAGGTAGGGTAGTAAATGGAACTACATTACAAGAATAAGACCAAGTCCAACAAGTGCAATATTATCCAACCAGAAACATAAGTCAGAATTTCCCTCACATATTACATGACATATGAGAATAATAACCTCATTAAATACATCCAACAGCAACAATCAACTAACCAGAATATCTCAGACAATCACAATCAGATATCCTCCACAAGCCTGCTGACCACGATCCCACCTAATCAGGTAACGTCAAGTCTGCCGAGCCACTGAAATATACAATACAGGAATGAGCTACGCCCAGTAGGAAAGACAGCTAGTAAAACTCACATGCAAGAGAAGGATATAGCAAAAATATAGGAATACAGCATAACAATGTATGGTGATAGGCACTCTCAGTCCCAGACTCCGACCAACCACAGTCACCCCTAGTCACACCAGAGTAGCTCTCCTCTGGGCTTCCAGGTAGCATGCCAGTGGGAACGCCCATCTCGAAACACGCATGCGCCTAAGCACCCGACACCGCAGCGTCTCTCGTCAATCAATCTCCTGGAGACTATAGACAGATCCAGTCACAAAATCTCTAGCCAACGTGAGACACCCCTGCCACCCTAAGGCGCGCAGGCCTACACACTTGGCTAGCCACTGCGAGACACCCCTGCCACCCTCAGGCGCGCAGGCCTACACACATGGACCAGGAGAGATCGACTCAGCCACCGTCCCAAAGAGTCCTCTACCAACAACTTCCATAGAAGCTCACGCCCCTACAGTCATTGCCAATCTCTAACTCCAAGATCCGGCAACATGTATCCAGGTACAACAAGGCGCATACCAGTCACATGTATACTGTGGAAGCTAAGTCTGAACCGCACAGTTACCTACCACAACTACCCTAAAACATCATATAGGGTCTATAGTAGTCCGGTCCAGTATGCCAATCCATAAAATATGCCAACACTGAGTAAACTGACTCAATCCATGCCGTTGCCATCAAGCAACACAACTGTCAATTACTGACTGTTCTGGTAGCATCCATGTACCATACTTCTGTCTGACTGTTTCCAGCTGTACTGTCATCACTGATAACATTTTTTCCCACTTCAGGAAATTTTTAAATCCCAATTTCAATTTCCGCCCTTTATCCATTTTCCGAAATTCGAAATAAATTTCCGAATTTAAATTACACATATATCCTTTTTCCAAAAATTCGGATTAATTTTCGAATTAAATTTTTCGCTTATCCTTTTTATTTCCGAAAATTCGGATTAATAATAAATTTCCGAATTTTCCTTCCGCTTCTCTCTCCTCCGCGCCGTGCCGTTCGTCCGCGCCGACTCCCCGCTGAACCGGTTTTCGCTTGCCGGTTCGGCTTTCGCGCCGTTCGTCCGCGCCGAATCCCGCTGAACCGGTTTTCGCTGCCGGTTCGGAACTCTCGCGCCGTTCGTCCGCGCCGAATCCCGCTGAACCGTTTTCGCTGCGGTTCGGAACTCTCGCGCTGAACCGCGACACCGCCGAACCAATTTCTTAATAATCCGTTAATCGGATTAATTTTAATTACTAATAAAATGGCGTAAATATCATTAATTACTTAATTAGATTTGATATTATCTAAACCCTTCTCCTTTCTCGGTCCGAAGCCCGAGAAACCCTAGCCGCCGCCATCGCCGACCATTACGATCCTTCCGTCGATTTCCGGCGACTGCGAACAAGGAGAACAATTTCCTAACATGCTCCTAAGCATCAATAAATTTTTTTTTTCGGCGAAATGGGAATTTTTCCAGGAAATTCCGAAATTTGCAAAAGACACAATTTAGCATTCAATTAAATCCGATTTTCATCCACATGCTTGTTTTCATTAAGCAAAGTATTTCATGCTTTTAATTTTCTACTAAATCACTAATTTAAACTGAATTTCCTACCTTAACGACGCCGGCGACGGTGAACTTCGTCCGCAGCTCGCCGCAGCTCCTCGCCGAACGAATCCGGTACGAATTGACTCTCCTCGTTCTCGTGAATCTCCAGGCACAAAAAGCCCCTTGCCAGGCCGCCGGAATCACGCGCCGTACGCCGGAAAAACTCTCTCTATCGGTCGGCCGAACGAACCCTAATCGTTTCGCGAGGGTTTTAAATTTCTGGCCGACACGGTGAAAACCATTACGCGCCGTTGACACGCTTTCGACACGGTAAGCACCCGATACGCACTGTCGACACGCTATCGACACGGTAAGCACCCGATCAGCCGGTTCAATCCCAACCGTCGATCACGACCGTCCGATCCGCTTATCAGAACGCACGCGCAAACTCACTCGGCGAACCGTCTCCGCCTCCGCTGAACCGTTCCGGTCCGGTTCACGCGCGGTAAAAACCAATTTCCGGTTTAATTTAAATGGATTTTCGAATTTCTAAAAATCCAATAAATCTAATTAAACAGGGAAAATTACTTAAAATTCACCTCGGTGCTCCGAAAAATCCCTAGAAATTTCAGAAATTCCAATAGCCTCTGATTGAGCTCCTGGCTCATCCTACTGTCGATCTGAAATCATCCAAGCCAAAAATTAATTCATTAAAGATTAACATAAAACTTTTTACTGGGTATAACAGTAGAGTAAGGTTAGGCTAGGCTGGGATAGGCAAGGTTGGGCTAGGCTAGGCTAGGCAAATTAGAGTAGACTAGAATAGAATAGTAGAGTAGAGTCAAATAGAATAGAGTAGAGTAGAGTAGAGCTAGGTTAAGCTAAGCTACGCTAAGTTAGAGTAGAGTAGAGTAGAGTAGAATAGAATAAAGTGGAGTAGAGTAGATCATTGTTAGGCAAGGCTAGCCTAGGCTTGGTTAGCATAGGCTAGGTTAGAGTAGAGTAGAGTAGACTAGAGTAGAGCTCGATTCAATATGGCTAGGCTTAGCTAGAGTAGAGTAGTGTAGATTAGAGTATAGTAAAGCTAGGTTAGGCTAAGTTAGTGTAGACTAGGCTAAGCTAGGCTAGAGTAGAGTGGAGTAGAGTAGAGTAGAGTTCAACAGAGCAGAGCTGGGTTGAGCAAGGTAGAGTGGAGTATAGTAGAGGAGAGCAGAGTAAAGCAGAGTAGAGTAGAGAAAAGCAGAGTAGAGTAGAGAGAAGCAGTGTAGAGTAGGAAATAATAGATTAGGGCATGGCAAAGTAGAGTAGAGTAGAGCAAGGCTAAGTAGAGTATAACAGAGTAGAGTAGAGTTAGGTTAAGCAAAGCTAGGATAGATTAGGCATGGTTAGAGTAGAGTAGAGGGAGTGGATAAGAGTTGAGCAGGGTAGACTTGAGTAGAGTAAAGCTAGATTTTTTAAGGCTTGATTAGGCTTTGCTTTGCTAATGTAGAATAGAGTAGAGTAGAGCAGAGTAGGACAGAGTAGAGTAGAGCAAAGTAGAGTAGAGCATAGTAGAGTAGAGCTAGGTCAGGCTAGGCTAGGTTAGGAGAGGCTAAAGTCGAGTGAAGTAGAGTAAAGCAGAGTATAGCTACATTAGTTTAGGCTGGGTTGGAGTAAAGCAGAGTAGAGTAGAGAAGAGCATAGTATAGCAGAGCATAATAGAGCAGAGTAAAGTAGACAAGAGTATAGTAGAGCAGAGCAGAGAAGAGTAGAGTAGAGCAGAGAACAGTAGAGCAAAGCAGAGTAGAGTAGAGTAGAGCAGAACTAGATTAAGCTAAGCTATGTTAGAGCAGAATAGAGTAGAGTAGAGAAGAGCTTGGTTAGGCTAGGCTAGGCAAGGCTATGCTAAACTAGGCTAGAGTAGAGTAGAGTAGAGTAGAGTAAGTATAGTAGAGCAGAGTAGAGCATAGCATAGTAAAGTAGAGGAGAGCAGAGTAAAGCAAAGATTGGTTAGGCTAGGCAAGGCTTGGCTAGACTAGAGTAGAATAGAGAAGTTAGGCTAGGCTACACCAAGCAAGGTTAAAGAAGAGTAGAGTAGAGCAGAGTAGAGCTGAGCCAGGCTAAGAATAGGTTAGCCTAGGCTAGGCTAGAGTAGAGCAGTAGAGTAAAGTAGAGCATATTAGAATAGAGTAGATTTAGGTTAGGCTTGCTTAAATTAGGCTAAGCTAGAGTAGAGTGGAGTAGTATAAAGCAAAGTAGACTTGAGCAGAGTATTGCAAAGAAGAGCAGAGCATAGTAGAGTATAGCGTAGTGTAAAGCAGAGTAAAGCATAGTGAAGTGAAGTGGAGTAGAGCAGAGCAGAGATGTGTAGAGAAGAGCAGAGAAGAGCAGAGAACTATAGAGCAGAGTAAAAAAGAGTTGAGTAGAGAATTAAAAAGTAGAGTAGAGTAGAGTAGACTACATTGGAGTATAGTTAGGTTAAGCTAAATTAGGCTGGGATCAATTAGGCAAAGCTAGGCAACAGTAGAGTAGAGTAGTGTAGAGTAGAGTATAGTATAGTAGAGCTATGTTAGGCTAGGCTTGGCTTGGCTAAGTTAAAATAGAGTAGAGTAGAGTAGAGTAGAGTAGTGCAAGGTTTGGTCGAGCTAAGGTAGGCTATGCTGGGCAAGAGTATAGTAGATTATAGTTGAATATAGTAGAGCAAACTTTAGCAAAGTAGAGCTAAGTTATGCTAGGTTAGGCTAGGCTAGGCTAGGGAAGGCTAGAGTAGTGTATAGTAGAGTAGAGTAGAACAGAGTAGAGTAGAGCAGAGATGAGTAGAGTAGAGTAGAGCAAAGTTAGGCTAGGGTAGGCTAGGTTAGGCAATGTTAAGCTAGGTTAAGCTAGGCTAGGTTAGAATGGAGTAGAGTAAAGTAAAATAGAGTAGAGTAGAGTTGAGTAGAGTAGAGTAGAGTAGAGCTAGAGTTGGTTAGGATAAGTTAGGCTAGCATATGCTATACTAAGATAAGGTTGGCTAGGCTAGCTAAGTAAAGCTAGGCTAGAGAAGAGTAGAATAGAGTAGAGCGAGGTTAGGCTGGGCTAGGGTAGGCTAAGGTAGGCTAGGCTAGGCGAGGCTCAGCTTAATTAAAGTAGAATAGAGTAGAGCAGAGTAGAGTAGAGTAGAGTAGAATAGAGCATGGTAGAGCTTGGGTAGGCTTGGCTAGGCTTAGCTAAGCTAAAGAAGAGTAGAGTTGAGCAGAGCAAAGTGGAGTAAAGTAGAATAGAATATAGTTGAGTAGAGGAGAGCAAAGGAGACCAGAGCAGAGTATAATAGAGCAGAGTAGAAGAGTAGAGTAGAGTATAATAAAAAAGTGTGAAGCAGAGTAAAGTAGTATAGAGCAAAGTAGAGAAGAATAGAGTAGAACAGAGCAAAGCTAGGTTATGCTGAGCTAGTGTAAATTAAAGTAGAGTAAAGTAAAGTGGAGTAGAATAGAGTAGAGTAGAGTAGGGTAAAGTATAGTAGAGTTTAGTAGAGTAAATTAGAGGAGAGAAGAGGAGAGAAGATATAAAGAGAGGAGAAGATAGGAGAGGAGAGTAGAGCAAAGTAGAGTAGAGTAGAGTAAAGTAGAGTAGAGTAGAGCAGAGCAAAGTGGGATAGAGCAAAGTAGAGTAGAGCAGAGCAGAGAACACTAGAGTAGAGAAAAGTAGAGTAGAGGAGAGCAGAGCTGAGTAGAGAAAAGCAGGGCAAAGCAAAGCAGAGTAGAGCAGAGCGAGGTTAGGCTAGGCTAGAGTATAGTAGAGTAGGGCAGAGTTGATTAGAGTAGAGTATAACAGAGCTAGGTTAGGATAGGTTAAAGCCAAGCAAGGTTAGAGTATAGTAGAGTAGAGTAGAGTAGATTAGACCTATGTTAGTTTGGGCTTAGCTAAGCTAGGCGAAGCTAGGTTAAGATAGGCTAGAGTAAAGTAGAGTATAGTAGAGTAGGGTAAATAGAGTAAAGTAGAGTAGGATAGAGTAGAGGTAGGTTAGCCTTGCCTAGGATAGGTTAGAGTAGTGTAGAATAGGGTAGAGTAGAGTAGATCAGAGAAGAGCAAACTGAGTAGAGTGGAGCAGAGTAAAGCTTAACTTAGTAGAGCAGAATAAAGGAGAGCATTGCAAAGTAGTGTAGAGTAGAGCAGAGTTAGGTTAGGCTAGGCTCTGCTAGCCTATGTTAGGCTAGAGTAGAGTAGAGAAGATCAAGGTTGGGCTAGGCTAGGCAACGTTAGAGTAGAGTATAGTAGAGTAGAGTAAATTACACTAGAGTGGAGTAGAGATGAGTAAAGTATAATAGGGCTAAGTTACCCTCGACTAGGCTCAGCTATGCTAGGCTAGGCTAGAGGAGAGTAGAGTAGAGCTGAGTTGTGTAGAGTAGAATAGAGGAGAGCCGAGATGAGTAGAGTAGAGTAGAGGAGAGTAGAGCAGAGTAGAGTAGAGTAGAGAAGAGTAGAAGAGAAGTGAGGATAGTAGAGCGGAGCAGAGCAGAGTGGAGAAGAGTAGAATATATTAGAGAAAAGAAATGCATAGCTGAGTAGAGTAGAGTAGATCAGAGTAGAGTTAGGTTAGGCTAAGCTAGGCTAGCTAAAGTAGAGTAGAATAGGGTAGAGTCGAGTCGAGTAGGGTAGAGCTCGGTTAGTCTAGCCAAGGTTAGCTTAGAGTAGAGTAGTATAGAGTAAAGTACAGTAGAGCAAAGTAGAAAAGAGCAAAGTTGAGTAGAGTAAAGCAAGGTAAGGCTAGGTAAGAGTAGAATAGAGTTAGGTTAGGCTAGGCAGGGCTAGAGTATAATAGAGTAGAATAGAGTAAAGTTTAGCAGAGCAAAGTAGAGTGGAGTAGAGTATAGTAGAGTTGATCATAATAGAGTAGAAAAGAGATAAGAAGAGCAGAGTAGAGCAGTACAAAATAGAGTAGAGTAGAGTAGAGCAGAGTAAAATAGGGTAGTGTATAAGAGAGTGGAGTAGAGCTAGTTTAGGTTAGGCTAGGCTAGGTTAGCCTAGAGTAGAGTAGTATTTCGTAGAGTGGAGTAGTAGAGTGTAGTAAACTAGTGTAGAGTAGGCGAGAGCTAAGTTAGGCTAGGTTAGGTTAAACTAAAATAGATTAGAGTAGAGCAGGTTAGAGGACAATAGAGAAAGTAGAGCTCAGCTGAGTAGAGCATAGTAGAGCAGTGTAGAGTAGAGTAGAGCAAAGTAAAGTAGAGTGAAGGAAAATAGAGCAGTTCAGAGCAGAGTCAAGTAGAGCAGTATAGACCAAAGTAGAGGAAAGCAAGATTAGGCTAGGCAATGCTTTGTTAGGATAGAGTAGAGTAGAGTAGAGCTAGGTTAGGTAAGGCTAAGCAAGGCTAGGTTAGAGTTGAGTAGAGTAGAGTAGAGAAGAGTAGAACTAAGATAGGCTAAGCTAGGCTAGGATAGGGTAAGCTAGGGTAGGGTAGGTGAGAGTTGAGTAAAGTAGAGTAGAGTAGAGCTCAATTAATCTTGGCTAAGATAGGCTGGAGTAGAGTAGAATAGAGTTGAGCAGAGAAGAGTAGAGCAAAGCATAGTAGAGTAGATCATAGTATAGTAGAGCAGAGAAGAGTAGTCTAGAGCATAGTAGACTAGAGCTTAATTAGGCTAAGCTAGGAAAGGCAACAAAAGGATAGGCTAGGTTAGAGTAGAGTAGTGTAGAGTAAAGTGCAGTAGAGTTTAATTGAGTAGAGTAGACTATAGTAGAGTTGAGTACAGTAGAGTAGACCTAGGCAAGGCAAGGCAAGGCTAGGCTAGGTTATGTTAGGCTATAGTAGAGCAAAGTAGATTAGAGTAGACTAGAGAAGAGTAGAGTAGAGTAGAACAGAACAGAGTAGAGTGGAGTAGAGTAAAGTAGAATATAGCAGAGTGAGGTAGAGTGGAGCAGATTAGAGCAAAGTAGAGCAGAGTAGAGTTAGGTTAAGTTAGGCTTGCCTAAGCTAGAGTTGAGTAAACTTTAGTGGATTAGAGTAGAGTAGATTAGAGCAAGGTTTTGCTAAACTAAGCAATGTTAGAGTAGAGTAGAGTGAGGTGAGTAGAGTATAGTGGAGTTGAGTAGAGTAGAGTGGAGTAGAGATTAATTAAGCTAGGCTAGGCTAGGCTCAGCTAAGCTAGGATAGAATAGAGTATAGTAGAGTAGAGTAAAGTAGAGTAGGGCTAGGTTAAGCAAGGCTAGGTAAGGAAAGGCTTGCCTAGGCTAGGTTAGGTTTGGCTAGAGTAAAGTAGAGTATAATAGAGTAGAGCTCGATTAAGCTAGGCTCGGCTAGGCTAGGATCAAATAGAGTATAATAGGGTAGAGTAGAGTAGAGTAGAGCTAGGTTTGGCTACACTAGGTAAGGACAGGCTTGGTGAGGCTAGGTTAGGCTTGGCTAGAGTAAAGTAGAGTAGAGTAGAGTAGAGAGAGTAGAGTAGAGTAGAGTTGAGCAGAGTAGAGTCGATCAGAGTAGAGCGAAGTAGAATAGAGTGGTGCAATGCAGAGTAGAGCAGAGCAGAGCAAAGTAGTGGAGAGCAGAGCAGAGTAGAGCTAGGTTAGGTTAGGCTAGAGTTGAGTAGAGTTGAGTGGAGTATAGTAGAGCAAGGTTTGGCTATGTTAGGCAAGGTTAAAGTAGAGCAGAGTAGAGTAGAGTAGAGTAGAGTAGAGTGGAGTAGAGTAGAGTAAAGTGGAGTAGAGCTTGGTTAAGTTAGGCTAGGCAAGGATAGGATAGGGTAGGAAGGCTAGGCTAAAGTTGAGTAGATATAATAGAGTTGATTAGAATAAAGTGAAGCTAGGTTAGGCTAAGCTATGCTAGAGTATAGTAGTGTAGATTAAGGTTGACTAGAGCAGAATAGAGCAATGTAGAGCAGAGTAGAGTAGAGCATAGCATAGTTTGGTAAAGAAGAGCTGAGTATAACAGAGGAGAGGAGAGTATAGTAGAGCTAGATTAGGCTTGCCTAGGCTATTCTTGAGTAGAGTAGAGTAGATTAGAGTTGAGCAAGTTTAGGCTAGGTAAGCGAGGCTAAGCTTGGCTAAACTAAGCTAGAGTAGAGTATAGAGTAGTACAGAGCATAGCAGATCAGAGTGGACCTGAGTAAAGAAGAGCAGAGTATAGTAGAGTAGAGCAAAGTGGAGTAATGTATAGCATGGTAAAGAAGAATAAAGAAGAGCATAGCAGAGCTAGGTTAGGCAAGGAAAAGCTAGGCTAAAGTAGAGTATAGTAGATTAGAGTACAGTAGAGTAGAGTAGAGTTGAATGAGGTTAGGTTAAGTTAGGCTAGCATAAGCTTGGCTAAGCTAGGCTAGGCTAGGCTAGAGTAATAGAGTAGTGTAGACTAAGGTAGAGTTAGTTAAGGCTAAGTTTAGGCTAGGCTAGATTATAGTAGATTATAGTAAAGTAAAGAAGAACAGAGTAGAGTAGAGTAGAGCAGAGCAGAGCAGAGCATAGTAGAGTTGAGCAAAGCAATAACAAAATAGAGATGAGTAGAGCAGAGGATAGGAGAGTAGAGTAGAGAAGTGAATAGTAGAGCAGAGCATAGTAGAGTAAAGCAGAGTGGATTAGAGCAGAGAAGAGCAAGCTTAGGCTAGGCTACAATAGAGAAGAGTAGAGTAGTATAGAGTAAAGTATAATAGAGCTAAGATAGGCTTGGGTAGTCTTGGTTAGGGTAAGTTAGGCAAGAGTATAGTAGAGTAGAGTAGAGTAAAGTAGGTTGAGTAGAATAGCATTGAGTAGAGTATAGAAGAGTAGAGCTGAGTAGAACACAACAAAGTAGAGTAGAGCAGAGTAGAATAGAATAGAGCGAGATTAGTCTAAGCTAGGCTAGAGTAGAGTGAAGTAAAGTAGAGTTAGGATAGCCTAGGTTGGGTTAGAGTAGGGAAAGGAAGAGTAGAGTAAAGTAGAGTAGAATAGAGTAAAGTAGTGTAGAGTAGAATAGAATAGAGTGGAGGAGAGGAGAGGGGAAGGGAGGAGATGAGAGCAAAGGAGAGGAGAGAAGAGCAAATTAGAACAAAGTAGAGCTAGGTTAGGTGAGGCTAGGCTAGGCTAGACAAGAGTAGAGTAAAGTAGAGAAGAGCTAGGCTAAGTTAAGCAAAACTATGCTAGAGTAGAATATAGCAGAGTAGAGTAGATAGAGTGGAGTAGAGGAAAGCAAAGGAGAGCTAAGCAGAGAAGAGCTGAGTAGAGTAGAGTAGAGTAGAGTAGAGTAGAGCAGAGCAGAGTAGAGTAGAGCAGAGTAGAGTAGAGAAGAGTAGAGAAAAGTGTAGTAGAGCATAGCAAAAGCAAAGTAGAGAAAAGGAAAGTTCGACTAGGATAGGCTAGGTTCAGTAGAGTAGAGTAGAGTCGGGTAGAGTAAGGTTAGGCTAAGATAGACTAGGCTAGGCTCGAGTAGAGTAGAGTATAGTAGAGAAGAGTAGAGCAGAGTAGAGCTAGGCTAGTCTAGGCTGGGCTAAGTTAGCTTGGGCTAGGCTAGGCTAGAGTAAAGTAGACAAGAGTAAAGTAGAGCATGGTTAAGCAAGGCTAGTTTAAGCAAGAAAAGAGTACAATAGTGTAGAGCAAAGTAGAGTAGAGTGGAGTGGAGAAAAGTATAGTAGAGTAGAGTAGAACATAGTAGAGTAGAGTAGAGCAGAGCAGAGTAGACTAGAGTAGAGCATGGCAGAGTGGAGTAGAGAAAAGTAGAGTAGAGTAGAGTAAAGCATAGTAGAGTAGAGTAGAGCAGAGCTAGGCTAAGTTAAGCTAAACTATGCTAAAGTAGAATATAGTAGAATAGAGTAGAGTAGAGTAGATAGAGCAAAGTAGAGGAGAGCAAAGGAGAGTTAAGCAGAGCAGAGCTAATCAGAGCAGAGCACAGCAGAGAAGAGTAGAGTAGAGCAGAGCAGAGTAGAGAAGAGAGGAGAAAATTAGAGTAGAGTAGAGCAAAGCAAAGCAGAGAAAAGGTGGGTTCAGCTAAGATATGCTATGTCAAGCTTGGCAAGGCTAGGCTCGACTTGAGTAGAGTAGAGTCGGGTAGAGCAAGGTTAGGCTAAGATAGACTAGGCTAGGTTCAAGTAGAGTTTAGTAGAGAAGAGCAGAGCGGAGTAGAGCTAGGCTAGGCTAAGTTAAGTTGGGCTAGGCTAGGCTAGAGTAAAGTAGAGCATAGATAATTTAGGTTAGTCTAGGCTAGAGGAGAGTTGAATAGTGTAGAGTAGAGTAGAGTAAAGTAGAGCAGAGCAGAGCTGAGCTGAGCAGAATAAAGTAGAGTAAAATATAGTAGAGTAGAGAAGAGTAGAGCGAAGTAGAGAAGAGCAGAGTCAGGTAATGTGAAGTAGAGAAGTAGAGTAGAGCTAGCTTAAGCTAAGCAAGGCTAGGTTAGAGTAGAGTAGAGTAGGTTAGAGTAGAGCATAGTATAGTAGAGTAGAGTAGAGTATAGTAGAGTAGAATAGAGCAAGGTTAAGGTAAGTTTGGCAAGGATAAGCTATACTAGGCTAGGTTAGGCTAGGCTGTTATAGAGAAGAGTGTAGTAGAGTAAAGTAGAGTAGAGTAGAGTAGAACTGAGCATAGCTCAGTAGAGTAGAGTAGAGCAGAATAGAATAGAGCAAAGCATGGAAAAGTGGAGCAAAGGAAAGTGGAGTAGAGTAAGCAGAGAAAAGTAAATTGGAGTAGAGCTAGGTTAAGCTAGGCTAAATTAGGGTAGAGTTGAGTAGAGTAGAGCTAGGTTAGGCTAGGCTAAGCAAGGTTAGAGTGTAATAGAGTAGAGTGGAGTAGAGTAGAGTAGAGTAAGAGTAGAATTTAATAGAGTACATTAGAGTAAAGTAATGTAAGGTATAGCTAAATTAGGCTAGGCTAGGGTATGGTAGGCTAGGTTTGGTTAGAGTAGAGTACAGTAAAGTAGAGTACAGCTAGGTTGGGCTAGGCTAAGCTAGAGTACAATAGAGTATAGTAGAGTAAAGTAGTGTAGAGCAAAGTAGAGAAGAGCTGAGTAGAGTAGAGCATAACATAACAGAGTAGAGAAGAGAAGGATAGAGTAGAGCAGAGCAAAGTAGAGCTAAGTTAGGAGACTAAGCTAGGTTTTGGCTAGGCTAGTCTAAGTTATGCTAGAGTAGGGTACAGTAAAGTAGAGTAGAGCAGAGTAGAGCAGAGTAGGGTAGAGTAAAGCAAGGTTAGGCTTGGCTAGGTTAGGATAGAGTAAAGTAGAGTAGATTAGAGCAGAGTAGAGTAGAGATTTGCTGAGCTAGGTTAAGCTAGACTATGTAATGCTACAATAGTAGTGAAGAGTGTAGTAATATAGTGTAGAGCTAGTTTAGGTAAGGCTAGGCTAGGCAAGGTTAGAGTATGGTAGAGATGAGTAGAGTAGAGTAAATCGGAGCAGAGAAGAGTAGAGTAGAGTAGACTATAGTAGGTAAGAGTAGTATATAGTAGAGTAGAATAGAGTAGAGCAGAGTTAAGATAGGCATGGGTATGCTAGGTTAGAGTAGAGTACAGTGGAGTAGAGTAGAGTTGAGCTAGGTCAGGTTAGGCAAGGATAAGGTAGGTTAGGTGAGGCTAGGCTCGAGTAGAGTAGAGTAGAGTAGAGAGGAGTAGAATAGAGTAGAGCTAGATTAGGCTATGTTAAGCAAGGATAAAGTAGAGTACAATATAGTAGAGTATAGTAGAGTAGAGTAGAGAAGAATGGAGTAGAGTAGAGTAGAGTAGAGTAGAGCAATGTAGAGGAGAGGAGGTGAGAAGAGAGAAAAGGAGAGAAGAGGAGAGAAGAGGAGAGGGGAGGAGAGAAAAACACAATAGAGCATAGTAGAGTGGAGCTAAGAAGAGAAAAGTAAACCAGAGCAGAGCTAGGTTAGGCTAGGCTAGAGAGTTTAATAGAATATAGTAGAGTAGAGTAAAGCAAGGTTAGGTTAGGCTAGGCAAGGCTAAGTTACAGTAGAGCAGAGCAGAGTAGAGTAGATAAGAGCTAGGTAAGGTTAAGCAATGCTACACTAGGCTAGGCTACAGTTTAATAGAGTATAGTAGAGTAGGATAGAGTATAGTAGAGCTAAATAGAGTAAACCAGATCAGAGCAAAGAAGAGCAGTGCAAAGTAGAGGAAAGCAAAGTAGAGCAGAGCTAGGTTAGGCTAGGCAAGGCTAGAGTGGAGTATAGTAGCATATAGTAGAGCTAGGTTTGGCTAGGCTTTGCGAGGCTAGGCAAGGTTAGGTTGTAGTAGAGTAGAGTAAAGGAGAGCAGAGTAAAGTAGAGTAGAGTAGAGTTGAGTAGAGCTGAGCAAGTTTAGGTTGGGATTGGCTATGTTAGGCTAGGCTAGGCTAGAGTAGAGTAGAGTAGAGAAGAAAAGACTAGAGTAGAAAATTTGAGTACAATAGGTTAGGCTAGGTCAGAGTAGAGTGAGTAGGGTAGAGTTAGGTTTGGTTAAGCTAAGCTAGGGTAGGCTATGTTGGGCTAGCATAGAGTATAGTAGAGTATAGTAGAGCTAGGTTAGGCTAGGCTAGGCTAAAGCATAGTAGAGTAGAGTAGAGTAGAGAAGAATTGAGTAGAGCAAAGCAAAGCAGTGTAGAGCAGAGTGGAGAAGAGTTAGGGTAGGCTAAGTTGGATGAGGCTAGGCGAGGCTAGTCAAGGATAAGCTAGGCCAGGCTAGAGTAGAGTAGAGCTAGGTTAGGCTAGGCTAGGATATGTTAGTTTATAATAGAGTAGAATAAAGAGAGTAGAGTAGAGTAGTATAGAGTAGAGTAATGTAGAGCTTGGGTAGGCTAGGGTAGGCTAAGGTAAACTAGGAAAGGATAGAATAGAGTAGAGTAGTGTAGAGTAGAATAATGTAGAGCTTGGTTATGATAGGTTAGGCTAAGGTAGGCTAAGCAGGGATATAATAGAGTAGAGTAGAGTAGTGTAGAGTAGAGTAGGGCTTAGTTAGGATAGGCTAGGAAAGGCTAAAGTGGGGTAGAGTAGAGTAGAGCAGAGAATTGTGGAGCAGAGAAGAGCAGAGCAGAGAAGAGTAGAGAAGAGTATAGTAGAGTAGAGTTGAGCATAACAGAGCAGAGCATAGTTGAGCAGAGTAGAGTAGAGCTAGTCTACGCTAGGTTAGAGTAGAGTAGAGTTGAGTAGAATGTATTAGAGTAGAGTAGAGTATAGTAAAGTATAGTAGAGTAAAGCTAGGTTAGGCTAGGCTAGAGTAGAGTGAGTAGAGTAAAGTGGAGTAGAGTAGAGCAAGGTTAGGTTAGGCAAGGCTAGGCTAGGCTAGGTCATGCTAAGTTTGGGTTGACAGGGCTAGGCTTTGTTAAAGTTGAGTGGAGTAGTGCAGAGCACAGTGGAGTAGAGTAGAGATAAGTAGAGCCGAGTAGTGAGGAGAAGAGCAGAGTAGTGTAGAGCATAGAAAAGTAGAGCTAGGTTAAGTAAGGCTAGGCAAGGTTAGACTAAGCTGGTAGGATAGGCTAGGCTAGGCAATGTAGAGTGGTGTAGAGTCGAGCAGAGCAGAGCAGAGTAGAGTGGGGTAGAGCATAGCTAGCATAGGCTAAGTGAGACTAGAGCAGAGCAGAGTAGAGTAGAGGTTTGTTAGGTTAGTCTAAACTAGGTGAGAGTAGAGTAGAGTAGAGTAGAGTGGAGTAGAGTAGAACAATGCCAAGTTGAGTAGAGTAAAGCAGAGCAAAGCAGAGTAGAGTAGAGTAGAGCAGAGCAAAGTAGAGCATAACATAGTAGAGAATAGCATAGCTTGTTAAGCCAGGCTAGGCTAAGCTAGAGTAGAGTGGAGTATGGTAGAGCTAAGTTAGGCTAAGCTAGAGTAAAGTAGAGTAGAATAGAATAGAAGAGAGTAGAGTAGAGCAGAGTATAATATAGTAGAGTATAGCTAGGTTAAGTTATTAGGTTAGGGAAGGATAGGTAGGCTAGGCTATGATAGAGTATAATATTGTAGTGTGGAATAGAGTAGAGTAAAGAAAGGTCAAGCTACACTAGGATAAAGTATAGTAAGGTAGAGTAGAGTTTAGTAGAGTAGAGAAGAGTAGAGCAGAGTAGAGTAGAGTACAACAAAGCAGACAATTGAATAGTAGAGTAGACTAGACTAGAGTAGAGCTATGTTAGGCTTGGCTAGGCTAGAGTAGAGTAGAGAAGAGCAAGGTTACACTTAGCTAGGCTAGGCTAGTCTATGCTAGAGTAGAGTTTAATAATGTTGAGAAGAGTAGTGTAGAGTAGAGTAGAATAGAGTAGAACAAATTAGAGTTGAGTAGTATAGAGCTACGTCAAGCTAGACTAAGTTAGAGTAGAGTAGAATAGAGTTTAGTAGAGTAATATAAAGTAGAGCTAGGTTAGGTTAGGCTATGCTAGGCTATGTTAGAGTTGAGTAGAGTAGAGTACATTATAGTAGAATAAGTAGAGCAAAGTAGAGTAGAGCTAAGTTATTCTTGGCTAGGCTAGGCTAGGTTAGAGTAGAGTAGGCTAGAGTAAAGCAAAGTACAGTTGAGTAGAGCTCGATTAGCCAAGGCTAAACTAGGCTAGAGTAGATTAGCGTAGAGTAGAGAAAAACAGAGTAGAGTAAAGTAGAGTATAATATAGTAGAGTAAAGCAGAGTAGAATAGAGGAGAGTAAAGTAGAGTAGAGTAGAATAGAGCAATGTAGAGCAGAATAGGGCAGAGTAGGGTATAATAGATTGAGAAAATTAGAGTAGAGTAGAGTAGAGCTAAGTTTGGCTAGGCTAGAGCAGAGTAGTGTAGAGTAGAGTGGAATAGAGTAGAGTACAGTAGAGTTAAATAGAGTAGAGTAGAGTAGAGTAGTGCAGAGATGAGTATAGCAGAGCAGGGCTGAGTAGAGAAGAGTAGCATAGAGCAGAGCAAAGTAGAGTACATCAGAGTAGAGAAAGTTAGAGTAGAGCAGAGCTGAGCTGAAATGAGCTGTGGTTAGACAAGGCTAAGCTAGAGTAGAGCAAAGTAGAGTAGAGTAAAGAAAAGTAGAGTATAATAGAGTTTTAAAAAATATAATGGAATGAAGTAGTGTGGAGCAGAGTAGAGCATAGCATAGTAGAGTAAAGTAGTATAGGGTTGAGCAGAGTAGAGTAGAGTAGAGTAGAGCTAGGTTAGGTTTGGCTAGCCCTGGTTAGAGTATAGTAGAGTAAAGTGGAGTATTGTATTGTAGAGTAAAATAGAGTAGAGTAGTTCTAGTTTAGGTTGGGCTAAGGTTGGTAGGCTATGCTAAGGTAGGCTAGGCTAGAGTAGAGAAGAGCAGAGTAGAGTAGGTTAGAGTAGAGTTGAGTAGAGTAGTGCTTGTTTTAGGCTAGGATAGGCTAGGCTACAGTAGAGTAGAGTAGAGAAAAGTAGAGTAGAGCATAATAGAGTAAAGTAGAGAAGAGTAAAGTACAGAGCAGAGTAGAGAAAAGTAGAGAAGAGCAGAGCAAGGTTAGGCTAGGATAGGCAAGAGTAGAGTAGAGTATAATAGAAAAGAGCTTAGTTAGGATAGGCTAGGGTAGGGTAGGCTAGGCTAGGCTATGTTGGGCTAGAGTAGAGAAGAGTTGAGTTGATTAGGGCTTGGTTAGGTTAGGGTAGGCTGGGTTAGAGTAAAATAGAGCAAAGTAGAGATGAGTAAAGCAGGGTAGAGTAGAGCAGAGCAAAGTAGAGCTGAGCAGAGTTAGGTTAGGGTAAGCATTGCTAGGCTAGGCTCAACTTGGCAAGGCTAGGTTAGGCTAAGCTAGGCTAGAGTAGGGTAGAGTAAAGCAAGGTTAGGCAAGGCTAGGCAAGGTTAGGTTAGAGTAAAGTAGATTTGAGTACAATTTAGCAGAATAGAGTAGAGCATGGTTAGGCTATGCTAAGCTAGTCTATGGTAGGCTAAGCAAGGCTAGGTTGGAGTAGAGTAGAGCTTGGCTAGGCTAGGTTTGGCTAGGATAAGCAAGGCTATAGTGGATTGGAGTAGAGTTTAGTAGAGCAGAGTAGAGTAGAGTAGAGAATAATAGAACTTAGAAGAGTAGAACAAAGAAGAATAGAGTAGTGTAGAATAGAGCTGAGAAGATAAGATTAGAGTATAGTTAGAGTAGAGCTATGTTAAGCTAGGCTACGATAGGGTAAGCTAGCTTAGGTTAAGCTAACATTGAGTAGAATTGAGTTGAGTAGAGCTTGGTTAAGCTAGGCTAGAATATAATAGAGTAGAGTAGAGTAGAACAGAGTAGAGTTGAGTAGAATAAAATAGAGTACAGTAGAGTAGAGTAGAGTAGAGCAGTGTAGAATAAAGCTGAGCAAAGTTAGGTTTGGCTAAGCTAGGCTAGGCCATAGAAGGGCTAGCTTAGGTTAGGCTAAGCTAGGATAGAGTAGAGTAGAGTAAACCTAGGTTAAGTGAGGATAGGCTAGGTTAGAGTAGAGTAGAATAGAGTAGAATAGAGTAGAGTAAAGAAGAGTAGAGAAGAGCTATGTTAGGCTAGGCTAGGATAGGCTAAAGAACAGAAGAGTAAAGTAGAGTGGAGTAAACTAAAGTAGAGTAGATCATGGTTAGGCAAAGCTAGGCTAGGGTAGAGTAGAATAGAGTAGAGTAGAGTAGAGCAGAGTAGAGCAAAGTAGAAAAAAATAAAGTAAAGCAGAGCAGAATAGAGAAGAGCATAGCAGAGTAGAGTAGAGCCAAGAAGAGCAGAGTAGTGCATAGTAGAGCTAGGGTAGGCTAAGCTAGGCTAGGTTATAGTATAATAGAGTAGAGTAGAGTAGAGTGGAGTAGAGTATAGTAGAGTAGAGTAGAGTAGAGTGGAGGAGAGTAGAGTAGTGAAGAGTTAGGTTTTGATAAGTTAGTCAAGGCTAGGGTAGGCTAGGTTAGGCTAGAGTAAAGTAGAGTAGAGCCAGATTAGGTTAGGTTAGGCTAGAGTACAATAAAGTAGAGTAAGGTAGAGTAGAGTATAGCAATGCAGAGTAGAGCAAAGTAAAGAAGAGCAAAGCATAATAGAATGGAGTAGAGTAGAGCAAAGCATAATAGAATATAGCTAAGTTAGGCTAGGATTGGCTAGGCTAAGGTAAGAAAGGGTAAGTTAGAGTAGAGTAGATAAGAGTATAGTTTAGAAAGGCAAGGCTAGGCTAGGTTAGAGTAGAGCAGACTTGAGTGGAGTAGAGTGTAATATAGTAGAGTAGAGTATAGTATAGTATAGTAGAGTTTTGTTAAGCAAGGCTAGGCTAAGATTGGTTAGGCAAAGCTAGGCTAGAGTAGAGTAGAGTAGAGTAGTGTGGAGAAGAATAGGGTAGAGAAGAGCTTGATTATGCTTGGCTAGTTTAGGCTAGGTAAGGCTAGAGTAAAGTTGAGTAGAGTGGAGAAGAGTAGGGTAAAATGGAGCAGAGCAGACTAGAGAAGAGTAGAGTAGAATAGAGTACAGCATAGCAGAGCAGAGTAGAGAAAAGTAAAGCTGAGCATTGAAGAGTAGAGCAAGGCATAGTAGAGCTAGGTTAGGGTCTGCTATACTAGGCTATGCTAACCTAGGCAAGGTTAGAGGAGCATAGAGTAGAATAAAGTAGAGTAGAGTGGAGTAGATTAGAATACAGTAAATTAGAGTTAAGTAGAGTAGAGCTAGGTTAGGCTAGGTTAGGCTAGGCTAGGCTTTGCTAAGGTTGGCTAGGCTAGGCTAGAGTAGAGTAGCATAGAATGGAGTGGAGGATTTGAGTAGAGTAGAGTAAAGCTAGAATAGGTAAGCCTCGACTAGGTTATGCTAAACAAGGCTAGAATAGAGTATAGTAGAGCAGAGAAGAGTAGAGCAGAGCAAAGCAGAGCAGAGAAGAGTAGAGTAGAGTAGAGAGAGCAGAGCAGAGTAGAGAAGAGTAGAGTATAGTATGGCTAAGTTAGGCTATGTTAGGCTTGGTTATAGTAGAGTAGAGTAGAGTAGAGTAGACTCGAGTAAAGTATGGTAGAGTAGAGCTAGTTAGGCTAGGCTTAGCTAGAGTGTGAAAGAGTAGAGTAGAATAGAATAAAGTAGAGTAGAGTAGAGTAGAGTCGTGTAGAGCAGAGCAGAGAAGAGTAGAGCTAGGTTTAGCCAAGCTTGGCTAGAAAAAGTAGAGAAGAGCGGAGTATAGTAGGGTTATGTTCAACTAGGCTTGGCTAGGCTAAGCTAAAGTGGAGTAGAGTAGAGTAGATTTGAGTAAAGTAAAGTTAAGTAGAGTAGAGCTAGGTTAAGCTAAGCTAGGCTAGGCTAGGCTTTGATAAGGTTGGCTTGGCTAGGCTAGAGAAAATTAGAATAGAGTAGAGGGGAGTGTTTTAGAGTAGAGTAGAGTAGAGCTAGAATAGGCTTGGCTAGGCTAGGTTATGCTAAACAAGGCTAGAGTAAAGCACAGTATAGTAGTGAAGAGTAGAGTAGAGCAGAGCAGAGAAGAGTAAAGCAGAGCAGAACAGAGTAGAGCAAGGCTAGGTTAGGCTAGGCTAGGCTAGGTTAGGGTATAGTAGAGTAATGTAGAATAGAGTAGAGTAGAGCTAGGTTGGGCTATGCTAGGCTTAGCTAGGATTTAGTCGAGTAGAATAGAGTACAGTAGAGTAGCATGGAGTAGAGTAGAGTAGTGTACAGTAGAGCAGAGCTAGGTTGGGCTAGGCTAGGCTAAGCTAGGATTTAGTCGAGTATAACAGAGTATAGTAGAGTAAAGTAGAGTAGAGTAGAGTATAGTAGAGGAAAGTAGAGTAGATCAAGGTTAGGCTATGCTAGAATAGGTTAGGCAAGGCTATAGTAGAGTAGAGTAGATTAGAGTTGAGTAGAGTAGAGTAGAGCAGAGCTAGGTTAGGCTTCCTTGGCTAGGCTAGAGTATAATATATTAGAGTAGAGTAGAGCCAAGAAGAGTAGAGCAGAGTAGAGTTAGGATAAGCTAGTTTAAGATAAGCTATGCTTAGCTAGGCTAGAGTAGAAAAGAATATAGTAGAATAGAGTAAAGTCTAATAGTGTAGAATGAAATAGAGTAGAGTAGAGTAAAGTAAAGCTAGGTTAGGGTAGGTGAGGCTAGGCTAGGTTAGAGTAGAGCAGTGTAGTGTAGAGTAAAGCAGATTAATGTAATTTAGAGTAATGGAGAATAGAATATAGTAGAGGAAAAGATAGCAGAGAAGAGTCGAGTAAAGCGGAGCAGAGCAGAGTAGAGAAGAGCAACATGGAACAGAGTAGAGCAGAGCTAGTTTTGGCTCGACTAGGCTATGCTAAAGCAGAGTGGAGTAGAGTTAGGTTAGGTTGCATAGGCTAGGATAAGTAAGACAACAGTAGAGTAGACTAGACTAGACTAGAGTTGAACGTAGCAAAGTAGAGCTGAGTAGAGCTCAGTTAGGCTAGGCTAGACTAGAGTATAGTAGAGCTAGGTAGGTTAGGCTAGGCTAGGCAAGGATAAAGTAGAATAGGGTAGACTAGAGTAGAGTGGAGCATATTAGAGTAAAGCTAGAGTAGAGTAGAGTAGAGTAAAATGAGGTTAGGCTAGGAAAAGGTAGGATAAGTTAGGCTAGGCTAGGTTATGCTAGCCTAAAGAATAATAAAATAGAGTTGAGAAGAGAAGAGAAGAGCTAGGTTAGGTTAGGCTGGAGTACAATAGTGTAGAGTAGAGTAAAGAAGAATAGAGTAGAGTAGAGCAAAGTAGAGTTGAGTAGAGCAGAGTTGAGCAGAGCAGAGTGGAGCAATAATAAGCAGAGCCTAGCACAGTAGTGTAGAGTAAAGCAAGGTTAGGCTAGGCTAGGTAAGGCTAAGCTTGGCTAGGTAAGGCTAAGCTAGGCTTGGTAAGGCTATGCTAAACAAGAGTAGAGTAGAGTAGGGTAGAGCAAGGTTAGGCTAAGTTAGAGTAGAGTGGAGTAGAGCAGGGTAGAGTAGAGTAGAGTAGAGTCGAGCAAGGTTAGGGATGGCTAGGCTACACGTGGGTAAGCTAGGCTAGGCTATTCTAGAGTTGAGTAGAATAGAACTCAGTTAGGCTATTTTAGGCTAAGCTAGCCTATGTTAGAGTAGAGTAGAGGAGAGTTGAGTAGAGCAAAGAAGAGTAAAGCAGAATACAGAAGAGCAAAGTAGAATAGAGTAGAGCAAAGCAGAATAGAGTAGAGTAGAGTAGAGTAGAGCAGTTTCGATTAGAGTAGAATAGAGCTAGATTATGCTATGCTAGGTTAGGCTAGGCAAGGGTAGGCTAGGTTAGAGTTTAGTAGGGTAGAGTAGAGTAGACTAGAGTATAGTAACGTAGAGAGGAGAGAAATGAAGAGGGGAGGAGAGTAAAAGAGAGGAGAGGAGAGCAGGTTAGAGCAGAGCATAGTAGAGTAGAGCAAAGTAGTGCAGAGAAGAATAGAGCAGAGTAGAGCAGATTAAAGAAGAGATTAGTGGAGCAGAGATGAGCAAAGCTAGTATAGGTTAGGCTAGGCTATAGTAGAGCAGAGTAGAGTAGAGTAGAGTGGAGTAGAGCCAAGCTTGGTTAAGTTAGGTTATGCTAGGCAAGGCTAGGCTAGGCTATAGTAGAGTAATAAGAAAAAGCAGAGTAGAATAGAGCTAGGTTAGGTTAGGTTAAGCTTGGTAAGTCTAGGCTAGAGTAGAGTAAAGCAGAGTAGAGTAGAGCAGAGCCAAGCTTGGTTAAGTTAGGTTATGCTAGGCAAGGCTAGGCTTGGCTATAGTAAAGTAATAGAAAAAAGCATAGTAGAGTAGAGCTAGGTTAGGTTAGGTTAAGCTTGGCAAGTCTAGGCTAGAGTAGAGTAAAGCATAGTAGAGTAGAGTGGAGAAAAGTATAGCAGAGTAGAGAAAAGTAGAGCAGAGTAGAGAAGAGTCGAGTAGAGTAGAGTAGAATAGAGCAGAGTAGAGCAAAGTAGAGTATAATAGAGTTGAATAGAGTATAGCAGAGTAGTGTAGAATAGAGCAGAGTAGAGTAGAGTAGAGAAGAGTAAAGTAGAGTAGAGTAGAGTAAGGGATTGTAGAGTAGAGAAGAAAAAAGTAGAGTAGGGTAGAGTAGAGTAGAATGGATTAGAGAAGGATAGAGTAGAGTATAATCGAGCTAAGTTTGGCTGGGCTAAGCTAGCTATGCTAGGCTAGGCTTGGATAGGATAGGCTAAGCTAGGGTAGAGTAGAGTAAAGTAGACTAGTGTAGAGTAAAGCAGAGCTAGGTTAGGCTAAGCAAGGTTAAGCTAGAGTAAAGTGGAGCTTGGTTATGTTAGGCTAGGCTTGGTTAGAGTAGAGTAGAATAAAGTAGAGTAGAGTAGAGTAGAGTAGTTTAGAGTATAGTAGAGTAGAGCTAAGTTAGGCTAGGCTAGGCTAGACTAGGCTAAGATAGATTAGAGTAGAATATAATAGAGTAGATTAGAGAAGTGTAAAGAAGTGTAGAGTAAAATAGATAAGAGCAGAGTAGAGTAGAGGACAGGAGAACAGAGTAGAGGAGAGAAGAGTTTGACTAAGTAGAGTAGAGAAAAGATTAGTAAAGTAGAGCAAAGCAAAGTAGAGTAGAGCATAGAAAAGTTGAGTAGAGTAGAGAAGAGTAGAGCAAAGTGGAGCAAAACAAAGTAGAGTAGGGTAGAGTCAAGCAGGGCACAGTAGAGTAGAGCAATGCATAGAAAAGCAAAGCAGAGCAGAGCAGTGCAAAGCAGAAGAGTAGAGTAGAGCAATACAGAGTAGAGCAGTGTAGAGCAAAGCAATGTTGGGTAAAGAAGAGTAGAGCAGAATAGAGTAAAGCAAAGTAAAGCATAGTAGAGCTTAGTTAGGCTAAGCTATACTAGGCTAGGCTACGCTAGGCTTCGTTAGAGTAGAGAAGAATAGAGTATAGTAGAATAGAGTGGAGTAGAGTTGGCTAGAGTAGAGTAGATTATAGTATGGTATAGTAGAGTGGAATAGAGTAGAGTAAAGTAGAACTAACTTAGACTAGGCTAGGTTAGGCTTGACTAGAGTAGAGTTGAGTGGAGTAGAGTAGAGTAGGGCTAGGTTAGGTTAGGTAAGGCTAGGCTAGGCTAGACTTGGCTCGAGTTTAGTAGAGTAGTATAATAGAGTAGAGTAGAGCTAAGCAGAGCAGAGCAAGTAGAGAAGAGCATAGTAGAACAGAGAAGAGAAGAGTAGAGCAGAAAAGAGCTAGGTTAGGCTAAGCAAGGCTAGAGTATAGTCGAGTAGAGTAGAGTAAGGTAGAATATAGTAGAGTAAAATAGAGTAGAGTATAAAAGAGTAGAGTAGATTAGAGTAGAGTAAAAAAAGTAAAGTAAAGCAAAGTAGAGTAGAGTAAAGTTAAATTATGCTAGGCTAGGCTAGGTTAGGTTAGAGTAGGGTAGAGTATAGTAAGGTAGAGTTGAGTAGAATAGAGTAGAGTAGAGTAGAGCTAGGTTAGGCTAGGCTAGTCTTAGGTCAGTTAGGCTTGGCTATGCTAGGCTAGAGTAGAGTTTAGTATATTAGAGTAGTGTAGAGTTGAGCTAGGTTAGGCTAGGCTATGCTAGAGTATAGTAGAGCAGAGCAGAGCAGAGTAGAGTGGAGAGTAGAATAGAGTAGAGTATTGTAGAGATAGGTTAAACTAGGCTTGGCTAGTGTAGAGTAGTGTAGAGTAGAGTAGAGTAAAGTAGAGTAAAGTATAATAGAATAGAGCACAATTAAGCTAGGCTAGGCAACACTAGAGTAGATTAGAGTAGATTAGAGTAGACTAGAGTAGAGCAAAGTAGAGTGGAGTAGAGCAGAGCTGGGTAGAGATGTGTAGAGCATAGTAGAGCAAAGTAGAGTTGAGTAGAGCAGAGTAGACTAGAGTAAAGCTAGGTTAGGCTAGGTTATAGTAGAGTAAAGTAGAGTAGAGTAGAGTATAGTATAAAGTAGTAGAGTACAGTAGAGCAAGGTTAGGTTAGGCTAGGCTAGGCTTGGCTAGGTTAAGCTAGGTTATAGTAGAGTAGAGTAGAGTAGAGTGGAGTAGAGGAGAGCTTGGTTAGGTTAAGCTAGGCTAGGCTATGCTTTGTTAAAGTTAGTTAGAGTTGAGTAGAGCAGAGCAAAGAAGAGTAGAACAAAGCAGAGTAGAGCTATGTTAAGCTGGGCTAGGCTAGGTTAGGGTTGAGTAGAGTAGAGTAAAGTAGAGCTAGGTTAGGTTAGGCTCTGTTAGGCTAGCGTATAGTAGTTTAGAGTAGAAAAGAGTAGAGTAGAGCTGAGTAGAGCATAGTAGAGTATAATAGAGTTGGATATAATAGAGAAGAGCATAGCATAGTAGAGCAAAGCTATGTTAAGCTTTCCAAGGCTAGAGTGGGGTACAGTAAAGTAGAGTATAGTATAGTAGAGTAGAGTAGAGCTTTGTTAGGCTACGCTGAGTTAGGTTAGGCTGAACTAGGCTAAAGTAGAGTAGAATGGAGCACAGTAGAGTAAAGCAAAGTAGAGTAGAGTAGAGTAGAGTATAGCAGAGTAGAGCAGAGCATTGCTTAGTAGAGTAGAGCATAGCTAGGTTAGGCTAGACTAAGCTATAGTAATGTAGAGTAGAGCTAACTTTAGCTAAGTTAGGCTTGGTTAGGGTAGCATAGAGTAGAGTGGAGCAGACTAGAGGAGAGGAGAGTAGAGTAGAGTAGAGTAGAGGAGAGTAGAATTATGCCATTTTAGGTTAGGCTAGGTGAGGCTATGCTTGGTTTGGGTAGGAGTAGAGCAGAGTAAGGTTATGATAGGCTAAGCTAAGCTAGGCTATGTTAAAATAAAGTAGAGTAGAGTAGGGTAAAGTAGACAAGAGCAGAGTAGAGTAGAGTATAGTAGAGCATAGTAGGGGTAGAGTAGAGCAGAGCAGAGCAGAGTAAAATATAGTAGAGTAGACTAGAGGTAGGTTAGGCAAGGTTAGCCTAGGGTAGGCTAAGTTAGGGTAGAGTAGAGTAGAGTAGAGAAATGTTTGGCTTGGCTAGGCTAGAGTTTAGTATAGTAGAGTAGACTAGAGCAAAGTAAAGCAGAGTAGTAGAGTAGATTAGAGCTGAATCGAGCAGAGCTTGGTTAGCTTAGGCTAGGCTAGGCTGAACTAAGCTAAGTTATAGTAGAGTAGGGAAGAGTAGAGTGGAGTAGAGCTTGGTTGGGCTAGGCTAAATATGAATAGAGTATAATAAAGTAGAGTATATTAGAGCATAGTAGAGTATAATAAATAGGAGTAGTGTTAGGTTAGGATTGGCTAGGGTAGCCTTGGCTAGATTTGGCTAGGCAAAAGTATAGCAATATAGAGTAGAGTAGACTAGAGGCTAGGCTAAACAAGGCTAGAATAGAGTAGCGTACAGGAGTAGAAAGAGTAGACTAGAGCAGAGTGAAGCAGAGTAAAGTAGAGTAGAGCCAAATTAGGTTTGGGTTGGCTAGGCTAGAGTAGATAGAGCAGAGTAGAGTAAGGTTATTCTAGGCTAGGCTAAGTTAGAGTGGTTAGGCTAGGCTATTCTAGGCTAAGCTAGGGTAGAGTTTAGTAGAGTAGAGCAAAGTAGAGTAGAGTAGAGCAGGGAAGAGCAGAGCAGAGTATAGCAGAAAAGAGCAGAGCAAAGTAGAAAACAATAAAGTAGCATAGAGTAGAGCAGAGTAGAGCTTGGTTAACCAAACTTAGGCAAAGCAAGGCTATGCTTAGTTAGTCTCATTGGAGTAGAGTATAGTAGTGTAGAGTAGAGTATTGAAGAGCAGAGTAGAGTAGAGTAAAGTAGAGTAAAGTAAACCAGAGTAGAACAGAGTAAAGCAGAGAAGAGTAGAGTACAGTGGAGTAGTGTAGAACATAGTAAAAGAATAAAATTGAGATATATAGAGTAGAGTAGAGATAAGTAGAGTAGTGAAGAGTAGAGCTTAGCAAAGCAGAGTGGAAAAGAATAGAGCTAGGTTATGTTAGGGTAAGCTAGGTGAGGCTAGTCTAGGCTAGAGTAGAGTAGAGTATAGTAGAGTAAAGTAGAGCTAGGTTAGGCTAGGATAAACTAGACTAGAGTAGAGTGGACCAGAGTTGGGTAAAGTAGAGCTAAGTTAGGCTAGACTTGGTTAGAGAACAATAGAGTATAGTAGAGTAGAGCAGAGGAGAGCAGGGCATAGCAGAGTAGAGTAGAGTAGAGCAAAGTAGAATAGAGAAGAGAAGAGTAGAGCTAGGTTAGTCTAGGCTAGGCTATGTTAGCTTAAGCTAGGCTAGGCTAAGCTTGAGTAGAGTATAGTAGAGTAGAGTAGAGTAGAGTAGAGTCAAGATTAGTAAGGTCAGGTTAGGCTAATTAGGCTAGGCTAGGCTGGGCTCAAGTAAGAGAGCGTAGTAGAGTAGAATAATATTACAGTAGGCTAGGCAAGGTTAGGCTAGGCTAGAATAGAGTTGAGTAGAGTAGAGTAGAGTATGATAGAGCAGAGTAGAGTAGTGCTGAGTAGAGTTTAGCAGAGTGGAGTAGAGTAGAGCAGAGCTGAGTTGAGACAGAGTAGAGTAGAATAGAACAAAGCCAAGGAGAGCATAACTGAGAAGAGAAAAGCAGAGCAGAGTAGAGTAGACCATAATTAGGGAAGGTTGGTAAGGCTAGCTTAGATAGAGTAGAGTAGAGTAGAGCAGATTAGGGTAGAGTAGAGTAAAGTAGAGCTAGGTTAAGCTAGGCTAAGCTAAGTTAGAGTAGAGTGGAGTAGAGTAGAGTGAGCTAGAGTAGAGTAAACTAGATAAGACTGAGAGTAAAGTAGAGTTGAGTAAAGTAGAGTAGGGTAGAGTAAAGTAGAGTTTTGCTAGGTTTGGCTGGGTGAAGTTAGGCTTGGCTAGGCTAGGCTAGGTAAGAGTAGAGTAGAGTAAAGTAGAGTAGTATAAAGTAAAGCAACATAAAGCTAGGTTAGGCTAGGTTAGGCTTGGCAAGGCTAAGCTAGGCTAGAGTAGAGTAGTGGTTAGCAGAGCAGAGCAGGATAGAAATGAGCAAAAAAGAGTAGAGTAAGGCAGAGCAAAGTAGGGCACAGTCGAGCAAAGCAGAGCAGGGTAGAGTAGAGTAGCGTAGAGCTAGGTTAGGCTGGGCTAGAGTTGAGTGAAGTAGAGTAGAGCTAGGTCAAGCTAGGCTTGGCTATACTAAGCTAGGCTTTGGTAGGCTAGGCTATAGTAGGGTAGATTAGAGTAGAGTAGAGCTAGTTTAGGCTAGACGAGGCTTGGTTAGGCTAAATTAGGCCAATGTGGAGTAGAGTAGAGTAAAGTAAAGTAAAGCATAGTAGAGTAGAGAAGAGAAGAGTAAAGCAGAGTAGATTAGAGCATAACAAACCAAAGTTGGGCTAGGTTATGCTAGGTTGGAGTAGAGTAGAGCTAGGTTAGTGTCAACTAAGCTAGGCTAGGTTAGAGTAGAGTAGAGTAGAGTGGAGAAGAGTAAAGTATAGGAAAGTAGTGTGCAGTGGAGTAAGGTAAATTATATTAGAGTAGTGTTGAGTAGAGTAGAGTAGAGTAGAGTATAGTAGAGGAGAGGAGAGGAGAGGGGAGGAGAGCAGAGGAGAGTAGATCAGAGTAGAGAAGGGGAAAGAAGTGTAGAGCAGAGTAGAGTATAATAGAGTAGAGCTAAGCTAGGTCAGGTTAGGCTAGGTTAGGCTAAGCTAGGCTGGGCTAGAGAGGAGTAGTAGAGTAGAGTAGAGTAGAGCTAGGTTAGGCTAGGTCTGGTTAGACTTGGCGAAGCTTGGCTAGAGTATAGTAGAGTAGAGTAGAGTATAGTATAGTATAATAGAGAAGAGTAGAGCAAAGCAGAGTAAGGTAGAGCAGAGCAGAGTAGAGTAGAGTAGAGTATAATAGAGCTAGATTAGGCTAGGCTAGTTAGGCTTGAGTAGAGTAGAATATATTAGAGTAGAGTAAAGTGGGGTAGAGATGAGCTAGGTCAGGTTAGGCTCGACAAGGCTAGGCTAGGCAAGACTTGAGTAGTAGAGCAGAGTATAGTAGAGTTAGATTAGGCTAGGCATGGTGAAGCTAGATTAGAGTATAGTAGAGTAAAGTATGATAGAGCAGAGCTAAGTAGAGTAGAGTAAAGTAAAGCAGAGATGAGTAGAGTAGAAAAGAGCAAAGAAAAGTTGAGCAGAGACAAGCATCACAGAGTAGAGTAGAGTAGAATAAAGCCAAGGAGAGCAAAGTAGAGAAAAGAAAAGAAAAGCAAAGTATAGTAGAACATAGCAAGGTTAGGTTGCTAAGGTAAAGCTAGATAGAGTAGAGTAGAGTAGAGTAGAGTAGGGTAGAGTAGAATATAGCTAGGTTAGGTGAGGCTAGGCTAAGCTAGGTTGGTGTAGAGTAGAGCAGAGCTGGGTAGAAACGACAAAGTAGAGCAGACTAAGGTAGAACAGAGCAGAGCATAGTAAAGCATAGAAGAGTAGAGCAGAGTAGAATAGAGCAGAGTAGAGTATTGTAGAGCTAGGTTAGGCTTAATAATGGTAGGTTAGTCTAGGCTAAGCTAGGTTAGGCAAAATTGGAGTAGAGTAGTGTAGAGAAAAGTATAGTAGAGTAGAGTAGAGCTAGGTTAGCCTAGGCTAAGCTTGGCTAGGCTAGGCTATGGTTAACTAAGCTAGAGAAGAGTAAAGTATAGTAAAGTAGAGCAAAGTAAAGCTGATTTAGGTTAGGCTTGGCTAAGCTAGGCTAAGCTAGAGTATAAAATAGAGATTAGTAGAGCAGAGTAGAGTATAGTAGAGCAGAGTAGAGTAGAGTAGAGAATAGTAGAGCTGAGCATAGCATAACAGAGTAGAGTAGAGTAGAGTACAGCTAGGTTAGGCTTGGTTAGGCTAGGCTAAGCAAGGCAAGGCTAGGCTAGGCAAGGCTAGCCTATTGTAGAGTAGATTATAGTAGAGTAGAGCTTGGTTAAGCTAGGCAATGCTATGTTAGAGTATAGTAGACTTGTGTAAAGTATACTAGAGTGTGTAGATTAGAGTAGAATAGAGTATAATAAAGTACAACTAAGTTATGCTAGGCCAGGCTATGTTAGACTTCACTAAGGTAGGTTATGCTAGGTTAGGCTAGACTATAATAGAGTGGAGTTTAGTAAAGTAAAGCTAAGTTAGGCTAAGCTAGGCTAGATTAGGCAAGGCTAGAGTAGAGTAGAGTATAGTATAGTAGAGTAGAGTAGACTAGAGTAGAGTGCAGTAGAGTAGAGAAGAGCAGAATATAGTATAGTTAAGGAGAGGTCAAGGGAGAAGAGGAGAGCAGAGCAGAGTAGAGGAGTAGAACTAAGCAATACTATGTAGAGCAAAGCAATCCAGAGTATAGTAGAATAGAGAAGAGCTAGGTTAGGCTAGGGTAGGCTAGGCGATGCTTGGCTAGGCTAGAGTAGAGTAGAGCATAATAGAGTAGAGAGAGTAGAGTCGAGCAGAGCACAATAGAGTAGAGCAGAGTAGAGTAGACCAGAGTAGAGCAGAGTAGAGTAGACCATAGTAGAGTAGAGAAGGGCATAAGAGAGTAGAGGAGAGCAAAGTAGAGTAGAGAAAAGTAGAGTAGAGAAGAGTAGAGCAAAGTATTCTGGTGTAGAGATAGGTTAGGCTAAGTTGGGCAAGAGTAGAGTAGAGTTGGGTAGAGTAGGGTAGAGTAGAGTAGAGTTAAGTAGAGTAGAGTGAGATTAGGCTAGCAAAGCTAGAGTATAGTAGAATAGAGTAGAGTAGAGTTAAGTAGAGCAGAGTAGGGTAGAGTAGAGTGGAGTAGAGCAGAGCATAACATAGCAGAACATAATAGTGTAGAATAGAGAAGACCAGAGCAGAGCTAGGTTATGGTAGGCTAGGTTATATGTGGCTATAATAGAATAGAGTAGAGTAGAGTGAAGTAAAGCAGAGCAAAGTAGAGTAAGGTTATGATAGGATATGTTAGGTTAAATTAGAGTAGTGAGAGTAGAGTAAAGGAGAGTAGAGCAAGGTTAGGCAAGGTTGGGCTAGGCTACCATAGGTTAGGATAGTCTAAGCAAGGCTAGAGTAGATTAAAAAAGAGTAAAGCAGATTAGAGTAAAGTAGGGTAGAGGAAAGTAGAGTTAGAGTAGAATACAGTAGAGTAGATTAGAGTAGAGTAGATCTAGGTTAGGCTAGGCAAGGTTAGGCTAAGCTAGGCTAGGCTAGAGTAGAGTAGAGCAGAGCATAGAAGAGCAGAGCAAAGTAGAGTAATATAGTGCATAACATTACAGAGCAGAGCAGAGTAGTGTAGAGAAAAGCAGAGAAGGGTAAAGCTAAGTTAGGCTAGGCTAGGCTAGGTTAGGCGAGGTTAAAAAAGGCTTGGGTAGGCTTGTTTAGAGTAGAGTAGAGTAGAGCTAGGTTAGGCTTGGCTAAGGTAGGCTAGACTAGGCAAGGCTAGCGTAAGCAATGCTAGGTTAGGCCGTGCTAGGCTATAGTAGAGTAAAGTAGAGTAGAGTAGAGTAAAGTTAGGCTAGGCTAGAGTACAGAGTAGAGCAGAGTAGAGTAGAGCAAAGAAGAGCAAAGCAAAGTGGACCAGAGTAGAGAAAAGCAGAGCAAAGCGAAGCGTAGCAAAGCAGAGTAGAAAAATAGAGCTAGCTTAGGCTAAGCTAGGCTATGCTATGCCAGGCTAGGTAAGGTTATTCTAGAGTATAGTGCAGTAGAGTGAAGGTTGGTTAGGCAAGGCAAGGCCCAGTTAGAGTAGAGTAACATAGAGTAGAGTATAGTAGAATATTGTAGAGTAAAGCTTGGTTAGGCTAGGCTTAACTAAAGTGAGCTAAGCTAGGCTAGGATAGGCTAAAGTAGAGTAGAGTAGAGTAGAGTAAAGCTAGGTTAGGCTTGGCTAGAGTAGAGTAAAGTAAAATAGAATAGAGCAAAATAGAGTAGAGGAGAGCAAAGTAGAGCAGAGTAGAGTAGAGTAGAGGAGAGGAGAGCAGAGTATAGGGGAGTAAAGTAGAGAAAAGTAGAGTAGAGCAGAAAAGAGTATAAGAGCAGAGTAGAGAAATGTAGAGTAGGGTAGAGTAGAGCAATATAGTGTAGAGTAGATTAAAATAGAGCTAAGTTAGCCTATCCCAGGCTAATCTAGGCTTGGCTAGGCTAGAGTAGAGTTGAGTAGAGTAGAGCTAGGTCAGGCTTGGCTAGGCTAGGATTGGCTAATCTACAGTAAAGGAGATTAAGATACAGTAGAGTAAGGATAAGCTATGTGAGGCTAGGCTAGGCAAGAATCGAGTAGAGAGGATTAGAGTAGAGTGTAGTAGAGCAAGCTTAGGCTAGGCTTGGCTAAACTAGGCAAGGCTAGGCTATGTTAGAGTAGAGTGGAGTCAAGTAGAGTAGAGCAAAGTAGTGTAGAGTATAGTAAAGTAGAGTAGAGCTTGCTTAGGCAAGAATAAGCTGGGCTAAGCTAGCAGGGTAGGCTAAGCTAGAGTGGAGTAGATTAGAGTAGAGCTGGGTTAGGTTAGGCTTAGGTAGTGTACAATAGAGTAGAGTAGAGAAGAGAAGAGCAATGTAGAGTCGAGTGGAGTAGAGTAGAGTAGAGCAAAATAGAGAAGAGCAAATGAGAATAGAGCAGAGCAGAGTAGAGCTAGGTTGGGCTAGGCTATGTGAGGCAAGGCTATGTTTGGTTAGAGTAGATAGAGTAGAGTAGAATAAAGCTAGGTTAAGTTAAGGTAGGCAAGGCTAGGTTAGAGTAAAGTAGAGTAGAGTATAGAGGAGTAGAATAGAGTTGAGTCTAATGGTGTAGAGCAAAGCATAATAGAGGGGAATAGAGCTAGGTTAGGTTATGCTAGGCAAGGCTATAGTAGAGTACAGTAGAGTAGAGTAAAGCTCAGATAAGCTAGGCTAGGACTCAATAGAGTAGAGTAGGGTAAAGTAGAAAAAAGTAGAGCAAAGTAGAGAGCAGTAGAGCAGAACAGAGTAGAATGGAGTAGAGTAGAGTAAAGTAGAGCTGAACAAAGTAGAACACTACAAAGCTTGGTTAAGGTAGGTTTGGCTAGGGTAGAGTAGTGTATAATAGAGTAGAGATGAGTAGGGTAGAGAAGAGTAGAGTAGAGAAGACTAGAGCAAGGTTAGGTTAGGCTAGGCTAGGCTATGCTAGGTTAGAGAAGAGTAAGGTAGAGTAGAGTATAGCAGAATAAAGTAGAGGAGAGCTAGGTTCGGTTAGGCTAGGCTAGGCTAGTTAGGCTAGGCTTGGCTAGAGTAGGGTAGATTAGGGTATAGTAAAGTAGAGTGGAGAAGGGTAAAGTATAGAAGAGTAGATTAGGGTAGAGTAAAGCAAGGTTTGGCAATGTTAGGCACGAGTACAGTGGAGTAGAGTAGAGAAGAGTAGAGCAGAGCAGAGTAGAGAAAACCAAAGAAAAGTAGATTATAGTAGAGAAGAGAAGAGCAGAGTATAGTATAACTAGGTTAGGAAAGTCTAGGCTAAGCTAGCTTAGGATATAGTAGAGTAGAGAAGAGTTAGATTAGGCTTGGCTAGGTTAGGCTAGGTTTGAGAAGAGAAGAGTAGAGAAGAGTAGAGTGGAGTAGAGTAGAGCAGAGTATGGTAGAGTAGAGTAGAGAAGAGCTAGGTCAGGTTAGGTTAGACAAAGCTATGTAAGGCTAGAGTAGAGTAGATTAGAGTAGATAAGAGTAGAGTAAAGTAAAGAAGATAGGAGTAGAGCAAAGTGGAGCAGAACATAGCAGAGTAGAGTATAGTAGAGTATAGTTGAACAGAGCAGAGCTAGGTTAGTCTATGTTATGATAAGCTAGGCTAGGCTAGAGTTGAGTAGAGTAAAGTAAAGAAGAGAAGAATAGAGCAAGGTTTGGCTAAGTTAGGCTAGGCTCGACTAGATAGAGTAGAGTAGAGTAGAGAAAAGTAGAGTATAGTAGAGTATAGTAGAGTAAGGTAGAGTAGAGCTAGGTTAGGCTAGGCCAGGCAAGGGTATGCTATGGTAGGTTAGGAAAGGTTAAGCTAGGATAGAGTAGAGTAAAGTAAAATGGAGTAGAGCAAAATGAAGTAGAGGAGAGTAAAGTAGAGCAGAGTAGAGGAGAAGATAGTAGAAGAGAGTAAAGTAAAGAAAAGTAGAGTAAAGTAGAAAAGTGTATAAGTGCAGAGCAGAGAAATGTAGAGTAGAGTAGAGTATAGTAGGGCAGTATAGAGTAAAGTAGAGTAAAATAGAGCTAGGTAAGGCTATCCTAGGCTAATCTAGGCTTGGCTAGGCTTGAGTAGAGAAGAGTAGAGTTAGGTCAGGCTAAGCTATGCAAGGTTTGACTAAGCTAGGCTAGAGTAGAAAATAGTAGGCTAGAGTAGAGTACAATAGAGTAGGTTAAAGTATAGTAAAGCAAGGTTCAGCTATGTGAGGCTAGGCTAGGCAAAAATCGAGTAGAGAGGAGTAGAGTAGAGTATAGTAAAGCAAGCTTAGGCTAGGCTAGGTTAGAGTAGAGCTTGCTTAGGTTATGTTAAACTAGGCTAGGCCAACAATAGTAGTATAGAGTAGAGTAGAGCAGAGCAGAGCAAAATAGAGAAGAGTAGAGTAGAGAAGAGCTAGGTTATTCAAGGCTAGGTTAGGTTATGGTCAGTTATAGTAGTGTAGAGAGGGCTAAGTTTTGCTTGGCTAGCTTAGGCTAAGTTAGAGAAGAGTAAAATAGATTAGAATGGAGTGGAGAACACTAGAGTAGAGTGAAGTAGAGCAAAGTAGAGTAGATATGAGCTAAGTGAAGTAAGGCTAAGCTAGGCTAAGCTATAGTAGAGTAGAGTAGAGTATAATAGAGCTATGTTAGGCTAGGCTAGGCAAGAGTAAAAAGTAGAGAATAATAGAGCAGAGAATGATAGAGTAGAGCAGAGATGGCTAGAGTAGAGAAGAGTGGAGCAGAACACAGTATAACATAGCAGAGTAAAGTAGAGCAGAGCTTGGTTAGGCAAGGCTACGTAGGTTAGGCTTGGCTAGGCTAGGCTAAGCTAGAGTAAAGTAGAGTAGAGTAGAGCTTGGTTAGGCTATGCTATGCTATATTAGAGTAGAGTAGAGTCTAACAAAGTGGATTAGAGTAAAGTAGAGTAGAGTAGAGTAGAGTATAATAGAGCTAGGTTAGGCTAGGCTAGGGTAGGCTAGAATAGAGTAGAGTAGAGTATAGTAGAGCTACGTTAGGCTAGAGTACATTAAAGTAACGTAGAGCTAGAATAGGTTAGGCTAGGCTAGAATGGAGTAGAGTATATTAGAGCAAACAAGAGCAGAGTAGAGAAAAGTAAATTATAGTAGAGTAGAGTAGAGTAGAGTAGAGTAAAGTAGAATAGAGTAAAGTAGTCTAGAGTAGAGTAGAGTAGAAGAGAGAGGGAGGAGATCTAAGAAGAGCAGAGTGAAAGAGTACAGTAGAGCAATACAGAGCTGTGCAAAGCAGAGTAGTGTAGAGCATAGCAGAGTATAACAGAGAAGAGCTAGGTTAGGTGGGTGTAGGCAAGGCTTATTTAGGCTAAGTTAGAGTAGAGTAGAGTAGAGTGGAGCTAGCTTAGGCAAAGCTAAGATATGCTAAGCTAGACTAGGCTAAGCTAGGCTAGATTAGAGTAAAGTAGAGTTGAGTAGTGCTAGATTAGGCAAGGCTAGGCTATGCTTAGGTCGACTGATTCCGATTCATTGGAATCATCGGATTTCTTGAAATGTTTAGCCTATTTTTTGAAATTCATATATCATTAATTATTGTATGAATATGCCCGAGCCAATGTCCGAGTTAGTATCCGCAATGGTTCTGAAAGAATATCTAAAAGGGTGAATTTTAGATATTTGCACCCTGTCGAAGTAAGTAACCGTGGCATATATTTTTGGAATAGATTCCATTTTGAGAAATTTTAAAAAGCACGTTGTATGTGAAGAAGTAGACCATTGTCATGGCAGCAGCCAGAAAGAAATGTTAGGAACGAGAATTGTTGAAACTATCATATTGAAAGATTAGTCGACCAAAATAACCATGAGCTGCTATGATGTTATAGGTTCTTCTTCTTGACCAAATCTATAACCTTCATTAGCAGATTTAGGTTTTCATAAGGTTGATCCTAAGCTGCCATTTAGTTCTTGGAAGTAAATGCCCAATATCCAAGTGGGCTCACAAATGATTTATTTGATATTATGGATGATTGGTTACGAAGGGACCATTTTTTTTTGTAGGATGGTCCGACATATTGCTCTTTCCTTGTGCTTATTTCTCTTGGGATTTTGGGGAGGGAAAAAAATAAGGGAAGAAATAAGCCTGATGCTCATGATTTCGATAGTCATATCAATGATTTGGAGGAGATATCTCGAAAAGTCTTTAGTGCTCAGCACATTCTTTGTTGCTACTATGAGGCCATGAGGAACACAAGCAAGTGTGGACGAAGCAGAAGTGAGAACGTCGGGGTTCAAAAATGAGTTTTATTTTGATAAGGGCTAAAAACAAATCACTTATTTTGGCTTTTTCTTTTCACCCCATATTGTAATGTGGATCACGCAAAACTTTGTACAAGATAATGGTTCAGTAATTGAGAAATTAGATTATTCTGAAATGTACAAATCAAGTCCACCTCATAGACATTCATAAACTGCAACGGAGTAGGGCCCTCATGTCGATCCAAATGAATCGGCCCTTCTTTGCCTGCAAGGTAAGAGGATAACAAGGATCTGTCAATTATGTTATTTTCGGAGTCCCTATGTTTATAGAGTATCTGGATTCACAAATGAAAATAGGAGATGTTAAACTAGGAGTCCCTTATATTGAGATCATGGTTCAATTCGAATTACAATTAGAATTCACAGTTTTTTTAACAATCTGGGGAATGGAAGCAGAAATTCCCTTTGGACCTTCGAGGCTTATGCCTTTTTCAATCCATTAGTAGATGGTCACTATGACCCCCTTTATGAGAGGGCACCCTTTCTCCCAAAGTTACGGAGTTATTTTGCCGAGCTCCTATGGAATCAAATATGTAGTATTTACAGAAAAAAGTCTTTGGTTATTGGGGAACAATCAATATACTTCAAGTGTATTAAAAAATACACTCATAGTCAGAAAATCAAATGCTAGGGAATTTCTTTCTCATAAATCTTCCAACTACTACTACATCTTCCTCTTCTTCTTCTTCCTCTTCTTCTTTTTCTTCTTTTTGTTCTTCCACTTTTTCTTCTTCTTCACCATTTTCTTATTCTTCCTATTCTTCCTCTTCTTGTTCTTCCTCTTCTTCTTCTTCAACTTCTTTGACCTCTTCTTCATCATAATCATCATCATCTTCTTCTTCTTCTTCTTCTTCTTTGGGTTCATCGTCGTCATCCTCTTCTTCTTCATCTTCTTCTTCAACTTCTTCTACTTCTTCCTCCACTTCTTCTACCTCTTCTTCTTTTCTTCTTATGATTTTGTCACTTTTGCCTCTTCTTCATCTTTTTCTTCTTCTACTTCTCCTTCTCGTGCTTCTTCTTCTGCTTCTACTTCTTCTTCTCCTTCTTATTTATCTTATTCTTGTTCTTCTTTTTCTCTTTCTTCATCTTCCACTCCTTGTCCATCTTCTTCTTCTTCTTCTTCCACTTTTTCGTCCCCTACATTTTCTTTTCCTTCATTATCATCATCTACTTCTTCCTCTTCCTCTTCTTCTACTTATTTTACTATTTCTTCATCTTTTTATTATTCTTAACCATCTTCTTCTTCTTCTTCCTCCTCCTCTACTTCTTCATCTCCTTATTCTTCTCCTACTTCCCCTTCTCCATCTTCTTCTTCTTCTTCTTCATATTTTTATTCTTTTTCTTCTTGTTCTCCATCTTCTTTCTTTTCTTCTTCCACTTCT
>JAIUJO010000565.1:120000-490000 GCA_023846275.1 Vanilla planifolia
CTTCACTTCTTCAAATTTTTCTTCTTCTTCTTCTACTTTTTTTTCTTTCTCTTGTTCTTCATCTCTTCTTCTTCTTCTTTGCCTTCTTCTTCAATTTCTTCTTCTTCCTCTTCCTCTTCTTCTTTCCCCCCTCCTTCATGTTCTTCCATTTCTTCTCCTTCTTTTTCATCTTTTACATCTACTTCTTCTTGATCTTGATCTTCTTCTTCTTCTTCTTCTTTTTCTTCTTCTTCTTCTTCTCCTTCTCCTTCTCCTTCTTCTTCTTCTTCTACTTCTTCTTTTATTTCTTCTCCTACTCCTTCTCCATCATCTTCTTGTTCTTCCTCTTCTTCTTCTTCTTCTTTCTCTTCTTCTTCTTCTTCTTCTTCCTCTTCTTTTTCATCTTTTTATTCTTCTTCTACTTCTTCTCCTTCTTCTTCTTCTTTTCCTTTTCTTCTTCAAATTTTGGTTCTTCTCCTTCTATTTCTCCATCTCCTTTTTCTTCATCTTCTTGTTCTTCTGCTTATTCTTCTTCTTCTTCTTCTTCTTCATTTTCCTCTCCTTCTTTTTCTAATGCTTTTTTTCTTCTTCTTCATCCTTTTATTCTTGTTCTTCTCGTTTTCTTTCTTCTTCTTCTTCTTCTTCTTCTTCTTAATCTTCTACTTATTTTTCTTCTTCTTCGTGTTCTTCTTTTTCTTCTTCTTCTTTTTCATCTTCTTATCCTTCTTCTCCTTCTTCTTCTTCTTCTTCTTCTTCTTCTACTACTACTAATTCTACTCCGCTTCTTCTTCCTCTTCTTCTTTTTAAAGTTTTTCTTCTTTTTCCTCTTCTTCTTTCTCTTCTTCTTCACCTTTTACTTCTTCTTCTTCTTCCTCTACTTCTTCTTGATCTTCTTCTCCTTCCCCTTCTTCTTACACTTCCTATTCCTCTTCTTTTTGTTGTTGTTGTTGTTTTGATTGTTGTTGTTGTTCTTCTTCTTATTCTTCTTCTTCTTCTTTTACTTATTTTTCTTCTTCTTCTTCTTCTTTTTCCACTTCTCCTTTTAATTCTTCTTTTCTTCTTCCTATCCCTCTTCTTCTTCTTGCTCTTCTTCTTCTTCTTCTTCTTCTTCTTCTTCTTCTTCTTCTTCTTCTTCTCCTTCTTCTTCTACTTTTCTTCTTCTTCTACTCCATTTCCATCTTCTTCTACTTCTTCTCCTTATTCTTCTTCTTCTTTTTCTTCCTCATCTTCCTCTAATTCTTCTTCTTTATCTCTTTCTTCTTCTTTTTCTTCTTCCTCTTCATCTTTCTTTCCTTCTTCTTGTCCGTGTTGTTCTTCTCCTTCTACTTCTTCTTCATGTTCATCTTCTTCTTCTTCTTCTATTACTATTACTACTATTACTACTACTACTTCATTTTCTTCTTCTTCTTCTTCTTCTTCATCTTCTTCCTCTTCTTCTTCTTCATCATCATCATCATCTTCTTCTTCTTCTTCTTTCTATTCTTCTTCCTCTTCCTTTTGTTGTTCTTCTTCTTGTTCTTGTTCTTGTTCTTCTTTTTCTTCTTCTTCTTCTTCTTCTTCTTCATCTTCTTCTTCTTTCTTCTTCTTATCCTCCTCTTCCACTTCATCATCATCATCATCATCATCATCATCTTCTTCTTCTTCTTCTCCTTCTTCATGTTCCTGTTCTTCTTCTTCTTTTTTATTTTCTTCTTCCACTTCTTCTTCTTCTTCTACTACTTCTTCTTCTCTTAATTTTCTTCTTCTTTTTCCTCTTCTTCTTCTTCTTCTTCTTCTTCTTCTTCTTCTTCTTTTTCTTCTTCTTCTTCTTCTTCATTTCCATCTTCGTCTTCTTCTTCTCCTTATTCTTCTTCTTCTTTTTTTCTTCTTCATCTAATTCTTCTTCTTCTTCTTCTTCCCTTATTATTCTTCTTCTTCTTCTCCTCCTCCTCCTTCTCCTTCTTTTTATTCTTCTTCTTCTTCTTTTCATCTTCTTCTTCATCTTTGTCTTATTAACATTATTATTATTATTATTACTATTATTATTATTATTATTATTATTATTGTTATTATTATTATTATTATTATTATCCTACTACAATTATTTTTAGCCCTTCTTCTTCCTCCTCTTCTTTTTCTTCTTCTTTTGCTTCTTTTTCCTCTTGTTCATCTTTTTCTTCTTTTTCTTCTTTTTCTTCTTCATCATCATCTTCTTCTTCTTCTTCTTCTTCCTCTTCTTCTTGCTCTTCCGCCTCCTCTTTCTCTTCTTCTTCTCCTTCTTCATCCCCTTCTTCTTCTTGTTCGTCTTCTTCGACTTCTTCTTTTTCTTCTTCTTCTTCTTCTTCTTCTCTTTCTTCCTCTTCTTCTTCTTCTTCTACTTCTTCCTCTCCTTCTACCTCTTCTTCTTCTTCTTTTGTCTACTTCTTCTAATACTTTTTTTCTTTTTCATCTTTTTCTTGATCTTCTTCTTCCCCTTTTGGTGCTTCTTCACCTTTTCTACTTATTCTTCTTCTACTCCTTATTATTCTTCTTCTTCTTCATATTACTCTCCTTCTTCTTCTTCTTCTTCTTGTTCTTCTTCAGCTTCTTTTCTTCTTCTTGTTCTTTTCTTTTTTCTTCTTCTTATTCTTCTTCCACTACAACTATTTTTATTCTAATTCATCTTCTTCTTCTAATTCTTCTTCTTCCTCCTCCTCTTCTTCTCGTTTTTCTTGTTCTTCTTCCTGTTCTTCTTCTTCTTCCTCTTCTTTTTGCTCTTCTACTTCTTCTTCTTCTTCTTCTACTACCTCCTCCTCCTCCTCTTCATCACCTTCTTCTTCTTTCCCTTCTTCTTCTTCTTCTTCTGTCTCTTCTTCCTCCTCTTCATAATCTTCTTGAATTTTTTCTTCTACTTCTTTTTTATCTGTTCTTTTTCTTCCTTTTCTTCTTCTTCTTCTACTTCTCATTCACGATCATCTTTTCTTCTTCATCGTCTTCTTCTTCTTCTTCATCTTCTTTGTGTTCTTCATCTTCTTTTCTCTTCTTCTACTTCTTCTTCTTCCTCTTCCTCTACTTCTTCCTTTTTTCTTCTTCTTCTTCTTCTCCTGCTCCTCCTCCACCACCTCCTCATCCTCGTCCTCCTCCTTCTTCTTCTTCTTCTCCTTCTCCTTCCTCTTCTCCTTTTTCTTCTTCTTCTACTTCTACTTCATCTTTTTGTTCTTCTCCTTTTCTTTCTTACTCATCATCATCTTCTTCTTCATTTTCTTCTTCTTCTTCTTCTTCTACTACTACTACTTTTTCTTCTTCTTCTTCTTCTTCTTATTCTTCTTCATTTTATTTTTCTTCTTCTTCTTTTTCTTCTTGTTCTTCTTCTTCTTGCTCTTCTTTTACTTCTTCTTCTTCTTCTTATTCTTCTTCATTTTCTTCTTCTTCAACATTTTTTCTTATTCCTTTTCTTGTTCTTCTTCTTCTTCTTCTTTTTCATCTTGTTCTTCCTCATCTTCTTCTTCTACTACTTTTTATTCTTCTTTTTCTTCTTCCTCTCTGTCTTCTTCTTCGTCATCATCATCATCTTCTTCTTCTTCTTCCCATTCTTCCTCTTCTTCTTCTTCTTCTTCATCTTCTTCTACTTCTTTCTCTTCTTCTTTTTCTACTTCTTGTTTTCTTCTTATTGTTTTATTACATTTCCTTCTTCTTAATATTTTCTTCTTCTTCTTCTACTTCTCCTTCTTCCACTTCTTCCTCTTCTTCTCTTTCTTCTTCTCTTCTTCTTCTTCTTCTTCTCCTTCTCCTTCTTCTTCTGCTTGTTATCATTCTTCATTTTTTCTTCTTCTTCATCTTCCTATTCTTTTTCTTCTTCTTCTTCTTCTTCTTCCTCTGCTTCGTCTTCTTCTTCTTCTGCCTCTACTTTTTCTAGATTTTCGTTTCCTTTGTCATCTTATTCTTATTCTTCATCTTCTTCCTCTTCTTCTTCTTCTTCTTCTTATTCTCCTTCTTCTTCTTCTTCATCTTCTTCTTGTTCCTAATCCTCCTTTTTTTCTTCATCTCCTTATTCTTCTCCTACTTTTTCTTCTCCTCCTCCTTCTTCTTCTTCTTAATATTCTTATTCTTCTTCTCCTGTTCTCCTTCTACTTCTTCTACCCCTTGTTCTTCCTCTTCTTCTTCTTCTTCTTCATCATCTTCTTCTTTTTCTTCTTCTTCACCTTCTTCTTCTTCTAAATCATCCTCTTTTTTTTCTTCTTCCTCTCCTTTTCCTTCTTCTTCTTCTTCTAAATCTTCTTCTTGTCCTTCTCCTCTCTTCTTCTTCTTCTTCTTCTTCTTCTTCTTCTCCTTCTTCTTTTCCTTCTTCTTCTTCTTCTTCTTCTTTTTCTTCTCCATCTTCTACTTCTTCTTCTTCTTTTTCTTCTTCTTCCTCTTATTATTATTATTATTATTATTATTATTATTATTATTATTATTATTATTATTATTATTGTTGTTGTTATTATTATTAATATTATTACTGTTATTACTATTATAAATATTATTATTCTTGTTCTTCTTCTCCTCCTCCTTCTTCTTCTTCTTCTTCCTCTCCTTCATCTTCTTCTTCTTCTTCTTCTTCTTCTACTTCATCTTCTTCTTCTTCTTCTTCTTCTTCCACTTCTTCTTCTTCTTCTTCTTATCCTTCTTCTCCTCCTTCTTCTACTACTACTTCTTCAACTTCTTCTTATTCTACTTTATCATAAAAAAATAATTCTTCTTTTTCTTCTTTTTAGTGTCATGATTATTGTTATTGTTATTAATATTATTATTATTATTTTTATTACCATTCTTCCTCTTCTTCTTCTTCTTCGACTTCTACTTCTTATCATCATCATTTTCTTCTTGTTCTTCTTCTTCTTTTTCTTCTTCTTCTTCTTCTTCTTTTGCTTCTTCTTCTTCCTCTTCTTTTTATTGCTCTTCTTCTTCTTCCTTTTCTTCTTCTTCTTCTTCTTCTTCTTCTCTTCCTCCTCCTCCTCCTCGTTCTTCTTTTTCTTTTTCTTATTATTATTATTATTCTTCTTCTTCATCTTCTTCTTCTTCTTTGTATTCTTATTATTCTTCTTCTTCTTTTCCTTCTTCTTCTTCTTCATATTTTTCTTCTTCTTCTTCTTTCTATTCCTCTTCTTCTTCTTCTTCTTCTTCTCCTTCCTCCTCTTCTCCTTCTTCTTCTTCTTCTTCTTCATCCACTTCTTCTTCTTCTTCTTCTTCTTCTTATCCTTCTTCTCGTTCTCCTTCTTCTACTAATACTTCAACTTCTTATTCAACTTTATCATAAAAAAATAATTCTTCTTCTTCTTCTTTTTGGTGTCATGATTATTGTTATTGTTATTACTATTATTATTATTATTTTTATTACCATTCTTCCTCTTCTTCTACTTCTTCTTCTTCTTCTTCTTTTGCTTCTTATTTCTCTTCTTTTTATTCCTCCTCTTCTTCTTCCTTTTCTTCTTCTTCTTCTTCCCCTCCTCCTCCACCTCCTCCTCGTTCTTCTTTTTCTTTTTCTTATTATTATTATTATTCTTCTTCTTCGTCTTCTTCTTCTTCTTCCTCTTCTTCTTCTTCTTCTTCTTGTTCTTCTTCTTCTTCCTCCTCTTCTCTGACATCTTATTCTTCTTTTTCTTCTTTTTCTTTTTCTTTTTCTTCTTCTTCTTCTTCTTCTTCTTCTTCTTTGTATTCATAATATTATTCTTCTTCTTTTCCTTCTTCTTCTTCTTCTTCATATTTTTCTTCTTCTTCTTCTTTCTATCCTCTTCTTCTTCTTCTTCTTCTTCTCCTTCCTCTTCTTCTCCTTCTTCTTCTTCTTCTTCTTAATTTTCTTATTCCTCTTCTTCTTCTTGTTGTTTTTCTTCTTCTTCTTCCTCTTCTTTTTCTTCTTCTTATTATTCTTCTTCTTCTTAATCTTCTTCCTCTTCCTCTTCTTCCTCCTCTTCTTCTTCCTCTGCTTCTTCTTCAACTTCTTCTTACTCTTATTATTCTTCTTCTTGTTCTTCTTCTTCTTCTTCTGCTTCTACTTCTTCTTCTTCTTCTACTTCTTCTTCTTTGAGATCATCAACTTTTTCTTTTTCATCTTCCACTTCTTTTTTAGTTTTTATTTTCTTCATCTTCTTCTTTTTCTTTGCCTTCTCCTTCTTCTTCTTCCTCTTCTTCTTCTTCATCTTCTTCTTCGTTTTCTTTTCCTTCTTCTTCTTTTTCTTGTTCTTCTTCTTATTCTTCTTCTTCTTCTTCTTCTTCATCTTCATGTTCTTCTTCTTCTTCATCTACTTCTTTTCTTCTTCTTCTTTTTCTTCTTCTTATTATACATCAACTACTTGTTGTTGTTCTTCTTCTTCATCTTCATCTCCGTCTTCTTCCACTTCTTTTTCTTCTTCTTCTTCTTCTCTTTCTTTTGTTTCATCTTCATCATCGTCTTCTTCTTCTTCTTCTTTTTCTTCTACTTCTTCTTCTTCTACTTCTTCTTCTTCTTCTTGTCTTCATCTTCTTCTTCTTGACTGTCTTCTTCTTCTACTTCTTCATCTTATTCTTCTTCTTCTTCTTCTTGTTCTTCTTCTTCTTCTTCTTCATCTTCTTCTTCTTCTTCTTCTACTTTTTCTTCTTCTTTTACTTCTTCTGCTTCTTCTTCTTTTTCATCTTCTTCTTCTTCCACTTCTTCGTCTTCTTCTTATTCGTCTTCTTCTTCTTCTTCATCATCTTCTTCTTCTTCATCTTCTTTTTCTTCTTGTTCTTCTTCCTCCTCTTCGTCTTCTTTATCTTCTCCGTCTTCTACTTCTACTACTTCTTCTTGTACCTTTTCATCTTCTTCTTCTTCGTCTTCTCTTTCTTCCTTTTCTTCGTTTCCTTCTTCTATTCTACTTTAACCTAGCCTAACCAAGCTCTACTATACTATACTCTACTCTAACCAAGCTTAGCTTAGCCAAGCCTGACCTGGCTTTAATCCACACTACCCTAGCCTAACCAAACCTAGCTCTCCTCTACTCTACTCTGCTCTATTTTGCTCAATTCTACTCTACTCTACACTTCTCTACTCTGTTCAACTCTACTGTACTTTGCTCTACTATACACTATCCTAACCTAACCTAACCTAGCCCTTCTATACTCTACTCTACTCTAGTCTTGCTTAGGTTAGCCAAACTTAACCTAACTCTACTCTAGTCTACTCTACTCTGCTTTATCCTACTCTATTATACTCTTCCTTACTCCACTCTAGCTTAACTTAGCCTAGCCTAGCTTAAGCTAATCTAACCTACTCTACCCTACTCTACTCTATCTATTATACTATACTATATTGTACTCTACTCTAGCATAGCCTTGCCTAGATTAGCCTAAAATAACCTATCCTAGCTCTTCTCTGCTCTAATCTTCTTTAACCTGTTCTATTCTACTCTACTAAACTGTACATTTCTTTGCTCTGCTCATCTTATTCTACTCTACTCTACTATGCTTTGCTCTACTCTGCTCTACTCTACTTTACTCTTCTTTGCTTTACCCTACTATACTCTATTTTACTCTACTCTACTCTACCCTACTCTATTGCAGCCTAGCCTAGCTAAACCTAACCTTGCTCTACTCTACTCTATTCTACACTAGCCAATCTTAGCCTAGCCTAGCCTAACCTAGCTCTACTCGATTATACTCTACTATACTCTACTCTAATATACTATACTTTACTCTAATATACTCTACTTTACTCTACTCAAACCTAGCCTTGCCTAGCCTAACAAAGTTCTACTCTACTCTACTCTGCTCTAGCCTAGCCTTGCACTTCCAAGCCTAGCCTAGCTTTGCTCAAACTAGTTCTGCTCTGCTTTGCTATTCTTTCTTATGCGTTGCTCTGCTTTGTTTTTCTTTGCTCTGGTCCGCTCTATTATGGTCTACTATACTTTAATCTACTTTATTCTACTCTATACTCTAGCTTAGGCTACCTTAGCCTAGCCTAACCTAGCTCTACTCTACTCTACTCCACTCAACTCTTGCCTAACACAGCTTGGCCTACCGTTGTCTAGCCTAACATAGCCTAGCCTAACCTAGCTCAACTCAACTTTAATCTAGTCCACTCTGCTCTACTCTACTTGACTATTCTCTACTCTGCTCTAAAATAGCCTAGTCTTACCTTGCCTAACCTGGCTTAACCAAACCTAGCCTAGCCTAACTTAACTATACTTTGCTCTACTTTGCTCTACTCTGCTCTGCCCTGTTGGGCTATGATCTACTATACACTATCGTATTCTACTCTACTCTCCTCTACTCTACTCTGCTCTGCTTTGCTTTGCTCTACTCCACCCTACTCTACTCTACTTAACTCTTCTTTACTCTAACATAGCCTAGTTTAGCATAACCATGCTCTACTTTATTTTAATATACTCTACTCTACTTTACCGTAGCCTAGCCGAGCACAATCAAGCTCTACTATAATCTGCTCTGTAATGCTTTGCCCTACTCTGCTCTTCTCTACTATATTGTATTGTACACTACTATACTCTGCTCTACTCAACTCCTCTACTTTATACTCTATCCTAGCCTAGCTTAGCCTAGCCTAACTTAGCTCTACTTTACTCTACACTACTCTACTCTTCTCTAGCCTAGCCTAACCTTACCAACCATAGCCTAACATTGCTCTACTCTATGCTACTCTACTCTACTCTAATCTGCTCTACTCTACTCAACTCTAACCTTGCCTAGCCTAGCCTAACCTAGCTTTGCTCTGCTCTACTCTGCTCTACTCTACTCTTCTCCATTATGCTTTGCTCTACTCTACTATGCTCTACTCTGCTCTCCTTTGCTATGCTTTGCTATACTCTCTAATGCTCTACCCTACTCTACCTTACTCTAGCCTAACTTAGCCTAGCTTAGCCTAACCTAGCTTTACTTTACTCTACTCTACCCTACTCTACATTTGCCAAGCCCAGTATAGCTTAGCCAAGCCAAACCTAGCTCTACTCTACTCTACTCTACTTTATTCTACTCAACTCCACTCTACTCTACCATACTTTACTCTACTCGACTCTACTCTGCTCAATTATACTCTACTCTACTCTACTACACTCTACACTAACTTCATCTCACCTAGCATAGTCTAACCAAGCTCTACTCTACTCTACTCTAATCTACTTTGCTCTACCCTATTCTACTCTACTCTAGCCTTACCTAGCCTAGCCAGCTTAACCCAGCTCTGGTGAACTCTACTCTACTCTACTTTTCTCTTCTCTGCTCTGCTCTCCTTGGGTTTGCTCTACTATGCTCCGCACTATACTACTTGTCTCAAGTCAACTTTACTATACTCTGCTCTGCTCTACTCTATTCTACTCTACTTTACTCCACTCTACTTTACCATACCATACTCTACTCTACTCTACTTTACTCTACTCTACTTTAGCCTTGCCTAACCTTTCCTAGACTAACCTAACTCTACTTTACTCTACTCAACTCTACTTTACTCAACTATACTCTACACTACTTGACTCTAGCCTAGCTAGCTTAACCAAGCTTTGTTCTGCTCTACTCCACTTTGCTCTGCTCTACTTTGCTCTTCTCTACCCAACCCTTCTCTACTCTACTCTATTATATTCTACTCTACTTTACTCTACTATACTCTAGCTTAGCTTAGCCATGCCTAACCTAACTTAACTAGCCTAGCTCTACTCTACTCAACTCTACCAACTCTACTACTCTACTCGAGCCTAGCCTTGCTTAGCCTAACTTAACATAACTCAACCCTACGCTACTCTGCTCCCCTCTACCATAGCCTAGCCTAGCCTAGAAATACCTAACCTCGTTTTGGTCTGCTTTGCTCTACTCTATTGTACTCTAATCTACTTTACTCTACTTTGCCCAACTTTGCTCTGCCCTACGCCCCTCTACTCTCATTTGCTCTCCTCCCCTCTCCTCTACTCTCTACTCCTCCACTCTTTTCTCCTCTACTACACTCTATTAGACTATACTCGACTCTACTCTACTCTACTTTGGTCTACTCAACTCTATTATACTCTACTCAACTCCACTCTACTATGCTGTACTCTATCCTAGTCTAGCCAAGCTGAGCCTAACTTAGCTCTACTCTACTCTACTCTTAGCCGTGCACAGCCTTGCCTAGCCCAACCTAGCTCTAATCTACTTTGCTTTGCTCTTCTCTACTCTACTCAACTCTGCTTACTCTTCTCTGCTCTAATCTACTCTACTCCACTCTACTCTACTCTACTCTTGCCAAATTTAGCCTTGCCAAGCCTAGCCTATCCTAAACTTGCTCTACTCTACTATACTCCAATATAGCCAAGCCTAGCCTAGCCTACTCGAGCCCAACCTAGCCTTTCCTTACCTAACTCTACTCTACTATACTCCACTCTAGTCTACTCTACTTTTCTCTTCTCTACTCCACTCTCCTCTCCTCTTCTCTGCTCTATTCTGCTCTACTCTACTCTGCTTTTCTCTACTCAACTCTACTCTACATTACTCTGTTCTACTCTACTTTGCTCTGCTCTATTCTAGTCTATTTTGCTCTGCTCAGCTCTACTCTACTCTACTCTGCTCCACTCTAGCCTAGCCTAGCCTAACTTAGCCTAGCCGTACCTAGTGTTACTCTACTCTACTCTACTCTATTACTCCAGCCTTTCCTAATTTAGCCTAGTCTAGCCTAGCCTAACCTAACATAGTTTAGCTCTACCCTATTGTTCTCTACTCTACTTTACTTTACTCTAGACTAGACAAGCCTTGCCTTGCCTCAACTAACTGAGCTCTACTATGCTCTGCTATACTCTTCTTTTCTTTACTCATCTTGATTTTAATCCACTCTACTTTTCTTTTCTCTGGTCTACTCTGGTTGAGTTTAGCCTAGCCTAGCCTAGCCTGAACTAAATCTACTCTACTCTACTCTAGCCTAGCCTAATTTAGAATAGCCTATCTTAAACTAGCTTACTCTTCTCTTCTCTACACTACTTTGCTATGCTCTTCTCTACTCTACTCTATTCTAGTTTACTCAGCTCTACTGTGCACCACTATGCTCTATTGTAGTCTTGCCTAGCCTTATCTAACTTAGCTCTACTCCATTCTAATCTACTCTACTCTAGCCTGGCCTAACCTACCCAATCTTAACCTAGCCTAGCCTAGCCTAACTTAGCTCTTCTATAATACACTCTAGTCTACTCCATTCTACTCTACTCTAACCTAGGCTCGTCTAGCCTAGCCTAACCTAGCTCTACTCTTCTCTACTTTACTATACTCTGGCTTTGCTGCACTCCATTTAACTCTGCTCTGCTCTCCTCTGCTCTACTCTACTCTACTCTACTCTACTATACTCTCCTCTACTCTACTATAATCTTCTCTACTCTACTATACTCCACTCTACTCTAACTTTACCTAACCTAGCCTCGCCATGCCTAGCCTAACCTAGCTCTACTCTACTCTACTCTACTCTAATCTATTCTATTCAATTCTAACCTAGCCTAGCCTAATCGAGCCCTATTCTACTCTACTCTACCCTACTTTATTCTACTCTACACAAGCCTAGCTTACCTTTCCTACCCTAGCCTGGCTTATCCTAACCAAACTCTACTCTAATCTACTCTACTATACTCTATCCTTACCTAGCCTTATCTAGCCTAGCCTATCTTAAACTAGCTCCACTCTAGTCTACTCTACTCTACTCTACTCTACTCTAACATAACTTAGCCTAGCCTAGCCTAACATAGTCTACTCTACTTTATGCTAACCTAGCCTAGCCTAGCTTAGCCTTACCTATCCTAACTCTACTATGCTTTGCTCTACTCTATTCTGCTCTGCTTTGCTCAACTCTACTCATCTCTTCTTAGCTCTACTTTGCTCTACTCTACTATACTCTATTCTATTCAACTCTTTTTTACTCTATTCTACTATACTTTGCTCTACTCTACTCTATTCTACTATGAACTGGCTTAGCCAAGCCAAACCTAGCTTTACTCTAGTCTACTCTAATCTAGCCTAGCCTTGTCTATCTTAGTTTAGCCTGGTCAAACCTAGCTCTACTGTACTCTACCCTAGCCTTGCCGAGCCTAACATAACTCTGCTCTTTTCTACTATATTCTACTCTGCTCTTCTCTGCACTACTCTGCTCTACATTGCTCAATTTTCTTTTCTGCTCTGCTCTACTCTATTCTGGTCTTCTCAACTCTACTCTCCTATCTTCTTCTCTCTTCAACCCTTCTCTACTCATCTCTGCTCTATTCTACTCTACTCTACTCTACCCTAGCTTAGCCTAGCCTTGCCAAGCCTAACCCAGCTTTAGTCTAATCTACTCTACTCTACTTTAGTCTAGCCTACCTTAGCCTAGCTTAACCTATCCTGGCCTATCGTAGCATAGCCTAGCCTAGCCTTCCTCTACTTTGCTATACTCTACTCTACACTACTCTGCTCTATTCCACTCGACTCTACTCTACCCTAACATAGCCTAGCCTAGCTAAACATGCTTTACTCTACTCTACTCTACTCTACTCTACCATAGCCTAGCCTAGTCATGCTTAGCTTAGCCTAACCTTGCCAAACCTTGCTCTACTCTACTCTGCTTTGTGCTATTATGCTATGCTCAACTCAACCCTTCTCTACACTACTCTACGCTGCTCTACTCTACTTTGTTATGCTCTCCTCTTCTCTACTCAGTACTCTAGCATAGTTGAGCTTAACCTAGCCTAACCAAGCTCTACTTTACTCTATTCTACTACACTCTACTCTTCTTTAGCCTACCAACCATAGCCTAACCTAGCTTAGTTAAGCCTAGCCTAACTTAGCTCTACTCTACTCTGCTCTACTCTACTCTAACCATGCCTCGCCCAGCCTAGCCTAACTTAGCATAGCATAGCTATGCCTAGCCTTCGCTAACCTAGCTCTACTCTAGTCTGCTCTATGCTGGTCTACTCTACTCTGCTCTATTATGCTCTACTATGCTCTATTTTCCTCTATTTTGCTATGCTCTGCACTACTCCACAAAACTCGGCTCTACTATACTCTAGCATAGCCTAGCCTAACTTGCTTTACTCAACTCAACTATACCCTTATCTACTCTAGCCTGGCCTACCCTAGCCTAACTTAACCTTGCTCTACTCTACTCTACTCTACTCAAACCTAGCCTAACCTAACACTAGCTCTAACCTACTTTACTTTACTCTACTCTACTCAACTCTAATCTACTATAACCTAACCAAGCCATGCCTAGCCTAACCTTGCTCTATTCTACTATACTTTTCTTTACTTTGCTCTGGTCTATTCAGTTCTATTCTTCTTCGCTCTACTCTCGTCTCCTCTCTTCTCCTCTCCTCTCATGTACTCTGCTCTGCTCCACTTTGCTCTGCTCTACTCCACTCTATTCTGCTCTCCTCTACTCTATACTACTATACTCTACTCTAGCTTAGCCTTACTAAGATCAGCCTATCCTAGCTTAGCCTAACCTTGCTCTACTCTACTTCACTTTACTCTACTCTACTCTACTTGAACCAGTTTACACTATTCTACTCTAATCTAACATAACATAGCCTCATCTAACCTAGCTCTACTCTAATATACTCTACTATACTCTTCTCTAGCATAGCTTAACCTAAATTAGCTCTACTCTGCTCTACTCTCTTCTACTCTGCTCCACTTTACTCTTCTTTACTATACTTTTCTCTGCTCAGCTCGAATCTCCACTAATATAGTATGCTCTACTAGGTGCGAACCTACTCTAGCTCTACTCTACTATACTCTAGCTAAATTAGCATACCTAAGTTCAACTTAGCCAAATCTAGCTTAGTCTAGCTTCGCCCAACCAAACCTAGCTCTACTCCACTTTACTCTACTTTGCTTTACTCTACTCTACTCTACTCTACTCTAACCTAGCCTACCCAAACATAGCCTATCCTAGCTCTACTATACTCTACTCTACTCTACTCCATTCTATTCTATACTCTACTCTACTTTACTCTACTCTAGCCTAACCTAGCCTAAACTAGCTCCGCTTTTCTCAACTCTACTCTACTTTGCTTTTCTCTAGTCTACTCTACTCTCATCTACTTTGCTTTGATCTACTCTATTATGCTCTACTATGCACTACTCTACTTTGCTTTTGTCTACTCTATTTTGCTTTGTTGTACTTAGTTTTGCTCTACTTTGCTCTGCTTTGCTCTACTCTTCTCTTCTCTTCTCTCCACTTCTCTCCCCTTCTCTCCTATTCTTTCCTCTCCCCTCCTCTCCTCTTCTCTCCTATACTCTATTCTACTCTATTCTACTCCACTTTACTCAAATCTACTCTAAACTACTCTACTCTACACTATTCTATTCTACTTTACTCTACTCTACTCAAGCCTAGCCTTATCTTGCTCTATTATACTCTACCCTACTCTACTCTACTTAAGCCTAGCCTAGCCTAGCTCAGCTCTACACTACTCTACTCTGTTCTACTTTGCAATACTTTGCTCAATGCTACTTCACTCTGCTCTATTTTATTCTACTCTACTCTATTATATACTACACTTATGCTCATCTCTACTCTACTCTACTCTGCTCTACTATGCTCTCCTCTGCTCTCCTCTACTCTACTCTATTCTACTCTACTCTACTCTATGCTACACTACTCTACTCTACTCTAATCTACACTGCTCCACTTTTCTCTACTCTACTCTACTCTACTCTAGCCTCGCCTAACCAAGCTTGACTCTACTCCACTATACTCCACTCTATTCTACTCTACTCTACTCTACTCTACTCCACTCTAGCCTAGCCTAAGCTACCCTTGTGAAGCCTAGCCTCTCTTAACCTAGCCTAGCCTTACCTATCCTAACGTAGCTCTACTCTACTCTAATCTACTATACTCTACTATACTCTATTCTACTCTACTCTACTCTTCTCTACTCTACTCTAGCCTAGCCTAACCTAGGTTAGCCTTGCCTAGCCTAACTTAGGCTAACCTTGGCTAGCCTAACCTAGCTATACTCTACTCTACTCTCCTTTACTCTATGATATAATGCTCTACTCTACTCTACTATATTCCACCCCACTAGATGCTACTCTACTCTACTATACTCTATTCTACTTTTCTCTACTCTAACATAGCCTAGCCTAGCCTTGCTCAGCCTAACGTAGCTCTATTATGCTTTTCTATACTCTACTCTACTCTGCTAAGTTCTACTCTGCTCTACTCTACTCCATCCTTCTCTACTCTACTATGCTCTAATCTACTCTACTCTTCTCGACGTTGATATGCTCTGCTCTACTTCCTTCTACTCTACTCTACTCAACTATAACATAGCATAGCCTAACCAAGCTCTACTTTATTCTACTATACTCAACTCTTCTATACTCTACTATATTCTACTATACTCTACTCAACTCTTCTCTACTCTACACTACTCTACTCTACCATACTACACTCTACTCTACTCTACCCTACTCTACTCTACTGTACTTTACTCTACCCAAACCTAGCCTAGTCTAACCTATTTATACTCTACTCTAGCCTAGCCTAACTTAACTCTATCTTACTTTGTATGCTCAACTTTGCTCTGTTTTATCAACTATACTCTATTATGCTCTACTCTGTTGTGCTCTGTTTTACTTTGCTCTACTATGCTCTACTCTATTCTGCTCTACTCTACTCTACTCTGCTCTATTATACTCTGCTCTAACCTAGCCTAGCCTAACCTAACCTAACCTAGCTCTACTCTACTCTATTATACTCTACTCTGCTCTACTCTACTCTGCTCTACTCTACTCTGCTCTATTATGCTCTATTTTGCTCTACTATGTTCTGCTCTACTCTACTGTACTCTATTCAACTCTACTCTTCTTCATTACACCCTACCCTACTCTACTCTTCTTCACATTACTCTACTATACTCTAATCTACTCTTGCCATGTATAGCCTAGCCTAGCTTAGCCTAGCTCTACTCTACTCTACTATGCTCTGCTCCACTCTACTCTACTCAAGCTTAGCCTTGCCTACCCTAGCCTATCTAACATTGCCCTACACTGCTCTAATCTACTCTACTCCACTCTACTCCACTCTAACTAAGCTTAGCCTAGCCTAGTATAACCTAACTCTACTCTAGCCTAGTCGAGCATAGCCTTGCCTAGCCTAGCCTAACCTAACCCTACTTTATTCTACTTCATTATACACTACTTTGCACTACTCCACTCTATTTTACTCTACTCTACTCTACTGTACTCTACTCTTCTCTACTCTATTGTACTCTAATCTACTCAACCTTACTCTGCTCTATTCTTATCTACTCTACTAACTTAGCCTAACTTTGCTCTACTCTACTTTGCATTACTTTTTTTTACTTTACTATCCTCTGCTTTGCTTTACTCTACTCTGCTGTACTCTGCTCAATTTTGCTATTCTTTACTCTACTTTACTCTACTCAACTCCACTCTACTCTGCTCTACTTTGTTGTACTCTTCTCTACTCTACACTATTATACTCTACTCTAATGTAGACTAACCTTCCTAGGCTAGCATAGATTTTCCTAACTTAGGCTAACCAAGCTTTACTCTACTCTTCAATACTCTACTATACTCTACTGTGCTCTTTTTTGCTCTGCTCTACTCTATACTTCTTTGCTCTACTCTGCTTTACTTTAATTTGCTATGCTCCACTCCACTCTACTCTACTCTAGCCTAGCCTAATCTAGTTTGGCCTAACCTTGCTTTACTCTACTCTACAATGCTCTACTATACTCTACTCTACTTACCCTACTCTATTCAACTCCACTCTACTCTAACCTAGCCTATCTTAAACTAAACTAGCTCTACTTTACTTTGCTTTATTATTCTCTGCTCTGCTGTGCTATTCTTTACTCTACTTTACTTTGTTCTACTCTATCTACTCTAGCCTACCCTAGCCTCATCTAGCCTACTGTAATGTAGCCTAAGCTAAGCTAACTCTACTCTACTCTACTTCACTATACTCTATTATACTCTACTCTACTTTATTCTACTCTACTCTAACTGAGACTAACTTATCCTTGCCAAGTTCGGCTCTACTCTACTCTAATCCACTCTACTCAACTCTATTCCAGCCTAACCTAGCCTAACTTAGCTCTACTCTGCTCTACTCTATTCTACTCTATAATACTTTACCCTACTCTACTCTACTCTATTATACTTTACCCTACTCTACTCTAATCTACTCTACTCTACTCTGCTCAATTCTACTTTAATATACTCTAGCTTAGCCTAGCCTATCTTATTTTTTGCCAAGCCAAGCCAATACTAGCCTAACATAGCTCAACTATACTCTAATCTACTCTACTGTAATATACTCTACTCTACACTAACTTAGCCTAGCTTAACCTAACTCTACTCTTCTATACTCTACCCTACTCCACTCTACTCTACTCTGCTCTACTCTACTCCACTCTACTCTAGCCTAGCTAGTCTAACCTAACCTAGCCTAGCATACTCTAGCCAAGCCTAGCATAGCATAGCCTAACCTAACATTGCTTTGCACTACTCTTCTCTACTATGCTCTACTCTTCTCCTCTCTACTCTACTCTACTCTAATCTAATTTTGCTTTACTATACTCTACTCTACCGTACTCTGCTCTGCTCTACTCTATTCTACTCTGCTCTACTCTATTTTACTCTGCTTTAGCCTAGCCTAACTTAATGAAACCTAGCTCAACTCTTATCTACTCCACTCTACTCTAGCCAAGCTTAACCTAGCTTAGCCTAGCCTAGCCTCACCTTGCCTAACCTAACCTGGCTCTACCCTATTCTACTATACTCTACTACACTCTACTCTATGCTATTTTATTCTACTCTACTCTAGCCTAATGTAACCTAACATTGCCTAGCCTAACTTAGCTTTACTCTACTCTACTTTGCTTTGCTTTTCTTTACTCCACTCTTCTCAACTCTACTCTATTAAACTCTAGCATAGTCTACCCTGGGCAAGCCTAACTTGCTCGACTCTCCTCTATTCTACTCAACTCTATTATACAATACTCTTCTCTTACCTAGCCTAGCCTAACCTAATCGAGCTCTAGCCTCCTCTATTCTACTCTACTCTACAACACTTTACTCTAGCCTGGCCTAGCCTAGCTATTCTAAGCAAACTTAGCATAGCATAGCCTATCCTAACCTAGCTCTGCTCTGCTCTAGTTTACTCTACACTACTCTACTTTAGCTTAGCCTATCCTAACCTAGCACAACTTAGCTCTGGTCTACTCTGTTCTACTCTTCTCTACTCTACTTTGCTCTGCTCTACTATGCTTTACTCTACTTTGCTCTACTCTACTCTGCTCTACTCAGCATAGCTCAACTTTGCTCTTCTCTGCTCTATTCTTCACTTCTCTACTCTTCTATACTATGTTTTACTTAATTCTACTCTTCTGTACTTTAGCCTAGCCTAGCCCAGCCTATCCTAACCTTGCCTTGTTGTACTCTACTCTATTCTACTCCACTCTGGCCTTGCCTAGCCTGGTATAGCCTCTCCTAACTGAGCCTAACCTAACTCTAATCTACTTTACTATACTTTACTCTACCCTACTCAACTCTTACTCTACTAATGTCTTCTTTACTCTACTCCACCCCACCCTACTCTACTCTATCCTACTATACTCCAATCTATTCTATCCTACTCTACTCTGGACTATTCTACTCTACTCTACTCTAATTTAGCCTAAGCTAGCATAGCTTAGCCTAACCTAGGTTTACTCTACTCTTTATTGCTCTACACTAATCTGCCATACTCTGTCGTACTCTGCTTGACTCTGCTCTGCTACTCTGTTATGCTCTACTTTACTTTGTTCTACTCTTCTGTACTCTACTCTACCCTACTCTAACCTAGACTAACCGACCATAGCTTAGCCTAACGTAGGCTAACCTCGCTCTACTCTGCAATACACTTCTATACTCTATTATACTTTGCTCTTTTCTTCTCTTCTCTACTATACTCTGCTCTGCTCTTCTCTTCTCTACTCTACTCTTCCATAGCCTAGTTTAGTCTAGCCTAGCCTAACCTAACTATACTCTACTCAACTCTACTCTAATCTACTCTTCTCTACTCTACTCTACTCTATTATACTCATCATAGCCTTGCCTATCCTTGCCCAACATACAATAACATAGCTCTGCTCTTTTGTACTTAATTCTACTTTTCTCTGCTCTACTCTACTCGACCTCTACTCTAGCTTTTCTTATCCTAGCCTATCCTAGCCTTGCCCTACACTAGCCTAGCATAGCTAAACTACCATAGCTTATCTAGCCAAGCTGAACCTTGCATAACCTAGCTCTACTCTACTATACTTTGCACTACTCTATTTGGCTTTATTTTACTCTACTATAACCTGGCCTAGCCTAGCCTAGTTAAAGCTAGCCTAAACTTGCCTAACTTATCCTAACTAGACTATACTATGATCTACTTTGCACTACTCTGCTTTGCTCGTTTTTACTCTGCTCTGCTCTACTATGCTCTTCTTCGTGCTGCTCTACTCTACTCTACTATACTTTACCTAGCCTATCCTAGCCTAACCTTGCTTTACTATACTCTAATCTACTATACTCTACTCTACTCTACTATACTTCACTCTAATGTAGCCTAGCCTAGCCTAACATAGCTCAAACTAACCAAGATCTACTATGCTTTACTCTTCAGTACTTCACTCTGTAATGTCTACCCTGCTTTACTTTGCTCTACTCTACCCTACTCTTCTCTGCTCCACTCAACTCAACTCTGCTTTGCTCTACTCTGCTCTCCTTTCCTCTACTCTATTCTACTCTGCTCTACTCTACTTTGCTCAACTCTACTCTATCTTCTTGTCTCTTCCATAGCCTAGGCTAGCCTAGCCTAACCTTACTTTACTCTACTCTACTCTAGTCTATCCTAGTATAGCCTAGCCTATCCTATTTCTACTCTACTATACTCTACTCTACAATACTCTACTCTAGTCTACTATATTCTATTATACTCTACTTTAACCTAGTCTGACCTAACATAACCAAGCTCTACTCTAGTCTAGCTTAACCTTACCTAGCCTAACCCAACTCTTCTCTGCTCTCCTTGGCTATGTTATGCTCTGCTCTTTTTACTCTACTCTTCTCTACTCGGCTCTACTCTACCCTGCTCTGCTCTGCTCTACTCTATGCTATTCTACTCTACTCTGCTCTACTCTATTCTACTCTATACTCTAGCCTAGCCTAGCTTAGCCTAGGCTAACCTAGCTCTACTCTACTCTACTCTACTATACTCTACTCTATCATACTCTATTATACTTTAACCTTGCCTGGCCTAGCCTAGCCAAACCTAGGCCTATCTAGCATAGCTTATCTTAGCTCTTCTCTACTCTACTGTGCACTCCTCTACTCTACTCTAATCTAGGCAAGCCTAGCCTAGCCTAACCTTGCTCTACTCTACTCTACTCTACTGTAGTCTCTTCTACTCTACTCTACTATAATCTAGCCTCGCTTAGCTTACCCTAGCCAAGCCTAGCTTAGCCTTGCCTAGCTTAGCCCAGCCAAAGCTGGCTCAACTCTACTCAACTCTATCATACTCTACTCAACTCTGCTTTGTTATACTTTACTTTACTATACCCTACCCTACTCTTCTCTACACTATTCTCCTTTTCTCTGCTCTTTTTTGCTCTACTCTGCACTACTCTACTCTACTGTACTTTGCTCTACTCTACCCTAGCTTAGCCTAGCCTTACCTTACCTAACCTAACCTAGCTCTACTCTACTATACTCTCTTACTCTAGTCAAGCTTAGGATAGCCTAGCCTAGCTTAGCCTTGTTTAGCTTAGCCTAGCCTAGCTTAGCTTAACCTAGCCTTGGCTAACCTAGCTCTGCTTTGCTCTACTCTGCTCTACTTTGCTCTACTCTACTCTGCTATGCTCTACTCTACTTTGCTCTGCTCTACTCACATCTACTCTCCACTCTGCTCTACTCTACAGTACTATACTCTACTCTGCTCTGCTCTACTGTACTGTACTCTACTCTATTATAATATAGCCTATCCTAGCCAAGCCTAACCTAACCTAATGTAGCTCTACTTTACTATACTCTACTCTATTACTCTACTATTGTCTGGCTTAGCCTAGCTTAGCCTTGCTTAACATATTCAAGCTTTGCTCTGCTCTACTCCTCTCTACTCTAATCTACTCAACTCAAGCCAAGCCTAGCATAACCTAATCTATCTCATCTCTACTCCACTTTGTTACGCTCTTCTCTACTCTCCCCTACTATTCTCTACTCTACTTTGATCTACTCCACTCTACTCCGCTTTATTATGCTCCAAAATGCTCTCCTCTCCTCTCCTTTGCTCTCCTCTTCTCTCCTCTCCCGTCTCATCACCTCTTCTCTACTATACTCTACTCTACTCTACTTTACTCTAACATAGCCTTGCCTAACCTATCTTTAGTCTGCTCTAATCTAGCCTAACCTCACTCTACTCTACACTCTCAACTCTATTATTCAATTCTCTACTTTGCTCTGCTCTACTTTACTCTACTCTACTCTAATATACTCTACTCTATTCTACTTTACTCTAACTTAGTTTAGCCTAGCATAGCCTAAACTAGCTCTACTCTACTCTACTTTGCTTTAACCTAGCCTTGCCTAACCTAGCTTTACTGTACTCTAATCTAGCCTAACCTCACTCTACTCTATACTCTCAACTCTATTATTCTCTTCTCTAGTTTGCTCTGCACTACTCTACTCTACTCTAATATACTCTACTCTACTATACTCTACTCTACTCTAACTTAGTTTAGCCTAGCCTAGCCTAAACTAGCTCTACTCTACTCTACTCTACTCTACTCTAGCCTAGTTTAGCTTACCCATTCCTAGCTTATGATTGACTAACCTAGATTTATTATACTTTACTCTACACTACTCTACTCTAGTTTACTCAATTCTAGCCTAGCCTAACCTAGCTCTGCTCTACTCTGGTTTTCTCCTACTCTACTCTCTTTTCCTCTACTCTACTCTTCTCTACTCTACTCTAGATTGCTCTGCTCTTCTCTGCTCTAATCTCCCCTTATCAACCTTACTCTACTCTAGCCTAGCCTAGCGTACCTTATCCTATCCTCGCCTAGCATAGCACAACGTAGCTCTACTCTGCTCTAATCTAACTTACTCTACTCAACTCTACTCCTCGCTACAGTACTTTAACCTAGTCCACTCCAACCTAGTTTAGCCTAACTTAGCTTGCTCTACTCAACTCTATGTAACTCTAGCCTAGCCTAATCTACTTTGTTCTACTCTACCCTACTCTACTCTTCTCAGCTCTACTCTTCTATACTCTACCTTACTCTACTTCACTCTACTCTACTCTACTCTACTCGACTATATTCTACTCTAGCCTAGCCTAACATAGCTAATCTTTGCCTAGCCTTATTTAGGCTAGCCTAACCTAGCTCTACTCTACTCTACTATACTATATTATACTATAATCTACTCTGCTATACTTCACTCCACTCTACTCTACTCTATTCTACTCAACCTTACTCAACTCTAACTTAGCTTAGTCTATCCTTGCTCTACTCTAATCAATTATGCTCTTCTCTACTATGCTCTGTTTTGCTATACTCTGCCCTGCTCTACTCTCCCACATTCTGCTCTGCTTTACTCAGCTCTACTCTGGTCTACTTTGCTCTACTCTATCCTATTCTATTGTACTTTTTCCTAGCTTAGACTAACCAAACCAAGCTCTACTCTACTTTACTCTAGCCTAGCCTACCATAACCAAGCCTAGCCTTACCTAGCTTAGGCTAACCTACCTCTACTATACCCTACACAACTCTATTCTATTCTACTCTACTCTAACCTAACCTAACCTATCCTAACCTAACTTAGCTCTACCCTAATCTACTCTACTCTAACCTAGCCTACCTAGCCTATCTTATCCTAGCTTAACCTAGCTTTTCAATGCTTTGCTCTACTCTACTCAGCTTTTCTATGCCAGGCTCTGTTATGCTCTACACTACTCTATAATGCTCTACTCTACTCTGCTCTACTCTCTTTTTCTCTCCTCAACTCTACTCTACTCTACTCTACTCTACTCTACTCAACTCTACTCTACTCTAGCCTTGCCTAACAAAAACAAGCTCTACTCTACTATACTCAACTCTACTATAACCTAACCTAGCCAAGCCTAATCAAACCTAGCTATACTCTACTCTACGCTGGCCTAGCCTACGTAGCTTAGCCTAGCATAAAGTAGCTCTGCCCTACTCTACTCATTTCTACTCTACTTTTCTCTGTTCTTCTCTGATCTATTCTACTATGCTCTACTCTACTATACTCTACTCTACTCTACTCAATTCTGCTCTACTCAACTCTACTCTACTCTACTCTAATATACTCTCGCCTTGTCTAGCCTAACCAAGTTCTACTCTACTCTACTCTAGCCTAGCCTAGCCTAACCTCACTCTACCTTACTCTACTCTACCCTACTCAATTCTACTCTACTCTATCTTACTTTAGCCTTACCTAACCTAACCTAGTAATACTTCGCTCAACCCTACTCTACTCTACTCTTCTACATGTTTCTCTACTCTTCCAACCTCTGCTCTACTATGGTCTTCTCTGCTCTCATTTCTTCTCTTATGCTCTATTTTGCTCAACTCTAATATGCTCTATTTAGCCTTTCTCTCCACTACTCTCTTATACAAAGCTCCTCCCTGCTCTACTCTACTATGCTCTACCCTAGCCTACCCTACCCTATTCGAGCCCAGCATTGCTTAACCTAGCAATACTATACCTTACTCTTCTCTACTCTACTCTACTTTAATCTTGCCTAGCTTAGCCCAACCTTGCTCTAATCCATTATACTCTACTGTACTTAGGTCTACTCTACTCTAGCCTAGCCTAACCTAGGGTAGCCAAGCCTAGCCCAACCTAACTCTATTCTACTCTGCTTTGCACTGTTTTGCTTTTATCTACTCCACTCTACTCTATTGTAATCTACTCTTCTCTATTTTAACCTAGCTTAGCCAAGTCTATCCTAATCTCGCTCTACACTACTCTACTATTCTCTACTCTACTACTCTACTCTACACAAGCCTAGCATAGCCTAGCTTAACCTAACTCTACTTTGCTCTACTCCACTTTTCTTTACTTTACTATACTGGTCTCTACTTTACTCTACTTTGCTCTACTCTGCTCTACTCTTCTTTGCGTATCTATGCTCTGCTCTACAATGCTCTACTCTCTCTACTCTACTCTACTCTGCTCTCCTCTCCTCTCTTCTCCTCTCCTCTCCTCTACTCTCCTCTCCTCTACTCTACTCTACTATACTCCACTCTACTCTACTCTACTCTAATCTACTCTACTTACTCTACTCCAACCTAGCCTAGCATAATCTAGCTCTACTCTATGATAGTCCACTCTACTCTACTCAAGCCTAGCCAAGCCTATCCTAGCCTACTTAGCCAAGCCTTTCCTAACCTAACCTAGCTCTACTATACTCCACTCTACTATACACTACTTTACTCAACTCTACTCTACTGTGCTCTAACCTTGCCTAACTTAGCCTAACCTAGCTTTGCTCTACTCTACCATGCTCCACTCTACTTTTCCCTATGCTACAATACTCTGCTCTACTCTATTTTACTCTACTCAACTCTACTCTTCTATTCTGCTCTACTCTCCTTTACTCTACTCTGCTCTCCTCTACTCTATTATATTCTACTCTACTACACTACTATACTTTACTACACTCCACATTACTCTACTCTACTCTACTCTACTCTACGCTACTCTAGCCTAGACACCCTAGCCCAACAAAGGTCTACTATATTATACTCTACTCTACTCTATTCTACTCTACTCCACTCAAGCCTAGCTTAGCCTATCTTAGCCAATCCTAGCCTACCCTAGCCTAACATCACCTTTTCTAACCTCACTCTACTCTACTCTACTCTACTCTATTGTACTCGACTCTACTCTAACCTACCCTAACCTAGCCTAGCCAAGCTTTACTTTACTGTACTCTACTCCACTTTAGCTAGCCTTGCCTAGGATATCCTAGCCTAACATATGCAAGCCCTCCTCTAATCCACTCTACTCTATTATCCTCTACTCTTCTCTTCTATGCTCTACTCTACTTTGCTATTCTCTACTTCTTTCTGTACTCTAGCCTAGCCTAGCATCACTTAGCCTAACCTAGCTCTACTCCACTCTACTCTATTATAGCCTTGCCTAGCCTAGCATAGCTTACCCTTGCCTTCCTTTGCTCTTCTCTACTCAACTCAACTCTACTATGCTCTTCTCTACTCTACTCTACTCTAGCCTTGCCTAGCCTATCCTAAGCAAACCTAGCTCTGATCTACTCTAGTCTACTCTAATCTACTCCACTCTACTATACTCAACTCTTCATTAGCCTAGCCTACCCAAGCAACCCTAGCCTAACTTAGCCCAACCTAACCTTGCTTTATTCTATTCTACTTAACATTACTCTACTTCACTCTTATCTACTCTACTCAACTTTACTCTACTTTGCTCTACTCTACTCTACTCTAACCTAGCCTAGCTTAGCTCTACTCTAGTCTTCTCTACTCAACTCTATTCTACACAACTCTACTCTACTCTAAACTTGCCTAGCCTAACCCAGCTTAACATAGCCAAGCCTAACCTAGCTCTACTCTACTTTACTCAACTCTACTCTACTCTTCTCTGTTCTGCTCTACTCTACTTTTTGATTCTTAGCTCTTCTCTCTTATGCTCTACTCTTCTCTATTCTACACTGCTCTGTTCTACACTACTCTGCTTTACTCTACTCTACTCTACTCTACTTTGCTCTGCTCTGCTTTGCTTCACTTTCCTCCACTCTACTCTACTTTGCTTTGCTCTACTATGCTATGCTCTACTCTACTCTACATTACGCTACTCTGCTCTTCACTACTCTACACTACATTGCTCTACTCTACTCTAATCTACTCTACAACACTCTACTCTAACCTAGCCTAGCTTAACAAAACATAACTTAGCCAAACCTAGCTCTACTCTACTATACTACTCTACTCCATCCTAGCCTAAACTAGCCTAACTAAGCCTAGCTCAACTCTAATATACTCTACATTACTGAACTCTACTCTACTCCAATCTACTCTACTCTACTAAGCTCTACTCTACTCTAATCTACTCTTACCATGCTTAGCCTAGCCTAGCCTAACTTAACTTGACTCTACCCTACTCTAGCCTAGCCTTGCCTAGCTTCACCTCAGTCTACTCAACACTGCTTTACTCTTCTCTACTCTACTCTACTCTACTCATCTCTACTATGCTCTACTTTACTCTACTCTTCTCTACTCTACCATATTCTTTTCTACTTTTCTCGACTCTACTCTGCTCAATTCAACTCTACTCTTCTTTACTCTAGCATAGCCAAGCCTAATCGATCTCTACTCTACTCTTCTCTACTTTACTTCTTGTTTAGCCTTGCATCGCCTAGCCTAGCCTTGCCTTGCCTTGCCTCGCATAGCCTAGCCTTATCTTCGCTAACCTAGCTCTACTCTACTCTAGCCTAGCCTACTATAACCAAACCTAGCCTAACCTAAGCTAGCTTTACTCTACTCCAATCTACTCTACTTCGCTCTACTCTACTAGGCTATCCTCTACTCTGCTCTAACATAGCCTAACCAAGCCTTACCTAACCTAGCCTAGCCTAACTTAGCTCTACTCCTCTCTACTCTACTTTATTCTGCTTTACTCTGACCTGCTCTACTCTTTTCTACACTACTCTACTCTACTCTACTCTAGCCTAGCCAAGCATTGCCTAACATAGCCTAGCCTAACCTTGCCCTAATCTACTCTACTTTACTCTCTTCTATTCTACTCTACTCTACTCTACTCTTGCCTAGCTTGCCCTACCCTAGCCTGGCCTAATCTAACCTAGCTTAGTTAGCCAAACCTAGCTCTACTCTATTATACTCTACTCTACTTTACTCAACTCAACTCTACTTTAGCCTCATATAGCCTTGCCTACCCTATCCTAACTTAACCAAGCTTAGCCTAACCTAGCTCTACTCTACTTTACTCTACTATACTCTATTCTAGCTTAGCCTAGCCTAGCTTATTCTAACTTTGCTACACTCTACTCTACTTCACTCTATTCTACTTTACTCTACTCAAGCCCAGCCTAACCTAGCGTAACTTAGTCTAACCTTTCTCTACTCTACTACACTATACTCTACTCTGCTCTACTATAACCTAACCTAGCCTAGCATAACTTAGCTCTACTCTTTTCTACTTAAGCCTAGCTTAGCTTAGCCTAGCCTATCTAAGCCTAACCTAAATCTGCTCCACTTTCCTCTGCTAGACTCAGCTCTACTAAACTCTGCACTACTTTATTCTAACCTATCCTAGAGTAACCTATCCTTATTCTACTATACTCTACTCTACTCGATAGTAGAGTAGAGTGGAGCAAGGTTAGGCTTGGCTAGAGTAGAGTATAGTAAAGTAGAGCAAAGTAGTGTATAGCAGAGCAGAAAAGAGTAGAATAAAGCAGAGCAGAGCAAAGTAGAGTAGAGCAGAGTAGAGTAGAGTAGAAGAGTAAAATAGAGAAATGTAGAGTAGAGTAGAGTAGAGAAGAGTAGTGTGGAGTAGACAAGGGTAAAGCAAAGAAGAGTAGATCAGAGATGAGTAGACAAAGTAGATCTAGGTTAGGTTGAGATAGGCTAGGCTAGGTTAGAATAGAGTAAAGTAGAATAGAGTAAAGGAAAATAGAGTAGAGTAGAGTATAGTAGAGTAGAGTAGACTAGACTAGATTAGAGCTTTGTTAGGCTAGGGTAGAGGAGAATAGAGAAGATTGGAGTAGAATAGAGTAGAGTAGAGTATAGTGGAGTATAGTAGAGTAGAATAGAGTTATGTAAGGTTAGGCAAGGCTTGGCTAGAGTATAATAGAATAGAGTAGAGTTGAGTATAGTAAAAAGGAGTAGAGTAGAGTAGTAGAGCAGAGTAGTATAGAGTACAATAGAGCTAAGTTAGGTTAGGTTATGCTAAACTAGAGTAGAGTAGAGTAGAGTGAGATTTGACTAGGCTATGCTAGGCTAAGTTTGAGTAGAGTAGAATAAAGTAGAGTAGAGTAGAGTAAAGTAGAGTAATATAGAGTAGAGCTAGGTCATCCTAGGCTAAAATAAGATAGGTTAAGCTAGGATGGATTAGGCAAGATTAGAGTAGAGTAGAGTATAGTTATGTTAAGCTAGGCTATGCTCGGCTAGGCTATGCTAATCTAGCTAGCATAGAGAAGAGTAGAGTAGAGTAGAGTAGAGTAGAGCAAAGAAGAGAAGAGTAGAGCAGAGCTGAATTGAGTTGACTTGATTAGAGCAGAGTAGAGTAAAGTAGAGAGGATCAGAGAAGAGCTAAGCAGAGCAGAGGAGAGCAATATTATGCTAGGCCAGGCTAGGCTAGGCGAGAGTAGAGTAGAGTTGAGAAGAGTAGGGTAGAGTTAAGTTTGGCTAGGCTAAGAAAAGCTCAGTTTGAGTAGAGTAGAGTAGATTATAGTAGAGCAGAGTAGAGTAGGGAAGAGTAGAGGAGAGTAAAGTAGAGCTACGTTAAGCTAGGCTAGCATAGGCTAGGTAAGGCTAAAGTAAAAATATAGTAGAGTAGAGTAGATAAGAGTAGAGTAGAGTAGAGCTGAGTAACATAAAGCTAGGTTAGGCATGGAAAGGCTTAGCTAGGTTAGAGTAGAGTATAGTAGAGTAGTGTAGAGTAGAGTAAAAGAGCATAGAGTAGAGCTAGATTAGAATAGGCTAGGGAAGGCTAGGCTAGGATAAAGAAAAGTATAGTAGAGTAGAGTAGAGTAGAGTAGAGTAGAGAAGAGAAAAGTAGAGTAGAGTAGAGTAAAGTAGAGCTAGTTTTAGCATGACAAGGCTAGGCTAGGCTAGAGTAGAGTAGAGTAGTGTAGAGTGAAGTGGAGTAGAGAAGAGCAAAGTAGAGTAGACCTGAGCAGAGTAGAGTACAGTAGAACAGAGTAGAGTAGAGAAGAGTGGAGTAGAGAATAAAAGAGCAAAGTAGAGTAGAGCAGAACTAGGTTATGTTAGACTAGGCTAAGCTAGAGATGAGTAGAGTACAGCTAGGCCTGGCTAGGCTAGGCTAAGTTAGAGTAGAGGAGAGAAGAGTTAAGTGGAGTATGCTAGAGAAGAGTAGAGTAGAGTAGATTAGAGTAGAGTTGAGCTAGATTAGGCTATGCTAGGCTAGGCTATGTAAGGTTAAATTATAGTAGAGCTAGGTTAGGCTAGGCTAAGAGTAGAGTAGAATAGAGTAGAGTAGAATAGTGTAGAGTAGAGTAGAGTAGAGTAGAGTTAGGTTTAGCTAAGCTAGGCAAGGCTATGTTAGGCTAGGATAGGGGTAAGCTAAGCTAGAGTAAAGTAGAGTAGAGCTAAGTAGAGTAGAGTAGAGTTGAGCTAGATTAGGCTTGCCTATGCTAGACTAGGCTATAGTATAATAGAATAGAGTTGAGTAGAGCACACTAGAGTAAAGAGAAGTAGAGAATAATAGAGCAAGGTTAGGCATGTGCAAGCAAGGCTAGGATAAGCTAGAGTATGGTAAAGTAAAGTAGAGCAAGGTTAGGCTTTGTTAGGCAAGTTGAGGCTAGAGTAGAGTAGAATAGAGTAGAGTAGAGTAGTGTAGAGTAGAGTAAACCTAGGTTATGCAAGGCTAAGCTAAGATATGCTAGGCTAGGCTAGGTTTGAGTAGATTAGAGTAGAATAGAGTAAAGCTCAATTAGGCTAGGCTAAGGTTAGCCTGGCTCAAGCTGAGTAGAGTAGGGCAAAGTAGAGTAGAGCAAAGTAGAGCAGAGTAGAGTAGAGCAGAGCAAAGTAGAGCAGTGAAGAGTAGAATAGAGTAGAGAAGATCAAAGTACAGTAGAGAAGAGTAGAGAAGAGTAGAGCAAAGTAGAGCACAGGTCAGGTTAGGCTAGGCTAGGCTAGGTAAGAGTAGAGTAGACTAAAGTAGGCTAACGTAGAGTATAACATGGTTAGCCTCTGCTAAGCTAAGCTAGGCTAGGTTAGGCTAGAGTAGAGTAGAGAAGAGTTTAGTAGCATAGAGCTATGTTAGGCTTAGCTAGGCTAGAGTAAAACAAATAGAGTAGTATAGAGTAGAGTAGAGTAGAGTAGAGTAAGGCTAGGCTAAGTTAGGTGAGGTCAGGTTAGGATAGGTTATGCCAGGCTATGCTAGGCTAGGCTAAGATAGGCTAAGTCAGACAAGGCTAGCTTGTTTAGGATAGGCTATGCTAGGCTAGGCCAGGCTAAGCTAGAGTTGAATGGAGTAGAGTAGAGTGATGTTGAGTTGTGTAGAGTAGAGTATAGAAATACTGGGTAAGGCTAGGCTAGGCCAGGATATGCTAGAGTAGAGTAAAGTTGAGTACTATAAAATAAAGTTAAGCTTACCTAAGCTATAGTAGAATAAAATAGATTAAAGTAGAGTAGAGTGGGGTAGAGCAGAATATAGTATCACTGGGAAAAGTTTAGTTATGTTAGATAATGGTAGGTTAAGCAATGCTAAGTTAGCTTAGGGTAGAGTAGAGTTGAGCAATGTAACATAGAGCTAAGATAGGCTTAACAAGGCTACAATTGAATAAAATAGAGTAGAGTAGAGTAAGGTTAGGCTAGGCAAAGTGAGGTTTGGTTAAGCAAGGCTAGGCTAGGTTAGGGTAGAGTATTGTAGAGTAAAGTAGAGTTGGATAGAATAGAATATAATAAGGCTGCACTTAGCTAGGCTAGGTTAGGCTAGGATAAGCAAGATAAAGCTAGGGTGGAGTAGAGTAGTAAAGGAACATAGAGCTAAGTTAGGCTTAGCTAGGCTAGAGTAGAGTAAAATGGAGTAGTGTATATTAGAGTAGAGCAGAGCATAGTAGAGTAGAGTTGAGAAAAGTAGAGCAAAGTAGAGCAAAATAGAGCAGATCAGTGTAGAGCACAGTAGAGTAGCACAAAGTAGAGTAGAATAGAGTAGAGTAGGGCAGGGCAGATCAGAGTAGAACAAAGCAGAATAGAACAAAGTAGAGTAGAGCAAAGTTTAGTAGAGCTTAGGTTAGGTTAGGCTAGGCTAGGCTTGGTTAGAATAGGCTAGGCAAGGCAAGAGTAGAATATAGTAGACTAAGATAGAGTAGATATAATAAGGATTGGCTAAGCTAGGTTAGGTTGGTCTAGGCTAGTTAGGTTTGGCAGCTAGGCTAAGTTAGGTTAGGCTATAGTAGAATAGAGTAGAGTATAGTAAAGTAGAGCCAAGGAGAGGTTAAGCTAGGTTAGGCTAGGCTAAAGTAGAGTAGAGTGTAGCTGGGTAAAGTAGAGTATAGTATGGTAAGGTTAGGATAGGCTAAGTTTTGCTAGGGTAGAGTAGAGTATAGTAACGTAGAGCTAGGATAGGCTTAGGCTACAAAATAGTAAATTAGAGTATGGTAGAGTAGAGTAAAGTAGAGTAGAGTAGAGCAGAGTAGGGCTAGGCAAGGCTACGAGAGGTTTGGTTAGGATAGGTTAGGCTAGGCTCGACTAGTCTAGGCTAAGCTAGGCTAGGCTAGACGAGCTACGGTAGGTTGGGTAAGGTTAGGCAATGCGAGGCGAGGCTAGATAAAGCTACAATAGAATAGAGTAGAGTAGACTATAATATAGTAAGGTTGGGAAAGGCTAGGCAAGGTTAGGTTAAGCTAGGCTAGGTTAGGTTTGAGTAGAGTAGGGTAGAGAAGAATAGTATAAAGCTAGGTTAGGCTTAGCTAGGTAAAAGAAAAATAAAATATAGTAGAGTACAATAGATTAGTGGAAGGCTAGGATAAGTTGGCAAGGTTTGGTTAGGCTAGGCTATGCCAAGCTAGGTTAGAGTAGGGTAGGGTAGAGTAGAGTAGAGTAGAGTAAAGTAGAGTAGAACAGAGCAGAGTAGAGTAGAGTAGAGTATAATGGAGTAAAGAAGAGTATAGTAGAGTGTAGTAGAGTAGAGTAGAGTCGAGTAAAGTAGGATAGAGCTATATTAGGCTTAGTTAGGCTAGAGTAAAACAAAATAAAGCATAGTAAAATAGAATAGAGTAGAGTAAGGCTAGGCTAGGCTAGAATAATGTGGACTAGAGTAGGGTAGAGTAGAGTATAGTAAGTATAGGCTAAGCTAGGCTATGTTAAGCTAAGCTTGGCTATGCTAAGTTAGGTTTAGCTAAGCTAGATTATAATAAACTATATAGAGTATAGTAAAGTATAGTAGAGTAGAGCAAGGCTAGGCTAGACTAGGCGAGGCTAGGCTAGGCTAGAGTAGAGTAGGGTAAGGTAGAGTATAGTAAGGCTAGGCAAGGCTAGGCTATGTAGGCTAGACTAGGTTAGGATAAGCTATGTTAGGCTAGAGTAGAGTAGAGTAGCATAGAGCTAGGTTAGGCTTAGCTAAGCTAAAATAGAATAAAATAGAGTACAATATAATAAAGTATGGCTAGGCTAAGCTAGTAGAGGTTAGGTTAGGATTGGTTAGGTTAGGAGAGGCTAGACTAGGTTAGAGTAGAGAAGAGTAGAGTAGAGCAGAAAAGAGCAGAGCAAAGTAGAGACGAGCAGAGTAGAGTAGAGTAGAGTAGAGCCTACGTGAGGCGAGGTTAGGCTAGGAAAGAGTGGAGTAGAATAGAGTACATTAGAGTAGAGTATAGCAAGGTTAGGCTAAGCTAATATAGGCTAGGCTAGAGTAGAGTAGAGTAGCATAGAGTTAAGTTAAGCTTAGCTAGGCAATAGTAGAATAAAATAAAGTAGTGTAGAGTAGAGTAGAGTAGAGTAAGGCTCAGCTAGGTTAGGCAAGGTCAGGTTTGGATAGGTTAAGCTAGGCTAGGTTAAGCTAACCTAAGATAGGCTTGATTAGACTAGACTAGGCTAGGCTATGCTGGGCTAGGTTGAACTAGGGTAGTTAAGCTAGAGTCGAGTAGGGTAGAGTAAAGTTGAGTTGAGTAGAGTAGAGCATAGAAAAGTTGGGTAGGGCTAGGCTTGGCTAGGCTAGGATAGGCTGGAGTAGAGTAAGGTTGAATAGTAAAGCTAAGTTATGTTTAGCTAGCTAGAGAGAATAAAATAGAGTAGAGTAGACTAAGGCTATGCTAGGCTAGGCTAGGCTAAAGTAGAGTAGAGTAGTATAGGGTAGAGTAGAGTATGGTATGGTTGGGTTAAGTTTGGTTATGTTAGACTAAGGTAGGTTAGGCAAGGCTAAGTTAGGTTAGAGCTGAGTAGACTATAGTGGAGTACCATAGAGCTAAGATAGGCTTAGCTAGGCTAGGCTTGAATAAAATAGAGTAGAGTAGAGTAGAGTGAAGATTAGGCTAGGCTAAGTGAGGTTAGGTTAAGCTAGGCTAGGTTTTGTTAGGCTAGAGTAGAGTAGAGAAAAGTAGAGTTCGGTAGAGTAAAGTTAATAAGGTAGGGCTAGGCTAGGCTATGTTAATCTAGAGTGGAGTAGAGTAGAGTAGGTTAGGTTAGGCTAAGCTAGGTTGGGCTATAGTAGAATAAAGTAGAGTAGACTAGCATAGAGCTAAGTTAGGCCTAGCCAGGCTAGAGTAGAATAAAATTGAGTAGAGTAGAGTAAAGTAAAGTATAGTAGAGTAGAGTATAGCTTAAGAGAATTTAACCTAGGCTAGGCTAGGTTAGGCTAGAGTAGAATGGAGTAGAGTAGAGAAGCATAGAGCTAAGTTATGCTTAGCTAAGCTAAAGTAGAATAAAATGGAGTATAGTAGTGTATAGTAGAGTGGAGTAAGGCCATGCTATACTAGGCGAGGTTAGGTTAGGATAAGTTAGGCTAGGCTAGGCTCGGTGAGGCTAGACAAGGCTAGAGTAGAGTAGAGTAGAGTAGCATAGCACTAAGTTAAGCTTTGCTAGAGTATAATAAAATAGAGTAGAGTAGAGTATAGTAAGACTTGCCTAGGCTAGGTTAGGTTAGATTGAGTTAGGATAAACTAGGCAAGGCTAGGCTAGGTTTTTGTTGGGTATGTAGAGTAGTGTAGAGTAGAGAAGGGCATAGTAAAGATGAGCACAGTAGATTAGAGTAAAGTAAAATAGAGAAGAGTAGAGTTGAGTTTAGTAGAGCAGAGCAGAGTAGACAGAGTAGACAGAGCTCAGTTAGGCTAGGCAAGGATAGGCTTGGTGAGGTTGGGCTTGAGTAGAGTAGGGTAAAGTAGAGCTAGGTTAGGCTAGGCTAGGTTAAGTAGAGTAGAGTGGAGTAGAGTAGAGTAGATCTAAGTTAAGCTAGCTAGGCCAGGCTAAGATAAGCTAGGTTAGGTTGGGCAAGAGTAGAATATAGTAGAGTTGAGTAGAGTAGAGTAGAGTAGAGCTCAATTAGGCTAGGCTAGACAAGGCTAGGCTATACTGGAGTAGAGTTCAGCGAGGCAGGCTAGGATATGTTTGAGTAAGGTAGAGTTACGTTATGCTAGGTTAGGCTAGGCTAGAGTACAAAGTAGAGCAGAGCGAAGCAGAGTAAAGCATTATAGAGTCTAATGGAGTAGAGTAGTGTAGAGTAATAAAAAGAAGAGTAGAGGGTAATAGAGTAGAGTAGAGCTAGGTTAGGCTAAGCTAGTTAGGGCAAATCTTTGCTAGGGTTGGCTAGATTAGGCTAGGCTAGGCTAGGCTAGAATGGAGTAGAGTAGAGTAAAGAAGAGTAGAGAAGAGCAGAGCAAAGTAGAGTTGAGCAGAGTAGAGTTGAGCAGAGAAGAGTAAAGAAAGTAGAGTAGAGTAAAGATAGGTAGAGCTAGGATAGGTTGGGCTTGGCTAATGTAGGCTAGGCTAGGTTAAGCAAGTGTAGACTTAAGTAGAGTAGAGTAGACTAGAGTGGAGTACAATAGAGCAGAGCAGAGTAAAGCTTAGTTAGGCTAGGCTAGGGTAAGCTAGGTTAGAGTAGAGTAGAGTAGTGTAGAGTAGAATAGAGTAAAATAGAGTAAAGTAGAGGAGAAAAGAGTAGAACAGAGTAGAATAGAATAGAACAAAATAGAGAAGAGTATATAAAAGTATAGTAGAGCAGAGTAAAGTAGAGCTAGGTTATGCTAAGTTAGACTAGGCTAGGATAGGTTAGAGCAGAGTTGAGTAAAGTAGAGCTTGGTTGGCCTAGGCTAAGCTAAGCTAGGCGAGAGTACAATAGAGTAGAGTAGATTGGAGTAGAATAGTGTAGAGTGGAGTAGAGTAGAGCAGAGAAAAATATAGTAGAGTATAATAGAGTAGAGCTAGGTTAGGTTATGATAGGCTAGCATGGGCTAGGTTTGGCAAGGATAAGCTAGAGTTGAGTAAAGTAGAGTAGAGCTTAGTTAGGCTAGGCTAATCAATGCTAGCTTAGAGTAGAAAAGAGTATAATAGAGTAGAGTAGTGTAGAGTAGAATAGAGTAGAGTAGAGCAGAGTAGAGTAAAGAAGAATAGAGTAGAGCTAGGTTCAGCTATGCTAAACTTTGCTAGAATAAAATAAAGAAGAGTAGAGTAGGGTAGAAAAGAGTAGAGCAGAGCAGAAAAGAGCAAAGCAGAGTAGAGCATAGAAGAGTACAGCAAAGTAGACTAAACCAGAGTAGAGTAGTAAAAATAAAATTAGAGCATAATAAAGTAGAGTAGAGCTAGTTAACCTAGGCTAGGCTAGAGTAGACAATAGTAGAGTAGAGCTAAGATAGCCTAAGTTACGCTATGTTATGTAGAGTAGTAGAGTATAGTCGAGTATAGTAGAGTAGAGTAGAGAGGAGTAGAGCCAGGTTAGGCTAGGCTTGGCTAGGTTTGGGTAAGCTAGGCTAGGCTAGAGTTAAGTAGAGTAGAGTAGAGTAGAGTATAGTACAACTTAGTTAGGCTAGGCTAGGCTAGGAAAGCTCAATGAACAGTAGAGTTGAGTAAAAAAGAGCAAAGTTGACAAGAGCAAAGATGAGCAAAGTAGAGTAGAGCATAGCATAGTAGAGAAGAAAATAGTAGAGCAGAGCAGAGTAGAGAAGAGTAGAGTAGAGTAGAGCTAGATTAGGCTAAGCTAGGCTAGGTTATTCTTGGTTAGGCTAGGTTAGAGTAGAGTAGACTAGAGTAGAATAGAGTATAGTAGAGTAGAGTATAGCATAGTATAGTAACTTATAGTAGAGTAGAGTAGAGCTAAGTTAATCTAGGGTAGGTGGGGCTAGGCTAGGCTTGGCTTGGCTTGAATAGGCTAGGCCAAATGAGAGTGAAGTAGAGTAGGGTAGAGTAAAGTAGAGTAAGGTTAGGTTAGGCTGGGATAGGCTAAAGTAGAGTAGAGTAGAGCATAGAGCAAAGTAGAGCAAAGCATAGGATAGTTGAGTAGTGTAAAGTGGAGCAAAGTAGAGTAGAGCAGAGTGGAGTAGGGCAGAGTAGAGTAGAGAAGAGTAGAGCTAAGTTTTGTTAGGCTCGGCTATGTTAGGCTAGGAGAAGCTAGAGTAGAGTAGAGTGGAGTAGAGTAGAGTAGACTAGAGCTAGGTTAGGTTAGGCTAGTCCAAGTTAGGCTAGGTTAGAGTAGAGTAGTGTAGAGTAAAGTAGAGTAGAGCAGAGTAGAGTGGAGTAGAGTAGAACATTATATAGTAGAGTAGAGTGGAGTAGAGTCAAGTGTAGTAAAGTACAATAGAGTAGAGTAGAGCTAAGTTAGGCAAATCTACTCTAGATATGAGTAGAGTAGAGTAGAGTAGAGTAAAGAAGAGTAGAGCTAGGTTAAGCTATACTAGGCTAGAGTAGAGTAGTGTAGAGTAAAATAGAATAGAGTGTAGTAAAGGGGAGTAAAGGATAGCAGAGTATAGTAGAGCATAGTTGAGCCGAAGTGTAGATAGAGTTGAGTAAAATAGAGTAGAGCAGAGTAGAGTAGAGCAAAGAAGATTAGAGTAGAATAGAGCAACGTAGAATAGAGCAAAGCTAGGTTATGCTTGGTTAGGCTAGGCTTGTTTAGGCTAAGATAGAGTAGAGTAGAGTGGTGTAGAGTAGAGTAGAATAGAGTAGACCTAGGTTGGGTTAGGCTAGGCTAGAGTAGAGTAGAGTAAAGAAGAGTAGAGTAGACCTAGATTAAGTTAGGTTAGACAAGGGTATGCCAGGTTTGAGTAGAGTAGAGTAGAGAAAAGTTGAATAGAGTAGAGAAGAGTAGAGTAAATTAGAGTTGAGTGGATTAGAGTGGAGTAGTGTAGAGTGGAGTAGAGTAGAGTAGAGGGGAAGAGAGGAGAGGAGAGAAGAGGAGAGTAGAGTATAGTAGAGAAGAGAAGAGTAGAGTAGAGTAGAGTAGAATAAAAATAGAGTTGTGTAAAGCAGAGGAGAGCTTAACAGAGAAGAGCAACATGAAGCAGAGTAGAGTAAAGGAGAGCAAAGTAGAGTAATGAAAAGTAGAGTAGAGCAGAGCAAGATAGATTAGATTATAGCTAGTTTATGGCAGGCGAGGCAAGACTAGGCTAGATTAGAGTAGAGAGAGTACAGTAGAGTATAGTAAAGTAGAGCATAGCTAGTTAGTATAGGTTAGGCTGGGCTAGGTTAGAGTAGAGTAGTGTAGTGTAGAGTAGAGTAGAGTAAGGTAGAGTAGAGTAGAGTAGAGTAGAGTAGAGTATAGCTAAGTTAGGTTGGCCTAAGTTAGGCTACACTAAGGTAGCATAGGGTAGGTTAAGCAAGGTTAGAGTAGAGTAGAGTAAAGTAAAGTAGTGTAGAGTAGTGTAGAGTAGAGTTGAGCAAGGATAGGCTAGGCTAGGCTAGAGTAGTGTAGAATAGAGCAGAGAAGAGCAAAGCAAAGCAGAGCAAAGTGAGCAAAACAGAGCAGGGCAAAGTAGAGCAGAGTATATTAGAGTTAGGTTAGGCTAGGCTTTGTTAGGTTGGGCTAGAGTAAAATAGAGCATAGTAGAGTAGAGTAGAGCAAGGTCGGGTTAGGCTTTTCTAGGTTATGGTAGAGTAGAGTAGAGTAGAGTAAAGTAAGGTAATGTAGAGTGGAACTAAGTTACACTTGGATAGGATAGGCTAGGTTCAGCTATGCTAGGCTATTGTAGAGTAGATTGGAATAGAGTGGAGTAGAGTAGAGTTAAGTAGAGGAGTTTTGCGGAGAGTAGAGCAGAGTAGAGTAGAATAAACTAGAGCAGAGCAGAGTGGAGTAGAAGAGAGGAGAGGAGAATAGAACAGAGTAGAGCATAGCAAAGTAGGGAAGAGTAGAAGATAACAAAATAGAGAAAAGCATAGTAGAGCATAGTAGAGTAGAGCAGAGTAGGCCTAAGTTAGGCTAGGCTAAGCAAGGTTAGGTTAGAGTAGAGTAGAGTAAAGCAGAGTAAAGTAGAGTAGAGTAAGTTAAAGGTAGTTTAGGGTAGGTTTGGCTATGATGGAGTAGAGTAGAGTGGAGTGGAGTATAGTAAAGTAGAGTAGAGTAAGGCTCGATTAGGCTAGGCTAGGCTAGGCTAGTCTAAGGTAGGCTAGGCTAGAGTAGAGTAGAGTAAAGCTGAGTTATGCTAGGCTAGGCTAGAGTATAAGAGAGCATAGTAGAGTAGAATAGAGCATAGCAGAGTAGAGATGAGCAGAGTTGAGTAGAGTATAACAGAGTAGAATAGAGTAGTGTTTAGAGCAAAGAAGAGTAGAGTAGAGTAGACAAGAGAAGAGATGAGTAGGGTAGAGTTCAAAAGGGTAGAGTAGAGTAGAGTAGAGCCAGGTTAGGATAAGTAATACTAGGCTAGGCTAGGCTACAAAAGAGCTTAGTAGAGCATGGTTAGGTTAGGCAAGGCTAGGTTAGGTTGGAGTAGAGTAGAGTGGAGTGGAGTTTAGATTAAGCTAGGTTAGGCAAGGCTACGTTAGGCTTGGCTAGGTTAGGCTAGGCTAGGTTAGAGTAGATTAGAGTTGAGTAGAGTTGTGTATAGTAGAGTAGAGTAGAGTAAAGTAAAACTAGGTTTGGGAAGGCTATGTTATAGTAAAATAGAGTAGAGTATACTAGAGAAGAGTAGAGGAGAGTAGAGTAGAGTAGAACAGTGTAGAATAGAGCAGATTAAAGAAAGAAGAGTAAAGCAGAGCAGAGTAGAGCGAAGTAGAGAAAAGCTAAGATAGGCTAGGCTAAGCTGAGATAGGCTAGGCAAGAGTAGAGTATAGTAAGGTAGAGTAAGGTTAGGCCAGGTTAGGGTAAGCTAGGTTAGAGTAGAGTAGGGCTAGGTTAAGCTCAGATAGGCTAGGCAAGAGTAGAGTAGAGTAAGGTAGAGTAAGGTTAGGCCAGGTTAGGGTAAGCTAGGTTAGAGTAGAGTAAGGTAGAGTAAGGTTAGGCTAGGCTAAGGTAGGCTAAGCTAGAGTAGAGTAGAGTAGAGTAGAGCTCGACTATACAAGGCTAGGCTATGCTAAACTAGGCTAGAGTAGAGTAGAATAGTGTAGAGTAGAGCAGAGTAGAATAGAATAGAGTAGAAAAGAGAAGATTAGAGTAGAGTAGAGTAAAGTGGAGTAGGGTAGAGTAGAGTAGAGTATGTTGTTGTATAGTAGAGTACAATAGAGTAGAGTAAAGCAAGGTTAGGCTGGCCTGGGCATGGCTGGGCTAGGCAAGACTAAGTTTGGCTAAGCTAGAGTAAAGTAGAGTAGAATATAGTAAAGTATAGTAGAGTAGAGCAGAGCATACTAGAACAGTGTAGAATAGGGTAGAGTGGAGAATTGCAGAGTATAGAAAAGAAGAGTAGAGCAGAGTATAGTAGAGTTAGGTTAGGTTAGGCTTTGCTTGGTTAGAGTTAAGCATAGTAGAGTAGAGTAGAGCTAGGTTAGGCTAGGCTAAGCTAGGTTAAGTTAGAGTGGAGTAGACTAGAGTGGAGTAGCTTAGAGTAGAGTAGAGTAGAGTAGAATCGAGTAGAGTAGAGTAGAGTAATGTAAATTAGAGTAGGTCTAGGTTAGGCTAGGCTAGCTAGGATAAGATAGGCTAGGCTAGAGTAGAGTAGAGTAGAATAGAGTAGATTAGAGTAGAGCCAGGTTGGGCAAGGGTAGGCTAAAGCACAGTAGAGTAGAGTAGAGTAGAGTAGAGCAAAGCAAAGAAGAACATTGTATAGTAGAGCGTGGCATAATAGAGTAGAGAAGAGAAGGGTAAAGCAGAGCAGAGTAGAGCAAGGTTAAGCTAGGCTAGTATAATTTAGGTTAGGCTAGGCTAGCCTAGGTTAGAGAAGAGAAAGAGTAGAGTAGATTAGAATTGTGTATAGCTAAGTTATGCTCAACTCAGCTAGGCTAAACTAGGCTAGAGTAGAACAGGGTAGAGAAGTGTAGAGTTGAATAGAGCAATACAGAGCAGAGTAGAGTGGAGCTATGAGAAAGACCAAAGTAGGATGGAGTAGTGCCGAGCAGAGTAGAGTAGAACAGAGTATAGTAGGCTCGAGCAGAGCAGAGCTAGTTTAGGTTTTGCTAAGCTAAGCTAGTGTAGAGTGTAGTAGAGTAGAGTAGAGTGGAGCTGAGTTAGGTTAGGTTAGGTTAAATAAGGCTAAGCTTATTAGGCTAAGCTAGAGTAATAGAGTAGAGTAAAGTGAAGTCGAGCTAGTTTAGGTTTGTCTAGGTGAGGTTAAACAAGGCTATGTTAGGTAAGAGTAGAGTAAAGTAGAGTAGAGTAGAGTAGAGTAGAGTAGAGTAGAGTAGAGGAGAGTAGAGTAGAGTAGAGTAGAGGAGAGTAGAGCATAGTAGAGTAGAGCACAATAGAGTAGAGTAGAGAAGAGAAAAGTAGAGCAGAGTAGAGTAGAGTAGAGTAGAGAAGTATAGAGTAGGGTAGAGCTAAGTTAAGCTAAGTTGGGGTAGAGTAGAGTAGAGTAGTGTAGAGTAATGTATTGTAGAGCTAGGTTTGCCAAGGATAAGCTAGGCCAGGGAAGGCTAGGCTAAGCTAAGCTAGTGTCTACTATAATAGAGTAGAGTAGAGCTTATTTAGGCTAGGCTAGGCTAGATGAGGCTAAACTAGGCTAGAGTAGAGTAGAGTAGAGTAGAGGAGAGGAGAGCAGAATAAAGTAAAGTAGAGCAAAGTAGAGTAGAGTAGAGTAGAGTGAGGTTAGGCTAGGCTTGGATTTGTTAGGCTAAGCTAGAGTGGAGCTGAGTAGCATAAGGTTAGCCTAGGCGATGTTAGAGTAGAGTAGAGTAGAATATAGCATATTAGAGTATAGTAGAGTAGAGAAGAGTAGAGTAGAGTAACAGAGAGGAGAAGAGAGGGGAGGAGAGGAGAGTAGAGGAAAGGAGAGGGGAGTAGATTAGAGTATAGTGGAGAAGAGTATAGTAAAGTAGAGAAGAGTAGTTTAGCGAAGATTAGAGTAGAGTAGAGCAGAGTAGAGTAGAGTAGAGTAGAGCAGAGCAGAGAAGAGTAAAGGAATGTTAGGTTAAGCTAGGCTAGGCTAGAGTAAAATAGAGTAAATTAGCATAAAGTGGAGTAGAGATGAGCTAAGTTATGTTAAGCGAGGCTATGCTAGGTTAAGCCAAGCAAGGGTAGACAAGAGTAAAGTAATAGAGTAGAGTATAATAGAGTAGAGCTAGGTTAGGCTTAGTAATGCTAGGCCAGAGTATAATAAAGGAAAGCAGAGTAGAGTAGAGCAGAGTAGAGTAGAGTAGAGTAGAGTATAGAAGAGCAGAGCTAGGTTAGGCTAGGCTAGTTTAGGATAGGCTAGGCAAGTGTAGAATAGTGTTGAGTAGAGTTGAGTGGAATAGAATAGAGTAGAGTGGAGTAGAGCTGAGCTAGGCTTGGTTCGACTAGGCTAGAGTGGGAGAGCAGAGTAGAGTAGAGCTAAGTTAGGCTAGACAAGGTAAGGCTAGGTTAGGATAAGCTAGAGTAGAGTAAAATAGAGTAGAGTAGAGAAAACCAAAGTAGAGTAAAATAATGTAGAGCAGAGTATAGTTATGTAGAGTAGAGCAGACCAAAGGAGAGTAGAGTTGAGAAGAGAAAAGTAGAGCAGAGTAGAGTAAAGCAGAGCAAAGAAGAGTAGAGCTCTATTAGGCTAGGCTTTGCTATAATAGAGTAGAGTATAGTAGAGCAGAGTAGAATAGAGTAGAGTAGAGCTAGGTTAGGCTAGGCTAGAGTATAATAGAGTAGATTTGAGTCGAGTAGAGTGTAGTTGAGTAGAGTAGAGTAAAGTAGAGCTTATTTAGGCTAGGTTAGGCTAAACAAGGGTTGAGCAGAGTAGAGTAGACTAGAGTAGAGTAGAGTAGGATAGAATAGAGTAGAGTAGAGTAGAGCAGAGTAGAGTAGAGTAGAGTAGAGCAAGGTTAAGTTATGCTATGCTAGGTAAGGATAGAGTGGAGTAGAGTAGAGTTGAGCTAGGTTAGGTTAGGCTAGGTTAGAGTAGAGTAGAGTTGAGTAGGATAGAGTAGAGCAGAGTATAAGAGATGAGAGGAGAACAAAGGAGAAGAGAAGAGAGATGATTAGAGTAAAGCAGAGCATAGCAGAGCAAAGTAGAGCAGAGTAGCATATAGAACAAAAGAGTAGAGTAGAGTTGAGTAGACTAGACAAGAGTAGAGTAGGGTATAGTAGAGCTAGGTTTGGCAAGGTAAGTCTAGGCTAGGCTAAACTAGGTTAGAGTTGAGTAGGGTAGTGTAGAATAAAGTAGAGTAGAGTAGTGTAGAGCTCAGTTTGGCTAGGCAAGGAAAGAGCAAAGTAGAGTTGAGCAAAATACAGAAGATCAAAGCAAAGTAAAGAAGAGAAGAGCAAAATAGAGCAGAGCATAACTGTGTAGAGTAGAACAGAGCAGAGGAGAGTAGAAGTAGAGCAGAGTAGAGTAGAGCAGAGTAGAGCTACGTTAGGCTAAGCTAGGCTTGGCTAGGTATGGTTAGGCTATTTTATAGTAGAGTAGAGTTGAGTAGAGTAGTGTATATATAGTATAATAGAGTAGAGTAGTGTAGAGCAGGCTTAATTTAGGCTAGGTGGGGCAAGGCTATGCCAAAATTAGATAGGCTAGGCTAAATTAGAGTTGAGTAGAGTAAAGAAGAGCAACGTTAGGTTGGGCTAGGATAGGCTAAAGTAGAGTAGAGTAGAGCATAGGAGACTAGAGTAGAGTAAAGTGGAGCAAATTAGAAGAGAGTATAGTAGAGCAGAGTAGAGTAGAGTAGAGCATAATAGAGCAGAGTAGAGTAGAGAATAGTAGAGAATAGTAGAGCAAAGTTTGGCTAGGGTAGGCTAGTTTAGGCTATGCTAGGCTAGGCTAGGCTAGAATATAGTAGAGTAGAATTTAGTAGACTTGAGCAAAGTAAAGAAGAGCAGAGAACAATAGAGAGGGGTGGAGTAGGGTATTTTATAGTAGAGTAGAGTATAATAGAGTAGAGTTGACTATAGTGTAGCATAGTTGAGTAGAGTACAGCTAAGTTAGGTAAGACTAGGCTAGGGTTGGCTCGACATGACTAGGTAAGGCTATAGTTGAGTAGAGTAGAGTAGAGCAAGGGTTGGCTAGCCCAAGATAAATTATAGTAGAGCAAAGCAAAGTAGGGTAGAGTAGAGTAGAGTAGAAGAGAGGAGAGCAAAGTAAAGAAAAATGGAGAAGAGCAGAGTAGAGTAGATCAGAGTAGAGTTTAGCTAGGTTAGGCTATGCAAGGCTAGGCTAGAGTAGAGTAGATTGGAGTAGAGCTAGGTTAGACAGGTTAGGATAGGCAAAGTTAGATTAGAGTAGACTAGAGTAGATTAGACTAGAGTAGAGATGAGTAAAGATGAGTAGAGCTAGGTTAGGCTAGGCTAGGCTAGAGTAGAGTAGAGTAGAGTAAAATAGAATAGAGTAGAGGAGAGCAAAACAAAGTGGAGCAGAGTAAAGTAGTGTAGAGCAAAGAATAATAGAGAAGAGAATAATAGAGTAGAGTAAAGCAAATCTATGTTAGGCTAGGCTTGGCTATGGTAGTCTAGGATAGATTATAGTAGAGTAGAGTAGAGTTGTGTAGAGTAGAGTAGAGCTTGGTTAAGCTAGGATAGGCTAGGCTATGCTAGGCCAGGTTAAGCTATGCTAGATTAGAGCAGAGTAGAGTAGAGTAGAGTAGAGTTGAGCTAGATTTGGCTAGGATAGGCAAGGCTATGCTAGGTTTGAGTAGTATAGAGTAGAGTAGAGTAGAGTAGAGCTGAGTAGAATATAATAGAGTAATGTGGAGCTAGGTTGGGCTAGGCTAGTCTATGTTAGAGTAGAGTAGAGTAGAGTAGAGTAGAGTAAAGTAGCTTAGAGTAGAGTAAAGTAAAGTAGAGTAAAGTAGAGCGGATCTAGGTTAGGTTAGGCTAGGCTACGATAGAATAGGCTAGGCTAAGAAAGCCTAGGCTAGAGTAGAGTAAAGTACAGTACAGTAGAGACGAGTAGTGTAGAGTGTAGTAGAAGAGAGTAGAAGAGAGTAAAGCAGAGTAAAGCAGAGGAAAGCAGAGTATACTAGAGTAGAGTAGAGTAGTGTAGACGAGAGGAGAGTAGAGCATAGCATAGAAAAGTGGAGAAAAGTATAATAGAGTATAGCAGAGTAGAGTAGTGTGGAGCTCAGATAGGCTAAGCTAGGCAAGGTTAGGTTAGGCTAGAGTATTATAAAGTAGAGTAGAGTAGAGAAGTTTAGAACTAGGTCAGGTTAGGCTAGGCTAGGTTAGGGTAGAGTAAAATAATGTAGAGTAGTGTAAAGTAGAGTAGAGCTAGGATAGGCTAGGCTAGGCTAAAGTAAGCTAGGCTAAGCTTGAGAAAAGTAGAGCAGAGTGAGCGAGGTTAGGTTGGGCTAGGCTAGGTTAGGTTAGAGTTGATGAGGGTAGAGTACAATGGATCAAGTTTAGGCTAAGCTCGTTAAGGCTAGGTTAGGCTAGGCTAGGTTTGGCTAGAATAGAGTAGAGTATTTTTTAGTAGAGTAAATTAGAGTAGAGCTAGGTAGGCAAGGCTAGACTTTTCTAGGTTAGAGTAAAGTTAAGTAGAGCAGAGTTGAGGAGAGTAGAGGAGATCTAAGTAGAGCAGAGCACAACAGACCAGAGTAGAGTAGTGTAGAGTAGACCAGAATAGAGAAAAGTAGAGTGGAGCAGAGCATTTAAGAGAAAAGCTAGGTTTGGTAAGGATAGGCTAGGCTAGGCTAGAGTAGAGTAGAATAAGGTAGAGCAAGGCTAAGCTAGGCTAGGCTAAGCTTTATTAGAGTAGAGTAGAGTAAAATAGAGTAGAGTATAGCTAGCTTAAACTAAGCTAGGCAAGGGTAGGCTGGGATAGAGCAGAGTAGAGGAGAGTAGAGCAGAGCTTGATTAGGTTAGGCTAGGCTAGGTTAGGCTAGGTTAGGCTAGGCTAGGTTAGGCTAGGTTAGGCTAAGCTAGGCTAGAGCAGTGTAGAAAAGTTCAGAGCAGAGTAGAATAGAGCAGATCAGAGAGGGTAGAGTAGAGCAGAGTAAAGCAAAGAAGAGTAGAGAAGAGCAGAGTAGAGTAGAGCAGAGCTTAGAAAAGTAGAGCTAGGTTAGGCGAAGCTATGCTATGCTAGATTAAAGTAGAGTATAGTAGACTAGAGTAGAGTGGTGCAGAGTGGAGTAGAGTAGAGTACATTATAGTATAATAGAGTATAGTAGAGAAGTGTAGAGTAGAGCAAGGTTAGGCAAGACTAGGCAAGGCTTGGCTAGGCCAGGCTAGGATAGGCATGGCTAGAGAAGAATAGAGTAGAGTAGAGTAGAGTAAAGTAGAGAAGAGTAGAGTAGAGCAGAGTAGAGTAGAGTAGAGCAGAGCAGAGTAGAACAAAACATAGAAAGTAAGAGCAGAGAATTGTAGAGCAGACCAGAGCAGAGTAGAGTAGAGTAGAGTAGTGTTGGGTACAGTAAGAGATGCTAGGCTAGAGTTTAGTGGAGTTTAAAAGAGTATAATATAAAAGAGTAAAGCTATGTTTGGCTAGGCTAGGTTAGAGTGGGGTAGAGTTGAATGGAGTAGAGTAGAATAGAGTAGAATAGAGATGAGTAGAGTAGAGTAGTGTAAAGTATAGTAGGGCAAGGTTAGGCAAAGCTATGCTATGCTAGGTTAGGCCAGAGTAGAGTAGAGTAGAGTAGTATAAAGTAGAGTAGAGTAGGGCTAGCTTGGGCTAGGGTAGGCTAGAGTACAGTATAATAGAGTAGAGTAGAGTAGTGCAAAGTAGAGAAGAGCAGAGCAAAGTAGAATACAACATAGTAGAGCAAAGAAAAGTATGGTAGAGCAGATTAGAACAGAGTAGAGTAAGGTTAGGCTAACCTAAGCTAGAGTAGAATCAAGTAGAGTAGAATAACGTATGGCTAGCTTATGCTCGACTAGGCTAGGCTGAACTTGGCTAGAGTAGAGTAGAGCTGTGCAGAGCAGAGCATTATGGAGCGAGGTAGAGGAGGCCAGAGTAGAGTTGAGTAGAGTGTAGCAGAGTAGAGTAGAGTAGAGACAAGCAGAGCAAAGTTAGGTTAGGCTAGGCTAGAATAGAGTAGAGTAGAGTAGAGAATAGCTAGGTGATTTTAAGTTATGCTAAGTTAGGCTAGGCTAGGCTAAGCTATGCAAGGCTATGCTAGATCAGTAGAGTAGAGTAGAGTAAAGTGGAGTAGAGCTAGTTTAGGCTAAGGTAGGTTAGCCTAGCTTATGTTAGGCTAGAGTAGTGTAGGGTAGAGTAGAGTAGAGTAGAGCAGAGCAGAGTAAAGTAGAGTAGAGTAGAGAGAGCACAGTAGAGTAGAGCACAATAGAGCAAAGTAGAGAAGAATAGTGCAGAGTAGAGGAAAGAAGAGTAGAGCAGAGAAGAGAAACGAAGAGCAGAGCATAGTAGAGCAGAATAAAGTGGAGTATAGTAGAGTTATGTTAGGAAAGGCTAAGTAGAGTAGAGTGGATTAGAGTAGAGTAGTTTGGACTAATGTATAGTTGAGCTAAGTTAGGAAAGGGTAGGCTAGGCTAAGATAGGTAAGGCTAAGCTAGGCTAGAGTAGAGTAAAGTAGAGCTAGTTTAGGCTAAGCTCTAGAGTAGAGTAGAATAAAGTAGATTAAAGCATAGAAGAGCAGAGCAGTGTAGAGTAGAGTAAAGAAGAGTAGGGTAGTGTAAAGTAGTGTATAGCAGTGTAGAGTGAGGTTAGGCAAGGTTAGGATAGGCTAGGCTAAGCTAGAGTATAGTAGAGTAGAGTAAAGTAGAGCTTGGTTAGGCTAGGCTAGGTTAGGATAAAGTAGAGTAGAGTAGAGTAGAGTAAAGTGGAGTAGACTAGAGTTGACTATAGTGGAGTAGAGTAGAGAAGAATAGAGTAGAGTAAAGGGGAGGAGAGGAGATGAGATAAGAGTAGAGGAGAGGAGAGTAGAGGAGAGGAGAGGAGAGTAGATTAGAGTAGAGTAAAGTAGATAGAGTAGAGTAGAGTGGAGAAGAGAAGAGTAGAGCAGAGCAGAGTAGAGTAGATCAGAGCATAGAAGTGTTATGATAAGTTAGTATAGGCTAGGCTTGAGTAGAGTAGAGTAGAGTTGGGTAAAGTAGAGCATAGTTAACCTAGGTTAAGTTAAGCTTGATAGGCTAGGCTAAGGTTTGGCTTGGCTAGCTAGGCTAGTATATAGTTGAGTAAAATAATAGAGTAGAGTATAGTAGAGTAGAGCAAGGTTAGTTTATGCTAGGTTAAGCTTGGCTAGCTAGGCTAGTGTATAGTAGAGAAAAGTAGAGTATAATATAGAAGTATATAGTGGAGTAGAGTATAATAGAGTAGTGTAAAGTAGAGTAGAGTAGAGTAGAGCAGAGCATAACAGAGCAGAACAAAGCACAGAAGAAAAGAACTAAGTTAGGCAAGGCTAGGCTAGGCTAGGTCAGGATAGTCTAAGCTCGTGTAGAATAGAGTAGAGCAAAATAGAGTATAATAGAATAAAATAGAGTAGAGTAGAGTTGAGTAGAGCTGAGCTAGGTTAGGTTAGGCTAGGCTATGCTAGGCTAAGCTAAGCTAGGCTATAGTAGGTGAGTAGAGTATAGTAGAGCTAGGTTAGGCTAGGTAAGGGAAGGCTAGGCTAGTCTAGGCTAGAATTGAGTAAAATAGAGTAGAGTAGAGTAGAATAGAGTAGAGTAGAGTAGAGTAGAGTAGAGAAGAGCAGAGAATGGTAGAGCAAAGCAAGCAAAACAGAGTAGAGTAGAGCAAAGCAGAGAGATGTTAGGCTAAGCTAGGCTAGGCTAGCCTAGAGTAGAGTAGAGAAGAGTAGAACTAGGTTAGGCTAGTCTAGGTTAGAGTAGAGCAGAGTAGAGTAGAGTAGAGTAGAGTAGAGTAGAGTAGAGTAGAGTAGAGGAGAGGGGAGGAGAGGAGAGAAAAGGACAGGAGAGGAGAGTCAAATAGAGTAGAGTAGAGAAGTGCAGAGCAAAGTAGAGTGGGCTAGAGTAGAGAAGAGAAGTGCGGAGCATACAAGAGTAATGTAGAGTAGAGAAAAGTAGAGTATAGTAAAGCTAGGTTAGGTTAAGCTAGGCTAGGCTTGGTAGAGTAGAATAGAGTAAAGTAAAGTAGAGTATAACTGAGTTGAGCTAGGTTAGGTTAGGTTAAGCAAGGCTTGGCTATGCTAAGCTATTCTAGAGTAGAGTATAGAGTTGAGTGTAGTAGAGTAGAGCAAGGTTAAGTTAGGTTATATTAGGCTTGCCTATGCTAGGTTAGAGTAGAGTAGAGTAGAGCAAAGTAGACTAGAGTAGAGTACAGTAGAGTAGAGGAGAGTAAAGTAGAGTTAAGCAGAGTAGAGATAAGTACGTTAGAGTAGAGTAGCATAGAGCAGAGTAGAGCAGAGAAGATTAGAGTAGAAAGGAGTAGAGTACAATAGAGCGATGTTAGGCATGGCTAAGCAAGGCTAGGCTAGGATAGGCCAAGCTAGAGTAGTATAGAGTAGAGTAGATTAAACTAGAGTAGAGTTGAGTTGAGCTGGGTTAAGTTAGGTTAACCTATTCTAGGCTTGGGTAAGCAAGGCTAAGCAAGACTAGGCTAGGTTAGGCTAGCCTAAACTAGGCTAGAGTAGGATAGTAGAGTAGAGTAGGTTAGGTTAGGCAAGGTAAGGCTTTGCTAGTGTAGAGTAAAATATAGTAGAGTAGAGTAGAGCAGAGCAGAGCAAAGTAGAACAGAGCATAGCAGAGTAGAGCATAGTAGAGTAGAGTAGAGCAAGGTTAGGCTCGACTAGGCTAGGCTAGACTAGAGTAGAGTAGAGCTAAGTTAGGCTAGGCTAGGCTAGAGTAGAGTAGAGTAGATTAGAGTAGAGTAGAGGTGAGTAATGTAGAGCAGACAATAGTAGCATAGAGTAGAGTATAACTAGGTTAGGTTAGGCTAGGTTAGGCAAGGCTCGCAAGGTTAGGTTTGGGAAGGTGAGGCTATGCAAGTTTAGGTTAGAGTAGAGTTGAGTATAGCAGAGTAGAGCTAAATTAGGCTAGGTTAGGCTAGGCTAGAGTATAATAGAGTAGAGTAAAGTGGAGTAGAGTAGACAAGAGTAGAGTAGAGTAGAGCAGAATAGAGTAGAATGGAGTAGAGTAGAGCATAGTAGAGCAGAATAGAGTATAGTAGAGTAGAGTAAAGTAGACCAAGGTTAGACTAGGTTAGGCTAGGATAAGCCAAGCTAGGATAGAGTAGAGTATTATAGAGTATGGTAAAGTAGATTAAAGTCAAGCTAGGTTGGGATAGACTAGGAAAGAGTATAATAGGATAGCATAGAGTAGAGAAGAGTATAGAAGAGTAGAGCAGAGTAGAGCAAAGCAGAGCAGAGTAGTTTAGAGCAGAGCAATGTTTAACTAGGCTAAATAAGGCTAGGTTAAAATAGAGTGGAGTAGAATAGAGTAGAGTAGGGATGAGTAGAGTAGAGCAGAGCAAAGTTAGGTTAAGTTAGACTAGGAAAGGCTAAGTTAGAGTAGAGTATAATAAAGTAGAGTATAGTAGAGTAAATTAGAGTAGAGTAGAGTTGAGTAAAGTAAAGTAGCATTAGGTTAGGCAAGGCAAGTTTAAGTTAGGCTAGAGTATGGTATAATAGAGCTAAGTTAGGCTAAGCTAGTCTAGGCTAAACTAGGCTTGAGTAGGGTAGAGTTGAGAAGAGTAGAACATAGAAGAGTAGAGCAGAGCCAAGAAGAGTAGAAAAGAGATGAGCAGAGCAGAGTAGAGTAGAGTAGAGTAGAGCCAAGTTAGGCTAGTCTAGGCCAGGCTAGAGTAGAGTAGGGTAGAGTATAACAAGTTTAAGTTAGGCCAGGTGAGGCTAGGCTAGGTTAGATTAGAGTAGAGTAGAGAAGAGAAGAGTAATATAAAGTAGAGTAGAGTAGAGTTGAATAATGTAAAGTAGAGTAGAATATAGTAAAATAGATCAGAGTAGAGCAGAATAGAGTAAAGTGGAGCAGAGCAGATTAGCATAGAATAGAGCAGAGTAGAGCAAAGCAGAGTAGTGCAGAGTAGAGCAAAGCCAGAACATGCTCAGCTAGGCTAGCCTATGTTAAGTTAAAGTTGAGTAGAGTAGACTAAAGTAAAGTAGAGTAGAGTATTATGGAGTATAATGGAGTAGAGTGGAGTAGAGTAGAGTAGACTAGAGAAGAGTAGAGTAGAGTAGAGTAGATGATAGTATAGTAGAGTGGAGTTGAGTAGAATAGAGTTCAATAAAGTAGAGTATAGTAGAGTAGAGTGGAGTAAAGGAGAGTCAGGCTTGGTTAGGCAAGGCTAAGCTATGGTATAGTAGAGTATGGTAGAGTAAAGTAGAGTAGAGCTAGGTTAAGTTTGGCTAGGTTGGGCTTTGCTTGGCTAAAGGAAAGAAGAGTAGAATATTGTAGAGTAGAGTAGAGTAGAGCATAGTTGGGTAGAGTTGAGCAGAGCAGAGTAGACCTGAGCAAAGCTGAGCAGAGTAGAGTTGAGCATAGCAATGTAAAGTAGAGCAGAATAGAGTAGAGCTAGGTTATGCTAGGCTAAGCTAGGCTAGAGGAGAGTAAAGCAAAGGTTAGTAGTGCTAGGTTAGGTTAAGCTAGGCAATGCTAGGTTAAAGTAGAGTAGAGCAGAGTAGAGTAGAGAAAAATTAGGCTAGGGTAGGTTAGGCTAGGTTAGAGTAGAGTTAAGTAGTGTAGAGTAGAGAAGAGTTAAGATAGACTAGGCTAGGCTGGAGTAAAGTAAAGTAGAAGAGAAGAGGAGAGCTAAGTTTGGCTAGGCTAGCCTAAACTAAACTAAGCTAGAATAGAGTAGAGGAGAGTAGAGTAGGGTAAGGTAGAGTAGAGTATAGTAGAGTAGAGATAGGTAGAGTAGAGCTAGGTTAGGCTAGGGTTGGCTAAGCTATGGTAGGCTAGGTTAGGCTAGGTAGTGCTAGAGTAAAGTAAAGTAGAGTATAGTATGGTAGAGTAAAGCTAAGTTAGTCTAGGCTAGGCTAAACTAGACTAGACTAGAGTAGAGAAGAGTAGAGCAGAGATAGGCATATTAAAGCAAAGTAGAGTAAAGTAGAGTAGAGTAGAGTATATTAGAGCTAGGTAAGGCTAGAGTAGAGTAGAGCAAGGTTATGCTAGGAGAGGTTAGAGTTGCTATGGGAGGCTATCCTAGCCTAGGCTAGAGTATAGTGGAATAGAGTAGAGTAGAGTATAGTACAGTAGTGCAGATCAGAGTATAGTAGAGAAGAATAGAAAAGAGTAGAGTAGAGCCAAGTAGAGTAGAGCTAAATTGGGTTAAGCTAGGCTAAGCTTGGCTAGGCTTGGTTAGAGTAGAGTAGAGTAGAGTAAAGTAGAGTAGAATAATGTAGATTAGAGTAGAATAGTATAGAGTTGAGTAGAGCATTGTAGAATAGAGTAGTGTAGAGTATAAAGAGTATAGTAGATTAGATTAGAGTAGATTATAGCTTTGTTAGGCTAGGCAAGAATAGAGTAGAGTAGAGTCGAGTAGAGCTAGGTTAGGCTAGGCTAGAGTAGAGTGGAGTAGAGTAGAGTAGAGCATAGTAGAGTAGAGCAGAACAAAGAAGAGTAGAGCAGATTAGAGCAGAGTAGGGTAGAGTAGAGTAGAGTAAACTAGAGCAGAGCATGGTAAAGCAGAGTAGAGCATAGTACAGCTTAGGAAAGGTTAAGCTAGATTAGAGTAGAATAGAATAGAGTATAATAGAGTAAAGTAGAGCTAGGTTAGCCTGGGTTAGGCTAGGCTAAGTTTAAGAAGTGTAGGTAGAATATAGTAGATTAGAGTAGAGTAGAGTAGAGTAGAGTAAAGATAGGTTAAGCTAGGCTAGAGTAGGCTTGGCTATGCAAGGCTAGACTAGAGTAGAGTAGGGTAAAGTAGAGTAGATTAAGAGAGAGTAGAGTAGATTAGAGTAGAGTATAGTAGAGGTAGGTTAGGCAAGGCAGGCTAGGAAAGGTTAAACTTGGCTAGAGTAGAGTAGAGTAGAGCAGAGCAGAGTAGAGTAGAGTAGAGTAGAGTAGAGTAGAGCAAAGCAAAGAAGATAAGAGTAGAGTAGAGCATAGCATAATAGAGCAGAGCTGCACATACTAGAGTAAAGTAGAGTAGAGCAGAGTATAGTAGAGCTGAGCAGAGTTAAGAAGAGCAAACTAGAGAAGAGAAGAGTAGAGCAAAGTAGAGTAGAGCTGAGCGTAACAGAGTAGAATAGAGTATAGTTGAGAAGAGTAGAGTTGAGAAGAGCAGAGTAGAGTAGAGCTAAGTTAGGTTGAGCTACGCTAGGCTTGTTATAGAAGAGTAGAGTAGAGTAGAGTAAAGAAAAATAGAGTGGAGCATAGTAAAGTAGAGCAAGGTTTGGCTAGGATAGGCTAGGCTGGGCTTTGCAAGGATAGGCTACATTATGTTAGAGTGGAGTAGAGTTATGTAAAGTAGGGCCAGGTTATGCTGGGTAAGGCTAGAGTATGATAGAGTAGGGCATAATAGAGTAGAGTAGAGTAGAGGATAACAAATTAGATTATAATAGAGCAATGTAGAGTAGAGCAGAGCAAGGTTAGGCTAGGCTAGGCTCGATTAAGCTAGGCTAGGTTGGAGTAGAGCAAAGTATAGCAGAATGGAGTTAGCTATGCTAGGCTAGGCTAAGTTAACGTAGATTAGAGGAGAGTAAATTAGAGTAGAGTAGAATAGAGTAGAGTAGAATAAAGTAGGGTAGAGTTAGGTTAGGCTAGGCTAGGCTAGACTGGGCTAGAATAGTATGGAGTAGAGTAGGGTAGAATAGAGTTTGGTAGGGTAGAGCAGAGCTACGTTAGGTTAGGCTAGGCAAAACTAGGCTAGAGTAGAGTATCGTACATTAGAGTATAGTAGAGTAGAGTAGAGCAGAGTATAACAGAGTAAAGAAGAATAAAGTATAGTAGAGTAGAATGGAGTAGAGCAAAGAAAAGCAGAGTAGAATAGAGTAAAGCATAATAGAGTAGAGCAGAGTAGTGCAGAGTAGAGTTGAGTTGACTAGAGCAGAGAAGAGTATAATAGAGCTAGGTTAGGCTTTGCTAGGCTAGGCTAGGTCAGAGCAGAGTAGAGCATAGTAGAATAAAGTAAAGCATAACAAGTAGAGCAGAGTAGAGAAGAGAATAGTAGAGTAGAGTAGAGAAAAATAGAGTAGAGCAGAGCAAGTAGCACAAAATATAGTTAGGTTAGGCTAGGCTAGGCTAGGTTAGGCTTGGCTAGGCTAAGCTAGGCTAGAGTAGAGTAGAGTAGAGTAGAGAAGAGTAGAGCAAAGCAAAGAAGAGATGAGTAGAGCAGAGCATAGCAGAGTAGATTAGAGTAGAGAAGAGCAGAGTAGAGCTAGGTTATTCTAAGCTAAGCAAGGTTAGGACATGCTAGAGTTGAGTAGAGTAAAGCTACGTTAGGTTGGGCTAGGCTTGGTTAGGTTAGAGTAGAGTAGAGTAGAGTACAGTGGAGCAAGTTTAGGCTAGGCTAGGTAAGGATAGGTTTTTTTAGGCTAGGCTAGAGTAGAGTAGAGTTGAGTAGAGTAGAGTATTGTTGAGTAGAGTTGATTAGAGTAGAGTTAGGTAGGCAAGGCTAGACTTTTTTGGGTTAAGAGTAAAATAGAATAGAGTAGAGAAGAGTAGAGGTGAGTAGAGGAGATCTAAGTAGAGCAGAGTGTAATAAACTAGAGTAGAGTAGAGTAGTGTAGAGTAGAGCAGATTAGAGAAAAGTAAAGCAGAGTGGAGTAGAGCATTTCAGAGAAATACTAGGTTTGGCTAGGATAGGCTAGGCTAAGTTAGGCTAGGTTAGGCTAGAGTAGAGTGGAGTAGGGTAGAGCACGGTTAAGCTAGGCTAGGCTATGCTTTGTTAGAGTAGAGTAGAGTAGAGTAAAATAGAGTAGAGTAAAATAGAGTAGAGTAGAGCGAGGTTAGACTAAGCTAGGCTAAGGTAGGCTAGGCTAGGATGGGCTAGAGTAGAGTAGAGGAGAGTCAAGTAGAGCTCGATTAAACTAGGCTAGGCTAAGTTAAGCTAGGTTAGGCTAGGCTAGACTAGAGCAGACTAAAGCAAAGCAGAGTAGAGAAGAGTAGAGTAGAGCAGAGTAGAGTAAAGTAGAGCTACGTTAAGCAAAGCTTAGCTAGGCTAGATTAGAGTAGAGTATAATAGAGTATAGTAGAGTAGAGTAGTGCAGAGTAGAGTAGAGTAGAGTACATTATAGTAGAGTAGAGTAGAGTAGAGTAAGGTTAGGCTGGCTAGGCAAGGCTTGGCTAGGCCAGGCTAGGATATGCTTGGTTAGAGAAGAGTATAGTAGAGTAGAGAAGAGCAAAGTAGAGCAGAGTAGAGTCGAGCAGATCAGAGTTGAACAAAGCATAGCATGGTAGATTGGAGAAGTGCATAGCAGAATAGAGCAGAGTAGAGTATTGTAGAGTTAGGTTAGGCTAGGAGATGTTTGGCTAGAGTTGATTACTGTAGAGTATAGCAGAGTAGAGCTAGGTTAGGCTAGGTTATGTTAGAGTAGAGTAGAGTTGAGTGGAGTAGAGTGGAGTAGGGTAGAGTAGAGTAGAGTAGAATAGAGTTGAGTAGAGTAGATTAGTGTAAAGTATAGTAAGGCTAGGTTGGGCTAAACTAAGCTAGGCTTGCTAAGGTTAGAGTAGAGTAGAGTAGACTAGAATAAAGTAGAGTAGAGTAGAGCTAGGTTGGTCTTGAGAAAGCAAGAATACATTAGAATAGAGTAAAGTAGTGCAAACTAGAGAAGAAAAGAGCAGAGTAGAGTATAACATAGTAGAGCAAAGAAGAGTAGGGTAGAGCAGATTAGAATAGAGTAGAGCAAGGTTAAGCTAACCTAAGCAAGAGTAGAATAGAGTAGAGTAGAATAATGTGTAGCTTGGTTATGCTTGGCTAGGCTAGGCTAAACTTGGCTAGAGTAGACTAGAGTAGAGAATAGTGGAGTAGAGCTGCGCAGAGTAGAGGTGAGGAGCTGAGTAGAGAAGACCAAAGTAGAGTCGAGCATTGTATAGCAGAGCAGAGTAAAGTAGAGTTAAGTGGAGCAAAGTTAGGTTAGGCTAGGTAAGAATAGAGTAGAGTAGAGTAGAGCTTAGCTAAGTTATGTTAGGTTAAGCTAAGTTAAGCTAGGCTAGGCTAAGCTAAGCAAGGCTATGCTAGATTAGTAGAGTAGAGTAAAGTGGAGTAGGGCTAGTTTAGGCTAGGATAGGTTAGGTTAGCTTATGCTATGTTAGAGTAGAGTAGAGTGAGCAGAGTAGAGTAGAGTAGAACAAAGCAGAGTAAAGTAGAGTGGAGCAGAGAAGAGCACAATAGAGTAAAGCATTATAAAGAAAAGTAGAGCAGAATAGTACAGAGCAAAGGACAGAAGATCTGAGTAGAGAAGAGAAAAGAAGAGCAGAGTAGAGTAGAGAGTATTGTGGAGTAGAGTAGAGTAGAGTTAAGTTAAGAAAGGCTAGAGTAGAGTAGATTACAGTAGAGTAGTTTGGACTAAATTATAGTTGAGCTAGGTTAGGAAAGGGTAGGCTAGGCTAAGATAGGCAAGGCTAAGCAAGGCTAGAGTAGAGTAAAGTAGAGTTAGTTTAGGCTAAGCTAGGCTAGGCAAAAGTGAGCTAGAGTATAGTAGAGCAGAGTAGAGTAGAGTAGAGCAGAGTAGAGAAAAGCAGAGAAGAGTAGAGCAGTGTAAAGTAGAGTAGAGTAGAGAAGAGTAGGGCAGAGTAAAGTAGAGTATAGCAGTGTAGAGTGAGGTTAGGCAAGGTTAGGGTAGGCTAGGCTACACTAGAGTAGAGTAGAGCTAGGTTAGGCTAGGCTAAGTTACAAGAGAGCAGAGTAGAGTAGAGTAGAGTGGAGTAGACTAGAGCTGAGTAGAGTAGAGTAGAGAAGAGTAGAGTAGAGTAAAGGAGAGGAGAGGAGAGGAGAGTAGAGGAGAGGAGAGGAGAGTAGATTAGAGTAGAGTAGAGCAGATAGAGTAGAGTAGAGTAGGGTAGAGAAGAGTAGAATAGAGAAGAGCAGAGCAGAGTAGAGCAGGTCAAAGTAGAGTAGTGTTATGTTAAGTTAGGATAGGCTAGGCTAGAGTAGAGTAGAGCAGAGTAGGGTAGAGTAGAGCAGAGCTAACGTAGGTTAAGCTAAGCTAGCTATGCTAGGCTAAGGTTGGCTAGACTAGAGTAAAGTAATAGAGTGGAGTATAGTAGAGTAGGGTTTGGTTAGTCTAGGATAAGTTAGGCTTGGCTAGCTAGGCTAGAGTATAGTAGAGTAAAGTAGAGTATAATAAAAAAGAATATAGTGGAGTAGAGTACATAAATTAGTTTAAAGTGTAGTAGAGCAAAGCAGAGTATAGTAGAGCATAGTAGAGAAGAGTAGAGCAGAGCAGGGCACAGAAGAACAGAGCTAGGTTAGGCAAGGCTAGGCTAGGCTACGTTACGATAGTCTAGGCTCGTGTAGAATAGAGTAGAGAAAAATAGAGTAGAATAGAGTAGAGTAGCATTGAGTAGAGCTGAGCTAGGTTGGGTTAGGCTTGGCTATGCTAGGCTAGGCTAGAGTAGGAGAGTAGAGTAGAGTAGAGCTAGGTTAGGCTTGTTAAGGTAAGGCTAGGCTAGCCTGGGCTAGAGTAGAGTAAAATAGAGTAGAATAGATGTAAATTAGAGTTGAGTAGAGTAGAGTAGACTGGAGTTGAGTAGAGAAGATCAGAGAAGGGTAGAGCAAAAGAGGGAGAACAAAGTACACTAGAGCAAAGCAGAGCGAGGTTAGGCTAAGCTAGGCTAGGCTAACATATAGTAGAGTAGAGAAGAGTAGAGCTTGGTTAGACTAGGCTAGGTTAGAGTAGAGTAGAGTAGAGTAGAGTGGACTAGAGTAGATTAGAGTAGAAGAGAGCAGATGGGAGGGGAGGAGAGGAGAGTAGAGGAGAGGAGAGGAGAGTCGAATAGAGTAGAGTAGAGAAGTGTAGGGCAAAGTAGAGCAGGGTAGAGTAGAGAAGAGAAGAGTGGAGTATAGAAGAGTAGTGTAGAGTAGAGAAAAGTAGAGTAGAGTAATGCTAGGTTAGTTTAAGCAAGGCTAGGCTAGGTAGAATAGACTAGAGTAAAGTAGAGTAGAACAGAGTTGAGCTAGGTTAGGTTAGGCTAGGGTAGGCTAAGCTAAGATATGCTAGAGTAGAGTAATAGAGTAGAGTGTAGTAGAGTAGAGCTAGGTTATGCTAGGTTAGATAAGGCTTGGCTAGGCAAGGTTAGAGTAGAGTAAAGTAAAGTAAAGTAGACTAGAGAATAATAGAGTATAATAGAGTAGAGTATAGCATAGTAGAGTTGAGTGTAGTGGAGTACTATAGAGTAGAGTAGCACAGAGTAGAGTAGAGTAGAGAAGAGCAGAGTAGAGAAGAGTAGAGTAAAGCAAAGTTAGGTTAGGCATAACTAGGTGAGGCTAAGCAAAGATAGGCCAGGCTAGAGTAGTATAGAGTAGAGTAGAGTAAAGTAGAGTAGAGTAGAGTAGGGTAGAGTAGAGTTGTGCTAAGTTAGGCTAAGCTATACTATGCTTATGTAAGCAAGTCTAGGCAAGACTAGGCTAAGCTAGCCAAAACTAGGTTAGAGTAGGAGAGTAAAGTAGAGTAGAGCTAGGTTAGGCTAGGGAAGGTAAGGTAGGCAAGGCTCTACTAGAGTAGAGTAAAATAGAGTAGAGTAGAGTAGAATAGAGCTGAACAGAGCAGAGCAAAGTAGAACAAAGCATAGCAGAGTAGACCATAGTAGAGTATAGTAGAGCTAGGTTAGGCTTGGCTAGGCTAGGCTAGAGTAGAGTTGAGTAGAGCTAAGTTAAGCTTAGCTAGGCTAGAGTAGAGTAGGGTAGAGTAGAGTAGGGGTGAGTATTGTAGAACAGACAAGAGTAGAGTAGAGTAGAGTAGAGTATAGCTAGGTTAGGTTAGGCTATGCTAGGCAAGGCTAACCAAGTTTAGGTTAGGCTAGGCAAGGCTATACAAGGTTAGGTTAGAGTAGGGTCGAGTAGAGAAAAGTAGATCTAGATTAGGCTACACATGGCTAGCTAAAGCATAATAGAGTAGAGTAGAGTACAGTAGAGTGGAGTAGAGTAGAGAAGAGCAGAGTAGAGTAGAGTAGAATAGAGCAAAGTAGAGCAGAGTAGAGCAAGGCAGAGTAGAATAGATTAAAGTAGAGTTAGGTTAGACTAGGTTAGGTTAGGATAGGCTAAGCTAGGAAAGAGTAGACTATTGTAGAGTATGGTAAAGTAGACTACAGTAGAGCTTGGTTGCACTAGACTAGACAAGAGTGTAGTAGGCTAGCATAGAGTAGAGTGGAGTAGAGAAGAGCAGAGCATAGTAGAGCAAAGCAGAGCAGGGTAGAGCAGAGCAAAGCAATGTTTTGCTAGGCTAAACTAGGCTAGGTTAAAGTAGAGTGGAGTAGAATATGGTAGTGTAGGGTTGAGTGGAGTAGAGTAGAGCAAAGTTAGATTAAGTTAGGCTAGGCAAGGCTAAGTTAGTGTATAGTATATTAGAGTAATGTATTATAAAGTAAATTAGAGTAGAGTATAGTAGAGTTGAGTAAAGTAGAGTAGAGTTGAGTAAAGTAGAGTAGAGCTAAGTTAGGCAAGGCTAGTTTAGGCTAGATAGAGTATTATATAGTAGAGCTAAGTTAAGCTAAGCTAGTCTAGGCTAAACTAGGCTTGAGTAGAGTCGAGCAGAGAAGAGTAGAGCATAGCAGAGTAGAGCAGAGCAGGGAAGAGTAGAGAATAGAAGAGTTATGTAAAGTAGAGAAGAATAGAGTAGAGTAGAGTAGAATAATGTAAAGTAGAGTAAAATAGAGTAAAGTTGATCAGAGTTGAGCAGAATAGAGTAAAGTAGAGTAGAGTAGATTAGAGCAGAATAGAGCAAAGCAGAGCAAACTTGAGTAGTGTAGAGTAGAGTAGAGCCAGATTAGTCTAAGCTAGGCTAGCCTATGTTAAGTTAGAGTAGAGTAGAATAGGGTAGAGTAAAGTAGAGTAGAGTAGAGTAGTGTGGAGTATAGTTGAGTAGAGTAGAGTATAGTAGAGAAGAGTAGAGTAGAGTAGAGTAGAGTATAGTAGAGGTTTGTAGAGTTGAGTAGAATATAGTTTAGTAAAGTAGAGTAGAGTGGAGTAGAGTAGAGTCAGGCTAGGTTAGGTAAGGCTAAGCTAGGGTAGGGGTAGAGTAGTGTAGAGTAGACTAAAGCTAAGTTTAGTTAGGCTAGGATTGGCTTTGCTTGGCTAGAAGAGAGTAGAGTAGAAGAGTGTACAATAGAGTAGAGCAGAGCATAGTTTGGTAGAGTTGAGTAGAGCAGAGTAGACCTTTGGAGCTGAGTAGAGTAGAGTAGAGCAGAATGGGGCAAGGCTGAGTTGAGCATAGCACTGTAGAGTAGAGAAGAGTAGAGCAGATCTAGGTTATGCTAGGTTAAGCTAGGCTAGGCTAGGCTAGAGTAGAGTAGAGTAAAGAAAAAGTTAGTAGAGCTAGGTTAGGTTAAGCTAGACAAGGCTAGGTTAACCTAGAGTAGAGTAAAGCAAAATTAGGCTAGGGTAGGTTAGGCTAGGCTAGAGCAGAGTTAAGTCGTGTAGAGTAGAGAAGAGCTAGAATAGGCTAGGCTAGGTTGGAGAACATTAAAGTGGAAGAGAAATGAGTAGAAAAGAGTAGAGTAGAGCAGAGCAAAGCAGAGCAAAGGAGAGCTAAGTTTAGCTAGGTTAGCCTAAATGAGACTAAGCTCAAATAGAGTAGAGGAGAGTAGAGTAGGGTAGGGTAGAGTAGAGTAGTGCTGGGTTAGGCAAGGTTAGGTTAAGCTAGGTTAGGTTAGGTTAAGTAGAGTAGAGTATAGTAGAGTAGAGTAGAGTAGATTAGAGTAGAGTAGAGTAGAGTAGAGTAGAGATAGGTAGAGTAGAGCTAAGTTGGGCTAGGGTTGGCTATACTAGGGTAAGCTAGGTTAGGCTAGGTAATGCTAGAGTATAGTAAAGTAGAGTAGAGTAGAGTATAGTAGAGTAGAGTTAGTTTAGTCTATTCTAGGCTAAGCTAGGCTAAACAAGACTAGACTAGAGTAGAGAAGAGTAGAGTAGAGTAGAGTAAACATAGGCATATAAAAGTAGAGTAGAGTTGAGCTAGGTTTGGCTATGCTTGGTTAGGCTCGAGTAGAGTAGAGCAAGGTTAGGCCACATTTGGCCAGGCTAGGCGAGGTTAGAGTGGCTATGCAAGGCTAGCTTAGCCTAGGCTAGAGTATAGTGGAATAGCATAGAGCAGAATAGAGTATAGTAGTATAGATAAGTGTATAATAGAGAAGAATAGAAAAGAGTAGGGTAGAGCTAGGTTAGGTTAAGCTATGCAAAATTTTGCTAGGCTAGGTTAGGTTAGGCTTGACTAAAGTAGAGTAGAATAAAGTAGATTAGAGTAGAATAGTGTAGAGTTGAGTAGAGCATTGTAGAACAGAGTAGTGTAGAGTATAAAGAGTATGGTAGATTAGAGTAAAGTAAAGTATAGCTTTGTTGGGCTAGGCAAGAGTAGAGCAGAGTAGAGTCGAGCAGAGCTAGGTTAGGTTAGGCTAGGCTAGGCTAGAGTAGAGTAGATTATAGTAGAGCAGAGTAGAGTGGAGTAGAGTAGAGAAGAGTAAAGTAGATTAAAATAGTGCAGAGTAGAGTAGAGTAGAGTAGTGTAAAGTAGAGGAGAGTAAAGCATAGTAGAAAAGTGTAAAGCAAGGTAAAGTAGAGCGTAGTAGAGCTAAGTGAGGCTAGGCTGGGCTAAGCTAGGCAAGGTAGGTTGGGCTAAGCAAGAGTATAACAAAGAAGAGTAGAGTAGGGTAGAGTAGAGTAGAGGTAGGTCAGGCTAGGTTAGAGTAGAGTAGATTATAGTAGAGTAGAGTAGAGTAGAATATAGTAGAGTAGAGTAGAGTGGAGCATAATAGAGTAGAGTAGAGCTTGGCTATGCTATGCTAAGGTAGCTAGCTTAGGTTTGGCTAGGCTATGGTAGAGTAGAATAGAGTAGAGTAGAGTAGAGTAGAGAAGAGTGGAGTAGAGTATAGTAGAGTAGAGTAGAGTAGAGTGTATTAGAGTAGAGTGGACTAGAGTAGAGTAGAGCAGAGTAGAGCATAAAGAGTTAGTCTAAGCAATGCTAGACAAAGGAAGGCTATGCTAGAATAGAGTAGAGTAGAGTAGAGTAGAGAAGAGTATAGTAGAGTAGAGTAGAGTAGAGTATAGCAGAGTAGAGTAGAGAAGAGTAAAGTAGAGTAGAGTAAAGTAGAGTAGAGTTAGGCTAAGCATTACAAGACTAGGCAAGGCTAAGCTAGGCTAGAGTAGAGTATAGTAAGGTAGAGTTGAATAGAGTTGAGTAGAGCTAGGTTAGGCTAGGTTAAGCTAAGCTAGGTCAGACTAGAGTAGAGTAGAGTATAGTAGAGCAGAGCATAGTGGAGATGAGTTGAATGGAGCAGAGTGGAGAAGAGTAGAGAAGAGCTTAGCAGAGTAGAGTAGAGTTGACTAGAGCAAAGAAGAGTAGAGTAGAGCAGAGTAGAGTAGAGCTAGGTTAGGCTAGGCTATACTAAGCCTAGCTTGGCAAGCCTAGGCTTCGCTAAGCTAAAATAGTGTAGAGTATAATATAGTATAGTATAGTAGAGTAGAGTAGAGTAGCGAAGAGTACAGTAGAGTAAAGAAGCTTTGAGTAGATTAGAGTAGAACTATGTTATGCTAGGCTAGGTTAGGCAAGGCTAGAAAGAGTTTAATAAAGTAGAATAGAGTATAATAGAAAATAGTAGAGCTACATTAGGCAAGGTTAGGCTATGTTGGGTTAAAGTAGAGTAGGGTAGAGTGTAGTATAGTATAGTAGAGTATAGTAGATTAGAGTAGAGTAGAGTTAGAATAGGCTGGACAAGGCTAGGTTATGCTTTGTTAGAGTAGAGTAGAGTAAGGTAGAGTAGAGTAGAGTAAATTAGAGCTCAATTAGGTTAACCTAAACAAGTCTAAGCTAGACTAGGCTAGGCTAGAGTGGAATAGAGTAGAGTAGAATAGAGAGGAGTAGAGTAGAATAGAGTAGAATAGAGTAGAGTAGAGTATAGTAGAGTAGAGTAGAGAAGATTAAAGTAGAGTACAATAAAGTAGAGTAGAGTAGGGTAGAGTAATGCTAGGTTAAGTTAGGCTAGGTTAGGTTAGGTAAGAGTAGAGTTGAGTAGAGTAGAGTAGAGCATAACAGAGCAGAGCAGAGTAGAGCATAGCAGAGTAGAGTAGAGTAGAGTAGAGCATAGAAGAATAGAGCTAGGTTATTCTAGGCTAAGCAAGGCTAGGCTTGGCTAGACTAGTCTTGGCTAGGCTAGAATAAAGTAGAGTAGAGTAGAGTAATGTATAGTAGAGTATAGTATTATATAGTTGAGTAGAGTAGAGTAAGTGTAGTAGAGTAGATTAGAGTAGAGTAAAGTAGAGCTAGGTTAGGCTAGTGTAAAGTGAAGTAAAGTAGAGCTAGATTAGGCTAAAATAGGCTAGGTTAGAGTAAAGTAGAGTAGAGTAGAGTAGAGTAGAGTGGAGTAGAGTAAAACAGAGTAGAGTAGAGAAGAGTATAGTAGAGTAGAGTATTGTAGAGCTAAGTTAGGCTAGGCTAGGCTTGGCTTGGGTAGGCTAGGCAAGGCTAAGCTAAGCTAGAGTAGAGTAAAATAGAGTAGAGTATAGTAGAGAAGAGTATAGTAGATTAGAGTAGAGTAAAGTAGAGTAGAGTAGAGTATTCTACAATAGAGTAGATTTGAAAGAGTTAGGCTAGGCTAGAGTATAGTTGAGTAGGGTAGAGTAGAGTAGAGTAGATTAGAGTAGAGTAGAGTAGAGCTATGCTAAGCTTGGCAAGGCTTGTCTAAGTTAGGCTAGGCTTAGCTTGTGTAGACTAGAGTAGAGTGGAGTAGAGTAGAGCAAGGTTAAATTAAAAATAGGTTAGGCTAAGCTAGAGTAGAGTAGAGTAGAGTAGAGTAGAGTAAAGCAGTGTAGAGTAGGGCAAAGCAAAGCATAGCTTAACAGAGCAGAGTAGAACAGAGTAGAGCTGAGCAGAGTAGAGTAGAGCAAAGTAGAGTTTGGATAAGCTACTCTAGGCTAGGCTAGCCTAGAGTAGAGTAGAGTATAGTAAAGTATAGTATATTAATGTAGAGTATAGTAGAGTAGCATAGTTTTTAGCAGAGCAGAGTAGAGCTAGGTTAGGTTAGGCTAGGCTAGAGTAGTTTAGAGTAGAGTAAAGCTAGGTTTAGGCTAGGCTAGGGTTGGCTAGGCTGGGTTTGAGTAGATTAGAGTAGAGTAGAGTAGAGCAGAGTAGAGTTGAAAAGGTTTGGTTAGGCTATGCTAGGCTAGGTTAGGCTTGGCTAGAGGGTTGTAGAGTAGAGTATAGTAGAGTAGAGTAGACTAGATTATTATATAGTAGAGTAGAGCAAAGTAGAGTAGAGTATAGTAGAGTAGTGTAGAGTATTATAGAATATAACATATTAGATTAGATTATGTTATATGAGATTTAAATAGATTAAAATAGAATAGAATATGTTATAATACAATAGAATCAAATATACTATATTAGATTAGATTAGATTATGTTAGATTCAAATAGATTATAATAGAATAGAACATGTTAGGTTTTTTTTGTTTGGTTTGGTTGACTTGTATTGGGTTTGGATGGGTGTGGTTGGGGTGGGGTTGGGTTTGGATTTTGTATTAGGTTTGGTCTAGGTTTTGGATTGGGTTTAGTTTGGTTTGGTTTTAAAAATAAATAATTATATAATTTTAAAGATTATATTTTTATAATGTTAATCATTTTGTTTAATATACTACATAATGATCTTTTATATGAATGTATATGTGTGTATATATATATATATTATATACACAATAAACATAAATTGCTAACAAATTATACCTTGAATAACTTTTATGTTAAAAAATTTAATTTTTTTAGCGTAAGGAGTAATCAAATATATTATGTTGTTGATATACTAAATAATATTTTATTTTTTTTAATATGTAAATTAATATTTTTTCTTTTTATTTTACAATTAAAAACAAATTAAATAAATATAAAGAAATGTCTTTTAAAAAATTTAAAATATAAAAAATGAATATAAATTATTATTTATTAAAATAAATATAATATGTTTTTAGTTTTATATAATTATTTATTAAACCACACTTAGATTTTATACTTTTTTCAAATTATTAGATTCCTTTATTACATAATAAGTAAATTAATCTTTATATTTTAAAAAAAATAATGTTAAGAAATATAATTTAATTAACAGTAATGATATATCTTTTAGAAAAATTAAATATTCAATGTTTGATTTTATTTTATTTTTTATGATAGTGCATTGATAAAAAAAAATTAAATAATATTTTATAAAAAAATTAAAATTCAAAATATTTAAAATAAAAAATTATACAAATATTCCTAATAGTTTCATTGGTTTATTAATTATCAATTGTTACTAATAGTTGCACATTTCATGTTGTTGGCTATGTGATGGTTTTTTGCATAATATGCTTTATGGAATAGCCACAAAATTGTAGACTTCCAAATTATAGCTTTTTATGAAATTATGGTTAGCTCATTATTTTTCTCTATTTTGATGTTTGTAAGTTTTTTATGCATTTGCACCCATTGTTAAAAATAAGAGCACTTAATGCTTGGGAAAAAATTGTAGTTGTTAGAAAGGAATTTATATTTATCACTCATATTAAAAACTTTTAATTTTTATTTGATTTTAAAAATAAGTATTGGATAAATATATTAAATTTATTATATAAAAAATAATATTTATTTTTTAATTTTTAATATATAAATTAATATTTTGATATTTGAATTTTAAGATAGTTTTACATATTTTTTTAAAAAAATATGAATTAATTAATAATAATGATATATATTTTGGAGAAATTTAAAAGTTTTTATATATAATGTTCTTTTGAATTATAATTTTATTTTAGTTTGAAATTTTATTTTTTAATAATCGTTATAAAAATATAGATAAAATTATAATATCTTGAAACTTTATACTCCTAAAACATAAAGAAAAAACTTCAACCAAGCCATTAATATGCAAACAAAAGAAAACAATAATAACATAACATATAAATAAATATGCAACTAGAAACCTAAGGATCATCATTCAAACTATAAAATTAAAATATGCCTAATATTTTTATAACTTCATTACCTGAAACTAAAAGGAAAAAATATAAATAATTAGTGTATCACTTCATATTTTTATGATCTAATAGACCTTATTTTGCTTTATATAAAGTATATTTATATTATAAGAAAAGAGATAATCTCAAGCCCCCACCTACATCAGGTACTACTATATAATAAAATTATCATCAAAGTGAGGACAATAAACAAATTCCAAGGTGGGGACCTGACGGTAAGACAAACACCAATCCCAAAATCCAAAGTATATATATAAAGGCATGTTTTTAAACATTTAATCATACCAAAACTTTCCCTCTCTCACACATCTTTTGAAAATGGCTCTTCTGTAGTAGCACCATTCCCATCTCTCGATGCAGTGGTTTCATGACCTATGATGTAAGCACTAATGAGATTTACAAATCTCAGTAGATAAATCCACATAGTTAACCAATGAAAATACATAAAATGAATAGTGCAGATGAATCATATACATAAAGCTATAACCATACCAATGTCATATATAATATCAGATGAAAAACCAAAGAAAAATAAAAAAAAATGCTAGTTCCTTATAGATATGTTATAACCGGGCCCAATTCCCTTTGACGTATTATCCTCTGGATCCAATCAAGCAAATGACCTCCAACCGGCATCCAACCAAGCATATAACACTAGGCAGATATCTGACCTGAAGATCGATACCCTGCTATCCAACATGCTGGGCCTAGTGCCACCAGGCAGGTATGGTACCATACCCTGCAATCCAACATGCTGGGCTTGGTGAAATCATCGTGGAGTCAGAGTACATAACACTAGGAAAATATCTGATCCAATGATCGATACCCTATGATCCAACACGCTGGGCCTAGTGGTGAGGATAATGTTCTCTGAGAATCCATTTTTACTGATATTTCCAATCATAATTTCAAATAATTATGCCATATCAAAAGACCTTTCTTTCTATATTATTTCTTCCTTTTTAGTTTTCATGCAAATGCATAAGTAATCCATACCATAGTATTTCTTTCTTTTTATGCCATAAACATATGCAACAAGCACAATTCTATAGCAGTAAGAAAAAGCAATGAAAAACATATAATATTATGCTACATCATAGGGTTAAGAATTTATCTACCTGGATTTGCTGTACAAAATTTTTCTTGCCCACTTCTAATTTGTTCTTGATGTCCTACAAGCCCCGATGTCCTACAAGCCCATAAAATACAAAAATAATTAATTTAAATATGCTTATTAGGCAAAATTATGTTTTTAAAATTTGTTCTCAAATGGTTCAAATTCTGCTTTCTAAAAGCTTGCCCAAACAGCCAAAAATCTCGTTTTTTTAAAGCTGTCCCAAACGGGCTTTCCAAAAATCCCAAAAATGCTCACTGTTTTTCTAGCTTAAGGTCTTCCATCGGCGCTGGACCGCCAGCGCCCAGCACGACCCGGTCTAGGCCCAATACTGGACCGCCCGCACCAGTTTAGCAATGCGAACTGATTCAACATGCTGAACCAGTTCTCTCTCTCTCTCTCCTGTACATCCGGCGAAACCGAAATATTTCGTTGGCGTACACGAAATCTCTTGCATCTCTCGCCGGCCAATTGACTGCCACTCAGTGGAAAAATTTATACAACAAGGCGACAAAGCAAATAAAAATTCTGACCTTTGTCGACCGTCACCGTCGCTTGTCGGAAATCACAAAAATTCCTCGCCGCCGTGCCTCACCGTCGTGCCTTGCCACCGTGTTCGCAGAAGTGCGTTTCAAATGCACATGGGTTGGCTTTTATAGCAGCGATCGGAATCGACTTAAGCAATGGTTTGTGAACCACATTTTGCAGAAAACTCCTTCTAAATTTGGTATTTGCAAATATATCTTCCGCCAAATCGAATTTGAACTAAGCCGATATTTAAAAATTACAAATCTATCATACACGTTACAAATTTATCCCAAATCTTTAAAAATTCATACTTTATTCATTAGAGTTCCAAAAATTACAAATTAAACATCATTAGACTTGTCTCAAAGGGCACTTTCTAAAAAAATACAATAAATAAAATAAAGGAAACTAAGGCTGTTACAGGTAATAAATTAAAACATAAACTTTTATTATTATTTGTTTCCTTTAAAAATACTTTGATTTATTAAAATATCATGATTGTTTAATCACAACTTAAGATGATATTTATCACATTAAAATAATATTAAAAGTCTAATTATGCACTTTTATATGCACATTGTTAAGTGTTATTTAATTAAAAAAATAAAAGATAGTTTGACAAAAATAAATAATAATTTTATTCTTCAAAAATAATAAAAAAGAGAGATTTTTAATAAAAAGTAAATACTATTTTATTCATTTTAAAATATAACTATTTTATGAAGTCACTATACACAACAAATTTATTAAATATATAACTTTTTTATAGCAATTTTAAAAATTCATTTTAAAATTATTATTTAATAATACGTTTTTAATTCAAAATTATCTTTAAAATATAAAATTAAATTACAATATCTGCATCACATTACTCATAGATTTTATAATTATTCAAAAATATTTACGAAATATTTTTTATATTTTGTATAGACTAAATAATTTTTTAGCTTTTTTGAATGTTTTCTCTCAATAATAAAAAAATATAATAAAAGACTAAATATTTTTCTTTTCTTTAAGAAAGTGATAGGTAAAAATATTCAAAAGAAAATATTTTTTATAAAACAAAAAACTAAATATAAATTTTAAAGTAATTTAAATATATATTACATAACAGTTATTATGTTTTATATAATTATCTAATAAAAGATGTTTAGTGATAATCTTTTTTATAATAATTTGTTTTGTTTCATTGAATGAAAATTAAAAACTTATTTTTAAATATTTGCTTAAAACATATTTTCTGGAAATTTCTTATAAAAAAATAATTTATTAAAAAATTGAATCAAAACATTTTTTATGACATATATTTCTATAAAATTATTTTAAAAAATACTTATAAATTTATTAAACTCATAAAATATATACTAAGTAGTATCTTAAGAGTCCTTTTATTGATTTGTAGAATACATTAATGTTTTTCGTAATAGTTAACAGAAATCATGATTACAATTAAATTTTTTTAATAAATAAACATTATGTTTTGTTTGAGATTTTGACTAAACAAACTATTAAAAAATTTTTAAAAAATTATCATTAAAAGGTGTTATTTTTGAAGTTAAATCCTTTTCTAATTAAAATTCATGTCGATCCAAATGATGGTAGAGTAAAGCAGAGTAGAGCGAGTAAAGCAGAGTAAAGCAAGTAAAGTAGAGCAACAAATAGTAAAGAAGAGTAGAGTTGAGCAAAGCAGAGCTGAGCAAAGTAGAGTGGAGCAGAGAAAAGCAGAGCATACTAGAACTAAACAGAGTAAAGCAGAGGAGAGTAGTATAGAGTAGAGCAGAGTAGAGCCAAGTTAGGCTAGGCTAGGCAAGAGTAGAGTAGAGCAGAGTAGAGTAGAGTAGAGGAGAGTAGAGTAGAGTAGAGAAAGTTTAGACTAGGATAGGCTAGGCAAAGTTAGAGTAGAGTAGAATAGAGTAAAGCTAGGTTAGGTTGGGGTTAACGAGGCTAGGCTATGCTAAGCTAAGCTAGGCTAGGCTAGAGTAGAGTAGAGTAGAGTATAATACAGTAGAGTAGTGTAGAGTAGAGTAGGGTTAGGTTAAGCTAAGCTAGGCTAGGATAGGCTAGGCTAGAGTAAAGTAAAGTAGAGTAAAGTAGAGAAGAGCATAACAGAGTAGAGCCAAGCGAAGCAGAGCAGAGTAGAGCTAAGTTATGATAAGTTAGGCTAGGCTAAGCTAGATTAGGGTTGAGTAGAGTAGACTAGACTAGAGTAGAGTAGAGTAAAGTAAAGTAAAGTAGAGTAGAGCTAGCTTAGGCAGGTTAAGCTAGGTAGGCTAACTAGGCTAGGCTAGGGTACGGTAAGCTAGAGTAAAGTATAGTAGAGTACACTTACATTAGGCAAAGTTAGGTTAGGCTAAGCTAGAGTACAGAGCATAGTAGATAAGAGAAGAGTAGAAAAGAGTAGAGTAGAGTATAGCATAACAAAATAGAGCAGAGTTTAGTAGAGCTAGGTTTGGTTAGGCTAGTCTAGGTTAGGCTAGTCTAGGTAAGGCAAGACTGGAGTAGAGTAAAGTAGAGCTTGTTGGGCTAGGCTAGGATAGAGTACAATAGAGTATATTTGAGTAGAGCAGAATAATGTAGAGTAGAGTATAATATAGTAGAGTTAAGCTTGATCAGGTTAGGTTAGGCTAGGTTAGCCTAACTAAGCTAGATTGGGCTAGGTTAGGCTAGAGTGGAGTAGAGCAAAGTAAGGCTAGTCTAGGTTAGAGTAGAATTAAGTAGAGTAGAGTAAAGTATAATTGAGTATAATAAAGTAGAATAGAGTAGCATGAAGTAGAGTAGAGTAGAGTTGAGTTGGGTAGAGGGAAGTTGAGTTGAGTAGAATAGAGTAGAGTAGAGTAGACTAGAGTATAAGAGAAGAGAGGAAAAGAGAATGAATAAAGCAGAGTAGAGCAGAAGAGTAGAGCAGAGTAGTGTAGAGTAGAGCAGAGTAGAGTAGTATGAAGCAGAGGAGATAAGAGTAGAGTAGAGAATAATAGAGCTTGGCTAGGCAAGGCTAAACAAGGCTAGGTTAGAGTAGAGTAGAGTAGAGTAGAGTAAAGTAGAGTAGAGTAGAGCTTGGTTAGGCTAGGCTAGGTTAGGCTATGCTAGGATAAGCTAAGCTAGGTTAGGCTATAGTAGATTAATGTAGAGCACAATAGAATAGAGTAGAGCTAAGTTAGGCTAGGCTAGCCTATATGATGCCAGAGTAGAGGAGATTAGAGTAAAGCAAAGTAGAGCAGAGCTGGGAAGAGTAGAGTATAGATGAGTAGAGTAGAGAAGAGCAAAGAAGAGATGAGCAGTGTAGAGTAGAGCTTAGTTAGGCTAGGCTATAATAAAGTAGAAGTTCAACTAGGTTAAGCTCAACTAGGTAGGGCTTGGTTAGAATAGACTAGAGTAGAGCTAAGCTAGGTTAGGCTTGGCTAGAGTACAGTAGAGTAGAGTAGAGTATAATAGATTAGAGAAGAGGAAAGCACAATAGGGTAGAGCAAAGTGAAGCTAGGTTAAGCTAAGCTAAGCTTTGTTAGGCTGGAGTATAATAGAGTAAAGCAAGGTTAGGCTGGACTTTGTTGGAGTAGAGTAGAGTAGAGTAGGTAGAGTAGAATAGAGTACAATTAAATAGAGTGGAGTAGAGTATAGTACAGTAGAGTAGTGTATAGTGGAGTAAAGTAGAGCTAGATTAGGCAAGACTAGGCTAGGTTTTGCAAGTCTAGGGTAGGCTAGGCAAGGCTAGGTAGAGTAGAATAGAGTATCACAGAGTAGAGTGCAGCTTGGTTAGGCTTGACTAGGCTAGAATGAAGTAGAGCAGAGTAAAGTAGAGCAGAGCAAAGTAGAGTAGAATAGAGAGGAGTAGAGCATAGCTGAGCAGAGCATAGTAGGGGAAAAGAGAGTAGAGTTTAGTAGAACAAAGTAGAGCATAGTAGAGTAAAGTTAGGTTAGGCTAAGCTATGTTAGGTTAGGCTTAGTTAGGCAAGCTAAGAGTAGAGTATAATAGAGTTGAGTAGAGTTGAGTAGAGTAGAGTAGAGTAGAGTATAGTGTAGTACAGTCGAGTTGAGTAGAGTGGAGCTAGGTTATGCTAGGCTATACTAGGTGAGGCTATGTTATGTTAAGCAAGGTTAGAGTAGAGTAGAGTGGAGTATACAAGAGTAGAGTAGTGTACAGTAGGGATAAGTTAGCTAGGCTTGGCTAGGCAAGGCTAAGTTAGACTAAGCAAGTGCTCAGTAGGGTAGAGTAGATTAGAGTAGACTAGAGCTAGGATAGGTTAGGCTAGGGTAGCCTATGCTAAAGTTGAGTTAAGTAGAGTAGAGGAGAATAAAGCAAGGTTTGGTTAGGCTTGGCTATTTTACAGTCGATTAGAGTAGAGTAGAGCATAGTAGAATAGAGTAAAGTAGCGCACAGTAGAGTAGAGTAGATTAGAGCTTAGTTAGGATAGGTTTGGCTAGGCTAGGGTAGAGTAGAGTAGAGTCAAGTAGAGTTAAGTTAGGCTGGGCTATGCTAGAGTATAGTACAACAGAGAAGAGTTGAGTAAAGTATAACATAGTAAAGTAGAGCAGATTAGAGCATAGCAAAGTATAATAGAGCAGAGATGAGCAGAGTAGAGCTAAAAAGAGCAGAGTAGAGTAGAGCAGAGATGAGTAAAGTGGAGTTGAGTAGAGTAGAGAAAAGCATAATAGAGTAGAGTAGAGAAGAGTAGAGTAGAGCAGTGTAAAGTTGAGCAGAGGAGAGAAGAGTAGAGGAGAGGAGAGTAGAGTAGAGTAGACCTAGTTTATGTTAGGCTAGGCTAGAGTAAAGCATAGTAGAGTAGAGTTAGGTTAGCTATGCTAGGCTAGGCAAGGTTGGAGTAGAGTAGAGAAGAACAAGGTTGAGTAGAGTAGAGTATAGTAGAGTGTAGTAAGGTAGAGTAGAGTAGAGATGAGTAAAGTTAAGTTAGGTTAGGTTAGGCTAGGTTAGGTGAGGTTTAGCTAGGCTAAGCTAGAGCAGAGTAGTGTTGAGTAGAGTAGAGTAGAGGATAGAGTAGAGTAGAGAAGAGTAATGTAGAGTATAATAAAGGATAGTAGAGCTAGGTTAGGTTAGGTTAGATGAGGTTTTGCAGGGCTAGGCTTGAGTAGAGTAGAGTATAGTAAGGCTTAGTTAAGTTAGGCTTGGCTAGGTTAGAGTAGAGTAGGGTATAGTAAAGTAGAGCAGAGCAAAGTAGAGTAGAGCAGAGTAGAGTAGAGAAGAGTATAGTAGGGCAGAGTAGACCAAAACACAATAGAGAAGAGCATAATAGAGCAAAGTGGAGTACAGTAGAGCTAGGTTAGGCTAATGTAGGCAAGGCTAGGCTAGGTTAGAGTAGAGTAGAGTAAAGTATAGTAGCATAGAATATAGTTTTGTGGAGTAAAGTAGAGTAGAGTAAAGTTAGGCCAGGCTACTCAAGGTTAGGCAAGGCTAGGCAATGTTAGGCTTGGCTAGAGTAGAGTAGAGTAGACTAGTGTAGAGTAGAGCAATGTAGAGCAGAGTAGTGTAGAGCAAATTAGTGTAGAATAGAGTAGAGCAAGACGAAGTGGAGCAAAGTAGTGAAAAGTAGAGTGGAGCAGTGCAGAGTAGAGTAGAGTAGAGTGAGGTAAGGTTAGGCTATGCTAGGCTCAAGTTGAGTAGAGTTCAGTAGAGCATAGTAGAGTTTAGTAGAGCTAAGCTATGCTGGTTAGGCTAGGCTAAGATTGGCTAGGTTAGAGTAGAGTAGAATGGAGTAGAGTAATGTAGAGTAAAGTAGAGTAGAATAGAGTAGAGTGGAGTAGAGTAAAGTAGAGTAGAGCTAGGTTGGGATAGGCTAAGGTAGAGTATAATAGAGTAGAGAATAGTAGAATAGAGCAGAGCAAAGTGGAGAAGAGCAGAGTAGAGTAGATCATAGCATAGTAGAGTAAAAAAGAGTAGGTGGGAAGAGTAGAGTAGAGCAAAGTAAAGTAGAGCAGGCTAGGTTAAGCTAGACAAGGCAAGAGTAGATTAGAGTAAAGTGGAGTAGATTAGAGTATAATAGAGTATAGCTAAGTTATGCTCGACGAGGCTAAGCTAAACAAGCCTAGAGTAAACTAGAGTATAGTAGAGCAGTGCAACACAGAGCAGAGTGAAGCAGAGCAGAGAAGAGTAGAGTAGAGTAGAGTAGAGCCGAGTAGAGCAAAGCAGAGTAGAGTAGAGTAGAGGAGAGTAGAGCTAGGTAAGGCTAGGCTAAGCCAGAGTAGAGTAGAGTAGAGTAGGGTCGGGTAGAGCTAGGTTAGGTTAGGCTAAGCTAGGCTTAGCAAGAGTAATAAAGTAGAGTAGAGTAAAGTGGAGTATAACTAGTTTATGGTAGGCTAGGCCAGGCTAGATTTGGCTAGAGTAGAGTAGATTAAAGTAGAGCAATGTAGCGTAGAGTAGAGTAGAGCACAGTAGAGTAGAGTAGAGCAAAATAGAGCAGAGTACAACATAGCAGAATAGAGAATTGTAGAGAAGAACTGAATAGGGTAGAGTAGAGTAGAGAAGAGTAAAGTAGAGTAGAGTAAAATAGAGTAAAGCAGAGTAGAGAAGAGTAGAGGAGAGCATAACAGAGTAGAGTGGAGTAGTACAAAGCAGAGAAGAGCAGAGCAAACAAGAGTGGAGTAGACCAGAGTAGAGTAGAGTAGAGCATTGTTAAGCAAGGCTAGGCTAGGCCATGCTAGGATATACTAGGCTATAGTAGAATAGAGTAGAGTAGAGTGGACTAGAGTATAGTAGAGTAGAGTAGAGTAGAGTAGAGTGGAGTATAGTAAAGTAGAGCTGAGCAAGGTTAGGTTAGGCCAGGCTAAGCAAAGCTAGGCTATGATAGGCTAGGTAAAGCGAGGCCAGGCTAGGTTAGAGTAGAGTAAAATAGAGTAGAGTAGAGTAGAGTAAAGCTGAGTAGAGTAGAAAAGTACAGAGCATAGCAGAGAAGAGTTGTGTAGATCAGAGTAGACCAAAGCAATATAGAGACGAGCAAAGCAAAGCCGAGGAGAGCAGAGCAGAGCAAGGTAGAGCAAAGTTATGTTAGGCTAGGTTAGGTTAAAGTGGAGTAGAGTAGAGTTGGGAAGCATGGAGTAGAGTAGAGTAGAGCTACGCTATGCTAAGCTAAGCTAAGTTAGGTTAGAGTAGAGTAGAGTAGAGTAGTGTAGAGTAAAGTAGAGTAGAGTATAGTAGCATGGGGTAGAGTTGAGTAGAGTTGGGTAGAGTAGGGTAGATTAGGGTAGAGCTAGGTTTTACTGGGCTAAGCGATGCTAGCCTAGGCTTTGCTAGGTTGACTAGAGTAGAGTAGAGTAGAGCTTGGTTAGGCTAGGCTTACCTAGGTTGACTAGAGTTGAGTAGAGTAGAGAGAAGGAGAGTAGAGTAGAACAGAGAAGAGTAGAGCAAAATAGCACAGAGTAGAGTAGAGCAAAGAAGATTAGAGTAGAGTAAAGTAGAGTGAAGTAGAGTAGAGCTAAGTTAGGCTAGGCTAAGCTGGGCTAGGTCTGGTAAGGTTAGGCTAGGATTGGATAGGTTAGAGTAAAGTAAAGTAGAGCATAATAGAGCGTAGTATTGTAGGGTAGAGTAGAGTAGAGTAGAGCTAGGTTAGGCTAGGCTAAGCTAGGCTTGCCTAGGCTTTGGTTGGCTTAGCTAAGCTATACTAAAGTAGAGTAGAGAAGAGTAGATTAGATTGGAGTAGAGTTAGGTTAGGCACAGGTAAGTTAGGCTAGAATAGAGTATAAAGTAGAGTAGAGTAGAGTAGAGCAAAATAGTTCAGAGTAGATTATAGTAGAAGATAGAAGAGTAGACTAGAGCAGAGCAAAGAATAGCATAGTAGAGTAGAGTAGGGCTAAGTTAAGCTATGGTAGAGTAGAGTAGAGTAGTGTAGAGTGGTATGGAGTAGAGTAGAGTAGAATAAAATAAAGAAGAGCAAGGATGAGTTAGGCTAAGCTGGGCTAGGATAGGGTTGGCTAGGCTAAGTTAGAGTAAAGTAGAGAAGTGTAGAGAAAAGTAGAATCGTGGATGGTTAGGCTAGACTAGGCTAAGTTTGAGAAAAGTAAAGTATAGTAGATTTTAGTAGAGTATGATATAGTAGAGTATAGTAGAGTAGAGTAGAGTTAGGTTAGGCTAGGTTAGGAAAGGATAGATAAGGCTAGAGTAGAGTAGAGTAGAGTAGACTAAGGGAAGGAGAGGAGAATTGAGCAAAGTAGAGTAATGTAGAGTAGAGTAGAGCAGTGTAGAGTAGAGCAAAATAGAGTAGAGTAGAGTAGAGCTAAGATAGGCTCGAGTAAGCTATGCTAGAGTAGGGTAGAATGGAGTAGAGTAGAGTAGAGTTAGGTTAGGCTAGGCTAGTATAAATTAGGTTAGGCTATGGTTTTTAAGAGTAGGGTTGTGTACAGTAGAGTAGAGTTGAGCTAGATTAGGCTAGGCTAAGCAAGGTTACAGTAGACTAGAGTAGAGTGGAATATAGTAGAGCATAATAGAGTAGAGAAGAGTTGAGTTGAGTGGAGTAGAGTAGAGAAGAGTTGAGTATAGTAGAGGAGAGGAGAGGACAAGAGATGACCAAAGACGAGAGGAGAGGAGAGCAGAGGAGAGTAGAGTAGAGAAGAGTAATACAAAGTAGAGCATAACAAAGAAGAGCAGAGTAGGGAAGAGCTGAGTAGACCAAAGCAAAGTAGAGAAGATCATAGAGGAGTATAGGATAGCAGAGTAGAGTAGAGAAAAGTAGAGCTTTATAGAGTAGAGTAGTGTAGAGCAGAGGTAAGTTATGCTAAGCTAAGCTAGGCTAGGCTTGAGTAGAGTAAAGTAGAGTAAAATAGAGTAGAGTAGAGGAAAACAAGGATTAGCAAGGAAAAGCTCGAATATGGTATAGTAGAGTAGAATAGAATAGAGTAGAGCAAAGTAGTGCAGAGTAGAGTAGAGCAGAGTGTTGAAGAGCAGAGTAAAGCAGAGCAGACCAATGTAGAGCAAGGCTAGGCTAGGCTTGGCTATGCTAGGCTAAAGAGTAGACTAGAATATAGTAGAGTAGAGCAGTGTAAAATAGAGCTAGGCTAGGTTAGGTTAGGCTATGCAAAGTTACAGTAGAGTAGAGTAAAGTAGAGTAGAGCAGAGTAGAGAAGAGGAGAGCGAAGCAGAGCAGAGCAGCGTAAAGCAACGCAAAGTAAACTAGAGTCAAGTAGAGTAGGGCAAAGTAGAGTAGAGCAGTGTAGAGTATAGCTAGGTTAGGCTAGGCTAAGCTAGAGTAGAGTAGAGAATAATAGAGCTTGGTTAGGCTAGGCTAGGTTATAGTAGAGTAATGTACGACAGAGTATAATATAGAAGAGTAGGGTTGAGTAGAGTAGAGTAAAGTTAGGTTAAGTTAGGCCAGGTTAGGCTAAGCTATGGTAGGTTAGGCTAGGCTAGGGTTGAGTAGAGTAGAATAGAGGAGAGTAGAGTAGAGTAGCATAGAGAAGTGTAAAGTATAGCAGAGCTCTATTATGCTAGCCTAGTGTAAGATAGTCTAGGCTAGAGTAGAGTAGAGCAGAGTAGAATATAGTAGAGTAGAGATGAGTAGAGCAGAGTAGAGAAGAGCAGAGTAGAGTAGAGCAGAGCATAGTGGAGTAGAGCAAAGAAAAGTGGAGTAGAGTGGAGTAGAGTAAAGCAAAGCATAGTAGAGCTAAGTTAGTTTATGCTAAGCTAGGCTAGGTTAGGTTAGAATACAGTAGAGTAGAGTAGAATACAACAGAGTAAAGTATGGTATAATAATCTAAACTAGAGTAGAGCTAGGTTATGTTAGGTGAGGATAGGATAGGCTAGGCTAGGTAAGAGTAAAGTAGATTAGAGCTCTGTTTGGCTACACTAGGTTAGGCTTGGCTAGGCTAGGCTAGAGTATAGTAGAGTAGAGTAGAGCAGAGCAGTGTAAAGAATAACATAGCAGAATAGAGTGGAGTAGAGCAGAATAGAGCATAATAGAGTAGAGCATAGCAAAATAGAGTTAAGTTAGGATAGGCTAGGCTATGTTAGGTTAGGCTAGGTAAGGCTAGGTAAGAATAGAGTAAAGTAGAGTTGAATTAAGTAGAGTAAAGTAGAGTAGAGTGGAGTAGAGCAAAGCTAGGTTAGGCTAGGCTAAGCTATAATAGGATAGACTAGGCTAGGATAGAGTATAGTAGAGTATGGCTAGGTTAGGTTAGGCAAGAGTATAGAGCAGAGTAGAGCAGAATAGAATAGAGAAGTGTAGAGTGGAGAAGAATAGAGTAGAGCAGAATACTATAAAGCATATCAGAGTATAGTAGAGTAGAGCAGAGTAGAGATAGGTTAGGCTAGGCTAAGCTAGAGTGGAGTAAAGTATAACAGAGCTTGGTTAGGCTAGGGTAATTTGGGTTAGAGTATAGTAGAGTAGAGTAGAGTATAACAAAGTTGATTAGAGTGTAGTATAATAGATTAGAGTTAGGTTAGTATAGGATAGGTTATGCTAGGCTAGGATGGAGTAGGGTAGGGTATGCTAACTTAGACAAGAGTAGAGTAAAGTAGAGTAGAGCTAGGTTTTGCATGGCTAGGATAGAGTAGAGTAGAGTAGAGTAGTATAGTGTAGAGTAGAGTAGACTAGAGTAGGGTTATGTAGAGTAAAGTAGAGTAGAACAGAGTAAAGTAGAGTAGAGTAGAGGAGAGGAAAGCATAGTAGTGAAGAGTAAAGCAAAGAAGAGAAGAGTAGAGTAGAAGGGCAAAGTAGAGCATTACAGAGTAGAGTATAGTAGAGGAAAGTAGAGCATAGCAAAGTAAAGAAGAGCAGAGTAGAGTAGAAGAGCAAAGCATAGCATTATAGAGAAGAGTAGTAGAGTAAAGCAGTGCAAAGTAGAGAAGAGTAGAGCTAGGTTATTCTATGCTAGGCTAGGCTTAGTAAGAGTAGAGTAGAGCAGAGTAGAGTAGAGTGGAGTTTTGTAGAGCTTAGTTAGGCTAGCTTAGGCTAAGTAGGGTAAGCTAGCCTAAGTTTGAATAGAGTAGAGTATCTTATGGTAGAGTAGAGTGGAGCTTGATTAAGTAAGGCTAGGCTTGGTTAAGTTAGACAAGAGTAGAGTAGAGTGGTTTAGAGTAGAGTAGAGTATAGTAGAGTAAAGGAGAGGAGAGGGAAGGAGAGGAGAGGTGAGCAGAGCATAACGAAGCAGAGTAGAGTAGAGTAGAGAATAGTAGATTATAGTAGAGTAGAGAAGAGAAAAAAAAGTATAATAGAGCAGAGTAGAGCGAGGTTTGAGTAAGCTAGGTTAGGTTAGGCTAGTATAAAGTAGAGTAGAGTATAGTAGAGTAAAGAAGAGTAGAGTAAAGAAGATTAGAGGAGAGTATAGAGTAGAGCAAAATAAAGGGGAGCAAAGTAGAGTAGAGTAGAGTAGAGTAGAGAAGAGTAGGGAAGAGTAGAGTAGAGTAGAGCATAGCATAGTGGAGCAGAGATAAGCAAAGTTGAGCTAGATTAGGCTAAGCTAGGCTAGCCTAGGTTAAGAAATGCTAGGCTAAGCAAGGTTAAACTAGAGTAAAGTAGAGAGTAGAGTAGGTTAGGCTAGGCTATGTTTGGGTAGGCTAGGCTCGGCTAGATAAGGCTAGGCTAGAATAGAGTAGAGTAAAGAAGAACAAGGTTAGGTTAGGCTAGGCTAGGCAAGGTTAGAGTAGAATAGAGTAGAGTATAGTGGAGTAGACTAGAGTATAGTAGAGAAGAGTAGAGTAAAGTAGAGTAGACCAGAGTAGAGTTGACTAGAGTGGAGTAGAGTAAAGCAAAGGAGAGCAGAGGAGAGCAAAGCAAAGCAAAAAAGAGTAAAGCAGAGCAAAGTAAAAGAGAAGAGTAGAGAAATGAAGAGTAGAGTAGAGCAGAGCAGAGCAGAGAACATTAGGGTAGAGTAGAGCTAGGTTAGGCTATGTTATGCTAGGCTAGGTGGGAGTATAGTAGTGTAGAGTAGAGTAGTACAGAGTAAAGTAGAATGGAGTTAGGTTAGGCTAGAGAAAAGTAGAGTAATATAGAATAGATCAGAATAGAATAGAGTAGAGTAGAGTAGAGTAAAATAGAGTAGAGCTAGGTTAGGTTAGGCTAGGTTAGGCAAGGGAAGGTTGAGTTATGCTAGAGTAGAGTAGAGTAGAGTAAAGGAGAGTAGAGTAGAGCTAGGTTAGTCTAGGCCAGGATAGAGTACAAGAGATTTGAGTAATGTAGAGTAGAGTAGAGAAGAGGAGAGTAGAGTAAAACAGAGTAGGATAGAGTAGAGTAGAACAGAGCAAGGTTAGGCAAGGCAAAGCTAGGTTAGAGTAGTGTAGATTAGAGCTAAGTTGGGCTTCACTAGGTAAGACTTGGTTAAAGTATAGTAGAGTAGAGTAATCTAGAATAGAGAAGAGCAGAATAGAGTAGAGTAGAGAAGAGCAGAGTAGAGTAGAGTAGAGAGAGAAGAGTAGAATAGAGTAGAGTAGAGTAGTGTAGAGTAGATTATAGTAAAGCTAGGTTAGGCTAAGCTAGGATAGGGATGGCTAAGTTAGGTTAGGCTATGCTAGGTTAGGTTAGGCTAGGCTAGGCTAGAGTAGAATGGAGTATAGTAAAGTAAAGTAGAATAAAGCTTCGCTAAGCTAGGCTAGGCTAGAGTATAATGGAGTAGAGTAGAGTAAAGTAGAGTAGAGAAGAGCAGAGCATAACAGAGTAGAGCAAAGCATAGCAGAGCAGAATAGACCAAAATAAAGCAAAGCATAGCAGAGTAGAGCTGAGCTGAGCTAGGTTATGTTAGGCAAAGCTAAGCTAGGCTAAGCTAGGCTTTACTAGGCTAGGTTAGGCTAGTTTAGAGTAGAGTAGAGTATAATAGAGTACAATAGAGTATAGTTAGCTTTGGCAAAGCTAGGCTAGGCTAGGTTAGAGCAGAGTAGAGTTGAGTTGAGTAGAGTAGAGTAAAGTATAGTAGAGCAAGGTTAAGCTAAGCTAGGCTATAGTAGAGTAGAGTAGAGTAGAGGAGAGTAGAGTATATTAGAGCTAGGTTAGGCTAAGCTAGGATCGAGTATCGTAGACTTGAGTTGAGTAGAGTAGAGAAGAGTAGAGAAGAGTAGAGTTGAGTTGAGTAAAGCAGGGCAGAGTAGAGTAGAGCAGAGCTAGGTTTTGCTAAGCTAAGCTAGGTTAAGCTAGGAAAAAGTACTATAGATTAGAGCTAAGTTGGGTTTGGCTAGGCAAGGCTTGGTTAAAGTAGAGTAAAGCAGAGTAATGAAGAGTAGAGAAGACTAGAATAGAGTAGAGTAAAGTGGAGTAGTGAAGAGTAGAGTAAAGTGGAGCTAGGTTAAGTTAAGCTAGGCCTGGCTTAGCTCTATTAGGATAGGTTAAGCTATGCTAAGTTAGCTAGGATAGGCTAGAGTAGGCTAGGCTAGTGTGGAGTAGAGTAAAGTATAGTAGAGCTAGGTTAGGATTAGCTAGGATATTGTATAGTAGAGTAGAGTAGAGTAGAGTAAAGAAGAGTAGACTAAAGTAGTATAGAGTAGAGTAGAGTAGAGTAGAACAAAGCAGAGCAAAGCTATGTAAGACTAGGCTAGGCAAGGTTAGGCTAAGCCAGAGTAGTGTAGATTAGAGTTAAGTTGGGCTTGGTTAGAGTGGAGTAGAATAGAGTGAAGAAGGGTAGAGAAGAATAGAATAGGGTATAGTGGAGTAGAGTATAATAAAGTATAGTAGAGCTATGTAGAGCTAGGTTAGGCCACCCTAGGCTAGGCTAGGTAAGGCTAGGCTAGGCTAGGCTAGAGTAGAGTAGAGTAGGGTAAAGTAGAGCTAGGTTAGGCTAGGCTATGCTACAGTATAATAGATTAGAGTAGAGTTAAGTAGAGCAGAGTAGAGCAGAGCAGAATAGGGCAGAGCAGAGCAACAGAGTATAACATAGCAAAGTAGATCTAGGTTAGGCAAGGCTAGTTTAGAGTAGAGTATATTAGAGTAGAGCTAGGTTAGGCTAGGCTAGTCAAAGAAGAGTAGAGTAGAGTAGAGCTAGGTTAGGTTAGGCTAGGCTAGGTTAGAGTATAGTTGATTAGAGTAGAGCAGAGTAGGTTAGATGAGGCTAGGCTAGGCTAGAGTATAGTAGCCTAGAGTAGAGTAGGGTAGAGTTGAATAAAATAGAGCTAAGTTAGGCTAGGGTACAGCAGAGCACAACAGAGTAGAGTAGAGCTGAGCTGAGCTGAGCCGAGTGGAGTAGAGCATTGCAATGTAGAGCAGAGCAGAGCTGAGAAAAGTTAGGTTATGCTAGGCCAGGCTGGAGTAGAGTTAGGTTAGGTTAGGTTAGGCTTGAGTAAAGTAGAGTAGTTTATACATTTTTATAAGCACATTTTTAAGTTTTGTTAAATTAAAAAATTAAACATAGTTTGACCAAAATAAATACTAATTTTATTTTTAAAAAAATGAAAAAGAGATTTTTTTAAAAAGTAAATACTATTTTATTCATTTTAAAATATAACTATTTTATGAAGTCACTATGCACAACAAATCTAATAAAGATAGAAATTTTTATAGCAAGTTTAAAATTCGTTTCAAAACTATTATTTATTAACACCTTTTTCATTCAAAATTATCTTTAAAAATTAACTTAAATGATAATATCTACATCACATTAGTCATAGATTATAAAATTATTAAAAACATTTGCAAAAGTAGAGGAGAGTAGAGTAGAGGAGAGTATAGTAGAGTAGAGTGGAGTAAAGCTAGGTTAGAGTAGAGTAGAGTAGAGTAGATTAGAATAAAGTAGTGTAGAGCTAGGTTAGGTTGGGATAACCTAGGCTAGGCTTGGTTACGCTAGGATAATTTAGGCTAGGCGAGAGTAGAATAGAGTAGAATATAGTAGAGCAAAGTAGAGTAGGACTAGGTTGAGCTAGGATAGGCTAGGTTAGAGTAGAGTAGAACAAAGCAGAGTTGAGTAGAATAGTGCTAAGTTAGGTTAGGCTGGGCAAGGATAGAGTAGAGTAGAGTAGAGTATAGTAGAGCAGAGAAGAGTAGAGCAGTGTAGAGCAAAGTAAACTAAGGCTAGGTTGAGCAAGGCTAGACTAACTAGGTTAAGCTAGGGTAGGGTTGGTTAAAGTAGAATAGAGTAAAGTCGAGTAGAGCTAGGTTAGGATAGGCAAGGTTAGGCTAAGCTATAGTACAAAATAGTGGAGAGTAGAGTAGAGTAGAGCAAAGGAGAGAATAATAAAGTATAGTAGAGTAGAGCATAGAAAAGCATCACAGAGCATAGTAGAGCTAGGTTAGGTTAGGCTAGGCTAGGCTATGCTGGAATAGAGTGGAGTAGAGTAATGTGGAGCTTGGTTAGGCTACGCTTAGCTAGGTTAGAGTAGAGTAGAGTAAAGTAGAGTAGAGCATAGTTGAGTGGAGTAGAGTAGAGTAGAGTAGAGTGGATTGGAGTAGAGTAGAGTAGAGTAGAGTTGAGTAGAGCTAAGTTATGTTAGGCTAGGCGAGGTTAGGCTAGGGTAGGATAGGCTAAGCTAGAGTAGAGTAGTATAGAAAAGAGTAGAGTAGAGCTATGTTAGGCTAGATAAGGTTAGATTAGAATAGAGTTTAGAAGAGTTGAGTAGTGTAGAGTAGAGTTGAGTAAAATAAAGTGGAGTAGAGTAGAGTAGAGAAGAGGAGATAAGAGAGGAGAGGAGAGGAGAGGAGAACTTAGTAGAGCTGAGTAGAGTAGAGTAGAGCAGAGCAAAGCCATGCAAAGAAAAGTAGAGCAGAGTAGAGCATAACAGAGGAGAGTAAGGTTAGGTAAGATGAGGCTAGGTTATAGTAGAGTAGAGTGGAGTAGACTTGAGTAAAGCAAGGTTAGGCTAGGCTAGGGTAGGCTAGGTTTGGCTATGATATAGTAGAGTAGAGTAGAGTATAGTATAGTAGATTACAGTAGTGTAAAGTTAGATTAGGCTTGGTTGGGTAATAGTAGGGTCAAGTAGACAAGAGCAGAGTTGAATAGAGTAGAGTAGAGTATACTAGAGGAGAGGAGAAGAGAGGATAAAAGAGGTGAAGAGAGTATTATAAAGTAGAGCAGAGTGGAGTAGAGTCGATTAAAGCAGAGAAGAGCAGAGTGGAGCAGAGTAGAGCAAAGAAGAGCATAAGTAGAGCAGAGCTAAGCTGAGTAGAGCTAAGTAGAGTAGAGTAGGGTAAAGTAGAGCTAGGTTAGGCTAAGCTAGGCTTGGTTTAGAGTAAAGCTAGGTTAGGCTAGGCAAGGATAGACTAGGTTGGAGTAGAGTAGAGTTTAGTAAAGTAGAGTGGAGTTGGGTATAGTATAGTAGAATAGAGTCGTGTAGAGTAGACTATATTAAAGCTAGGTTAGGCTTGGGTCGGCTAGGCTTAATAAGGCTAGGGTAGAGTAGAGTAGAATAAAGCTCAGTTAGGCAAGGCTAGGTTAGGCTAGAGTAGAGTAGCGCATAGTTGACAAGAATAGAGTAGAGAAGAGTAGATTCGAGTAGAGAAGAGCAAAGTAGAGTAGAGCAGAGCAGAGTAGAGAAGAGTAAAGCAGAGCAAAGTAGAGCTAGGTTAGGCTAGGCTAGGCAAGGTTTGAGTAGAGTAGAGTAGAGTAGAGTAGAGTAGATTAGAGAAGAGTAGAGTTGAGTAATACAAAGTGTAGTAAAGTAGAGTATCATTGAGTAGAGTAGAGTAGACTAAAGTAGAGATTGGTTAGGTTAGGCTAGGTGAGGCTAGGATAACCCAGATTAGGTTAGGGCAGGTAAGAGAGTAGAGAAGAGCAGAGAATAGTAAAGCTAGGTTAGGTTAAGCTAGGCTAGGCTAAAGTGGAGCGGAGTAGAGTAGAGTAGAGTAAAGTAGAGCAAAGCAAGGTAGAACAGAGCTTAGTGTAGTGGAGTAGAGTAGAGCAAAGTAGTGCAAAGTAGAGTAGAGCAAAGCAGAGCATAGTAGAGCTTGGTTAGGTTAGGTAGGCTAAGCTAAGCTAGGTTAAGTTAGATTAGAGTAGAGTAGACCAGCATAGACTAGAGTAGAGTGGAGTAGATTAGAGTAGAATAGAATAGAGTAGAGTAGAGTAAATCTAAGTTAAGCAAGGTAGAGCAGAGTAGAGAAAAGCTGAGTAGAGCAGAGCATCATAGAGCTAGGTTAGGCTCGCCTAGTCTATGCTACAGTAGAGTAGAGTAGAGCTAGGTTAGGCTAGTTTTGGTTAAATTATTTCTAGAAGACTAGAATAGAGTATAGTGTAGTTGAGTAAAGTTGAGTAGAGTAAAGTAGAGTAGAGTAGAGTTTAATAAAGTAGAGTAGTGTAGACTAGAGTAAAGTAGAGTAGGGCTAGGTTATGGTAGGCTAAGCTAGAGTACATTAGAGCATAGCCTACTAGAGTAGAGTAGAGTAGAGTAGAGCAGAGAAGCACAGAGTAGACACGAGCAGAGTAGAGCATAGTTAGGTTTGACTATGCTAGGAAAAGCTAGGCTACAGTAAAGTAAAGTAAAGTAGAGTATAGTAGAGTAAAGCTACATTAGGCTAGGCAAAGCTAGTCTATGTTAGAGAAAAGTAAAGTAGAGTGGAGTGGAGTAGATTAGAGTAGAGTAGAACAAAGTAGAGTAGAGCTAGGTTAGGCTAAGTTAGCCTAGGGGAAGCTTGGCTAGCCTAAGCTAGGGTAGAGTAGAGAAGAGTATAGTAATGTAGAGAAGTGTAAAGTAGAGTAGAGTAGAGTAGGTTAGGTAAGGCTAGGCTAAACTAGGCTAGAATACTTTAAAGTATAGTAGAGTAGACTAGAGTAGAGTAGAGCAGAGTAGAGCAAAGTAGAGTAGAGCATAGTAGAGCAGAATAGAGAAGAGCATAATAGTGTAGAGCACAGTAGAGTAATGCATAACAGAGTAGATTAAACTAAAGCTGAGCTGAGCTAAGCAGAGAGAACATAACAAAGTAGAGAAGAGTAGAGCTAGGTTAGGCTAGGCTTGTTACAATAGAGCGGAGTATAACCGAGTAGAATAGAACAAAGCAGAGTAAAGTATAGCAGAGCAGAGTAGAGTAGAGCAAAACATAAAAAACTAGAGCAAGCGGAGTAGAGTGGAGTTCGGTTAGGCTTGGCTAGACTAGGCTAGGCTAGAGTAGAGTAGAGCTGGGTTAGCTTAGGTTAGGTTATCATAAACAAGAGTAGAGTAGAGTATAGTTGAGTAGAGTGGAGTAGAGTAGAGTATAGTATAATAGAGTAGAGTAGAGTAGAGTTAGGTTAGGCCAGCTTAGGGTAGGCTAACCTGGGGTAGGGTAGGCTAAGCTAGGATAGAGTAGATTAGAGTAGAGTTACATAGAGTAGAGTAGAGTAGAGTAGAGTCAAGCAGAGTAGAACAATACAAAGTAGAGTAGAGCAGAGCAGATCACAGAAGAGCAAAGTAGAGCAAAGCAAAGCAGAGTAGAGTAGAATTATGTAGAGTAGAGTAGAGTAAATAAGAGCAGGGTATAGTAGAGCAGAGTAGTACAGATTAGAGCAAGATTATTTTAGGTTAGAGCAAAATAGTGTAGAGTAGAGGAGAGTATAGTAGATTAGAGTTAAATAGAGTAGAGTATAGTAGAGTAGAGCATAGTATTATAGAGTAAAGTAGAGTTGAGTTGAGCTAGTTTAAGCTTGGCTAGGCTAGGTTAGGCTAGGCTAGATTAGATTAGGCTAGAGTAGAGCAGAGAAGAGTAGAGTATAGTTGTGTAGAGTATAGTAGAGTATAGCAGAGTATTGTAGAGTACCACAGAGTATAGTATAGTAGAGCTAGGTTTGGTTAAGCTAGGCTAGAGTACAATAAAGTACAATAGAGTAGAGTAAAGTAGAGAAGAGTAGAGCAAAGTAGAGTAGAGTAGTGTAGAGTAGAGTAGAGTAGAGCTAGGTTCGACTAGGCTAGGCTAAAGTAGAGTAGAATAGAGTAGAGCTAGGTTTGACTATTCAAGGCTAGGCTAAGTCAGAGTTGAGTAGAGTAGAGTAGATTAGTGTAGAGTAGGGTAGCGTCAAGTAGAGTAGAGCTAGGTTAGGCAAGGCTAGGGTAGGCTAGAGTACGTTAGGTTGGAGTATAGTAGAATAGGGTAGAGTAGAGTAGAGTAAAGAAGACTTAGGGTAATATGGGCTAGGCTAGTCTATGCTAAATAAGGATAGAGTAGAGTAGAATTTAATAGAGTAGAGTAGAGCAGAATAGCGTAGAGTAGAGCAGAGTAAAGAAGAGTAGAGTAGAGTAGAGTAAAGCAAGAAGATTAGAGTAGAGCAAAGTAGGGTAGAGCAAAATAGAGTAGAGAAAGGGTAGGTTGGGTAGATTATAGAAGAGTACAGTAGAGTAGAGTATAGCTAGGTTGGGCTAGGCTAGGCTAGGTTAGGTTTCAGTAGAGCAGAGTAGAGTTGAGTAGAGTCAAGTAGAGTAAAGTAGAGTAGAGTAGAGCTAGGTTAGGCTAAGCTAGGTTTGGTTAGGCTAGAGAAAGCTAGGCTAGGCTAAAGTATGGTATAGTTGAGAGTAAAGTAGAGTAGAGTAGAGAAGGGTAGAGTAGAGTATTGTGGTGTAGAAGAGAGCCGACTAGAGCAGAGTAGAGTAGAGCAGAGAATAATAGAGCCAAGCATAGTAGATTAGAGTTGAGAAGAATAGAGCAGAGTAGAACAAGATTAGGCTAGCCTAGGCAAGGTTAGAGTATATAGGAGCTAGGTCAAGCTATGCTAGGCTAATTTAGAGTAGAGTAAATTAAAGTATAGTAGGGTAGAGTACAGTAGAATGGAGTAGAGAAGAGCTCAATTAGACTAGGCTATGTTAGGCTTGGTTAGGGTAAAGTAGAGTAGAGCTAGGTTAGGCTAGGTTAGTTAGAGTAGAGAAGAGTAGAGAAGAGTAGAGTAGAGTATAGTAGAGTTGTGTAGAGTAGAGTAGAGCCTAGTCAACCTAAGTAGGCTAGCTAGGCTAGGCAAAGGTAGACTAGGCTAGGGTAGAGTAGAGTTGAGTAAAGTAGAATAGAGTAGAGTAGAGTAAAGTAGAGCAAGCTTAGTTTAGGTTAGGCTAAGCAAAACTGAGCTAGAGTAGAGTAGAGTAAAATAGAGTCGAGTTGAGTGAGAAGAGTAGAGCAGAGTAGAGCATAGCAGAGCAGAGAAGAGTAGAGCATAGCATTGCATAGCAAAGTAGAGCCGAGTAGAGTAGAGTAGAGCAAAGTAGAGTAAAGCAGAGTAGAGTCGAGCAGAGCAGAGCAAAGCATAGTAGATTAGAGTAGAGTAAAGCTAGGTTAGGCTAGGCTTGGCAAGGCTAGGCTATGCCAAGCAAGGATAAGCTAGGCTAGGATATCTTAGGCTAGAATAGAGTAGAGTAGTGCTAGGTTAGGCTAGACTAAGCAAGAGTATAGAAGAGAAGAGTTGAGTTGAGTTATGCATAGCAGAGTAGAGTAGAGTAGAGCAGAGTAGAGTAAAGGTGAGCATAGTAGAGGATAGCTAGGTTAGGCTAGGCTAGGCTATGCTAGGCTAAGCTCTCCTTTACTCTACTCTAACTCTGCTATGCACAACTCAGATTAGGCTAGGCTAGGCTATGCTAGGCTAAGCTAAGGTAGGCTTGGCTAGAGTAGTGATTAATAGAATTGAGTAGAGTAGAGCTAGGCTTGGCTAAGCTAGGCTAAGCTAAGTTAGAGTAGAGTAGAGTAAAATTGAGAAGAGCTAGGTTAGGCTAAGTTATCCCATACAAGGGTAGGCCAGGCTAGACTATGCTAAAGTAGAGTAGAGTAGAGTATAAAAGAGTAGAGTAGAGCTATGTTAAGCAAGGCTAGGCTTGGCTATGCTTGTCTAAAGTAGTCAAGAGTAGAGTAGAGTAGAGTAAAGTAGAGTAGAGTATAGTAGGAGTAGAGTAGAATAGAGTAGAGCAGAGTAGAACAGAGTAGAGTAGAGCAGAGTAGAGTAGAGAAGAGCAAAGCAAAGCAGAGCTAGGTTAGTCTCAGTTAGGCTAGGTTACGTAAGGCTAAATTAGAGAAGAGCAGAGTAGAGCTAGGTTAGACAGAGTTAAGTTAGCATTGGTAAGAATAGAGAAGAGTAGAGCAAAGTTGAGTAGGGTAAAGTATAGTATAATAGAGTAGAGTTGGGTAATGTAGAGTAGAGCTAGTTTTGGCTAGGTAGGGTAGGCTAAGCTAAGGTAGGCTAGGCAAGGCTAGAGTAGGGTAGAGTTGAGTAGAGTAGAATATAGTAGGGTAGAATAAAGTAGAGTAGAGAGGTATAGAATAGAGCAAGGTTAGGTTAGGCTTGGCTAAGATAGGCTAGGGTAGAGTAGATTAGAGTGTAGTAGAGCAGAGCAGAGAAGAGTAGAGTAGAGTAGAGTAGGGTACAGTAGGGAAGAACAGAGTAGAGAGAAACAGAGTAGAGTCTATTACAGCATAGTAGAGCAAAGAAGAGCAGAGCATAGTAGAGCAAGGTTAGGCTAACTTAGGGTTGGTTAGAGTAAAGTAGAGTATAGCCGAGTAATGTAAAATATAGTATAGTAGTTTAGAGTGGAGTAGAGTAGAGCTAGGTTAGGTTAGGCTAGGCTAAGCTAGGCTTGGCTAAGCTAGGCTAGAGTAGAGTAGAATATAGTAGAGTATAGTGGAGAATAGTATAGTATAGTATAGTATAGTAGAGTATAGTGGAGCTAGGTTAGGCTAGGCTTGACTATGCTAGGGTGGGCTATGTTCGGCTAGGCTAGAGTAGAGTAGAGCTCAACTATGTAAGGCTAGGCTAGAATAGAGTAGAGTGGAGTAGAGTATAGCAAAGAAGAGTGGAGCAGAGCAGAGTAGAGAAGAACAGAGCATTGTAGAGTAGAGTAGAGAAATGTAGAACAGAGTTGAGTAGAGGTAGGTTAGGCTAAGCTTGGCTAAGCTATGTTAGAGTAGAGTGGAATAGAGCTAGGTTATGTAAGGAGAGGCTAGGCTAGGTTAGAGTGGAGTAGAGTAGAGCAAGGTAGAGTAGAGTAGAGTAGAGTGTAGTAGAGTAAAGTAAGGTTAGACAAGGCTAAGGAAGGGTAGGCTAGGCGAGGGGTGGCCATGTTAGTCTAGCCACGCTAGAGTAAAGTAGAGTAGAGTATAGTAGAGTAGAGAATAGTATAATATAGTAGAGTAAAGCTATGTTATGTTAAGCTACGCTAGGCATGACTAAAGTAGAGAAGGGTAGGGTAGAGCAGAGTAGAATAGAGCAGAGTAGAGTAGAGTATAGCAGAGTAGAGAAGAGCAGAGTATAGTAGAGTAGAGTACAACAGAGCATAGTAGAGTAGAGTAGAGCAGAGTAGAATTGAGTAGAGCAAAGTAGAGCAAAGAAAAGCAGAGTAGAGTAGATTAGTGTAGAGTTAGGTTAAGCAAGCCTAAGCTAGCAAAGTTAGAATAGAGTAGGGTATAATAAAGTAGATTAGAGTAGAGTATGGTAAAGTAGAGTAGAGTTTGGTTAGGCTAGGCTAGGCTAGACTATGTTGAGTAGAATAGAGTAGAGTAGAGTTGAGAAGAGTAGAGTAGACTTAGGTTAGGCTAGCCTAGGCTAAGCTTGGCTAAGGAAGGGTAGAGTAGAGTAGAGTAGAGTGAAGTAGAGCAGATTAGAGTAGTGTAAAGCAGAGCAGACCAAAGTAGAGTAGAGTAAAGTAGAATAGGATAGAGTGGAGTAGAGCATAACATAGTAGAATAGAGTAGAGTAGAGTAGAGAAGAGCAAAGTAGTGCAGAGCATAGCCAAGTAGAGTAGAGTAGAGTAGAGTAGAGTAGAGTAGAGCAGAATAGAGTAAAGCAAGGTTAGGCAAGGCTAGATTAGAGTAGAGTAGAGTAAAGCAAAGTAGAGAAGAGCTCGATTAGGCTAGGCTAGCCTAGGATTTGCTAGGCTAGAGTAGAATAAAGTAGAGTAGAGTAGAGTAGAGCTACATTAGGCTAGGCTTGGCTAGGCTAGGCTAGGCAAGGATAAGCAATGCTAGGCTAGACTAGGCTTGATTAGGGTTAAGTAGAGTAGAGTAGAGTAGGGTAGAGAAGAGTAGAGTAGAATAGAGTCGAGTAGAGTAGAGCTAGTTAAGCTAGATTAGGCTAGAGTATAGTAAAGCTAATTAAAGTAGAGTAATGTATAGTAGGGTAGAGTAGAGTAAAGTAGAGTAGAGCAGAGTAGAGCAAAGTAGAGCTAGGATAGGCTAGGCTAGGCTAAGCTAGGCTAGGTCAGGATAAAGTAGAGTAAATAGAGCAAAACAGAGTAGAGTATAGTAGAGTTTAGCTATGTTGGGCTAGGCTAGGCTAAGCTAAGTTTTAGTAGAGTAGAGCATAGTATATTAGAATAAAGTAGAGTAGAGTAAAGTAGAGTAGACTTAGGTTTTGCTTTGCTAGCTTAGGCTAGGCAACACTAAGTTAGAGTAGGGAAGAGTAGAGTAGAGCAGAATAGAATAACATAGATAGAATAGAGCAAAGTAGAGCAGAATAGAAAAGTGTAGAGTAGAGTAGAGTAGAGCAAAGTAGAGCAAAGCAGAGTAGAGAAGAGTCGAGCAAAGTAGAGCAAGGTTGGGCTTGGTTAGGCTAGATTAGAGTAGAGTAGAGCTAGGATAGGCTAGGCTAGGATATATTAGGGTAGAGTAGAATAGAATAGAGGAAGGTTAAGTAGAATAGAATAGAGAAGTGTAGAGTAGAGTAGGGTAGAGTAGAGTAGAGTAGAGTAGAGCGAGGTTAGGCTAGGCTAGGCTAAGCTATAGTACAATAGAGTAGTGTAGAGTATAGTAGTGTAGAGTAGAGCATAGTAGAGTAGAGAAAGAAGAGTAGAGCAAGATTTCGTAGTGTAGAGCAGAGCAGAGCAAGGCAGAAGTAAGATAGGCTAAGCTAAGCTAGGTAAGACTAGACTAAAATAAACTAGAGTAGAGCTAGGTTAAGCTAGGTTATGTTAGAATAGAGTAGACAAGAGTAGAGTAGAATAGAGTCGAGTAGAATATTGTATAATAGAATTAGGTCGAGTACAGAAGAGTAAAACTAGGTTAGGTTAGGGTAGGCTAGGTTAGGCTAGGCTAGAGTTAAGAAGAGTTTAGTAGAGTAGAGCTCAGTTAGGCTACTCTAGGCTAGGTTTGAGTAGAGTAGAGTAGAGCAGAGCTGAGTAGAGCATCATAGAGAAGAGTAGAATAAAGTAGAGGAGAGTAGAGAAGTGTAGAGTAGAGTAAAGTACAACAGAGTAGAGAAGAATAGAGTAGTGTAGAGTATAATAGTGTAGAGCAGTGTAAAGCTGAGTAGAGTAGAGTTAGAAAAGTAGAGCAAGATTAAGTAATGTAGAGCAGAGCAAGATAGAAGTAGGATAGGCTAAGCTAGGCTAAGCGAGACTAGACTGGAGAAGAGTATAATAGAGCAAAGTTAGGCAAGGCTAGGTTAGAATATAGTAGACTGGAGTAGAATAGAGTCGAGTAGAATATTGTATAATAGAGTTGGGTAGAGTACAATAGAGTAGAATTAGGTTAGGCTAGCATAGGCTAGGTTAGGCTAAGCTACATGAGGCTGGAGTAGAGAAGGGTTGAGTAGAGTAGAGTAAAGTAGAGTAGAGTAGAGCTCGGTTAGGCTATGCTTGGCTAGATTTATAGTAGAATAGAGTAGAGCAGAGCTGAACAGAGCTTAGTAGAGTAGAGTAGAACAAAGTAGAGGAGACTAGAGAAGAGCAGAGCAGAGTAGAGCAGAGTAAAGTAGAGAAGGATAGAGCAAAGTTGTGTAGAGTAGAGAAGAGTAGGCTATGATAGGCGAAGCTAGGCTTGGCTAGGTTAGGTTAGAGTAGAGTAGAGTAAAGTAAAGTTGAATAGAATAAAATAAAGTAGAGTAGAGTAGAGTAGAGTGTTGTATAGTAGAGTAAAGTAGAGTAGAATAGAGTAGAGCTGAGTTAGCCTAAGCTAGGCTAGCCTTAGTTATGCAAGGCTAGGATAGCTAAGTGATAGTAGAGTAGAATATAGTATAGTATAACAGAGTAGAGTGGAGTAAATTTGAGCTGGGTTAGGCAAGGCAAAGCTATGCTAGGATATGCTATGTTAAGCTAGGGTAGGCTAAAGTGGAGTAAAGTAGAGTTGAGCAGTTCTCGGTTAGGCTAGGTTAGAGTAAAGTAAAGTAGAGCAGAGCAGAGCAGATAGAGAAGAGTAGAGAGAGTAGAGTAGAGTAGAGCTTGTTTAGGCTATGCTAGGCTAGGTTAGAGTTGAGTAGAGTAAAGTTAAGTAGAGTAGAGTAGAGCAGAATAGAGTAGAGTAGAGTAGAGCAAAACATAGTTATGTTAGGCAAAGCTCTACAGGGCTAGGCTAGAGTAGAATAGAGTATAGTAGAGTAGTGTAGAGTAGAGCTATGTTAGGCTAAGTAAGGCTAGATGACGTTAGGGTAGAGCAGAGTAGTGTTGAGTAGAGTATAATAGAGTATAGTAGAGCTAAGTAGAGTAGAGCTAGGTTAGGCTAGAGTAGAGTAGTGGACTAGTCTAGAGTAGAGTAGAGTAGAGTTAGGTTAAGCTAGGTTAGGCTAGAGTAGATTATAGTTGAGTGAAGTAGAGGAAAGGAGGGTAGAATAGAGTAGAGCAGAGTAAAGCAGAGCAGAACAGTATAGAGCTGAGCAAGGTAGAGCAGAGAAGAGCATAGTAAAGAAGAGTAGAGCAGAGTAAAAAATTAGAACAATGTAAAGTAGAGAAGAGTTGAGTAGAGCAGAACAGAGTAGGGAAGAGTTGAGTAAACTAGAGTAGAGTAGAGCTAGGTTAGGCTAGGCTAAGCTAGAGTAAAGAGAGTAGAATATAGTAGAGTAGAGTAGAGCTAAGTAAGGCCAAGCTTGGCTAGGCTAGATTAGAGTGTAGTGTAGAGCAGAGTAGAGTTGAGTAAAGTGAAGTAGAGTAGAGTAAATTAGAGTCGAGTAGAGTAGAGTAGAGTTGTGTGGAGTAGAGCGAGCTTAGGTTTGGCTAAGCTAAGCTAAGCTAGGATGGGATAGGGTAGGGTAGGCTAGGGTAGGCCAGAGTAAAGTAGAGTATGTAGAGTAGAGTAAAGTAGCGGTAGGTTCGATGAGGCTAGGCTATGCTAGGCTAGGCTAGGCTAGTGAAGTGTAAATAAAGCAGAGTGGAACAGAGATAAGTAGAGCTGAGTATAATAGAGTAAAGCTAAGGTAAGCTAGGCTAGGCTAGGCTAAGCTAGGTTGGGCTAGGTTAGTGTAGAGTATAGTAAAGTAGGGTAAAGTAAAGAATTGTAGAGCAAAGAAGAGTAGAGCTAGGTTAGGCTAAGCTAAGCTAAGCGAGGCTAGGCTAGACTAGGGTAAGCTGGGCAAGGCTAGGCTATGATAGGCTAGAGTACAAGCAGAGTAGAGTAGAGTAGAGCAGAGAAGTGCAGAGTATAGAAGAGTAGAATAAAGCAAAGAAGAGTAGAGCAGAGTATAGAATAGCAGAGCAGAGTAGAGCAGAGCAGTGCTAGCATAGGCTATGCTAGAGTAGAGTATAACAGAGTATAGTAGAGTATAGTACAGCTTTGTTTGTCTAGTCTAGCCTAGGTTAAAGTGGAGTAGAGTGGATTCCAGTAGAGTAGAGTTAGGTTAGGCTAGGGAAGGCTAGGTTAGGATAGGCTAAGGTTGGTTTGGCTAGTCTAAGATAGGCTATAGTAGAGTTGAGTAAGTTAGAGTAGAGTAGAGTACAGTGTAGTATAGTAGAGTACAACTTGGTTAGGCTATGTTAGAGTAGAGTAGAGTAGAGTAGAGTATGATATAGTAGAGTAGAGTAGAGTAGAGTAAAGTAGAGTAGAGTAGATTAAAGTAGAGTGGAGTAGAGTAGATTAAATTAGAGTAGGGTGGAGTAGAGTAGTGTAGAATAGTATAGATAATGAGACAGGATAGGAGAGCAAAGTAGACCAGAGCAGAGCAGTACAAAATAGTAGAGTATAACAAAGCAGGATAGAGTAGAGTAGAGTAGTGTAAAGCAAAGAAGAGCAATGGAGAGTAGAGTTGTGCTAAGCTAAGTTAGGCTAGGCAAGACTAGACTATGATAAGAAAGATTAGAGTAAAGTAAAATAGAGTAGAGTAAAGAAGAGTAGAGCTAGGTTTTGCTAGGCTAGGCTAGGTTAGATTAGAGTAGACTAGAGTAGAGTAGAATAGAGTAAAGCTAGGTTAGGAAAGGCTTGGCTAGGCTAGGTTGGGCAAGTGTAGGCTAGAGAAGAGTAGAGTAGAGAGGAGTAGAGCTAGGTTTTGCTTGGCTAAGCTAGAGTATAATAGAGTATAGTAGAGTATAGTAGAGCAAAAAAAAGCAAAGTAAAGCAGAGCATAGCAGAGTAGAGTAGAGCAAAGCAGAGCCTAATGAAAAAGAATAAAGAAGAGAAGAGATGAGCAAAGAAGAGCAAAGTAGAGTAGAATGAAGTAGAATGGAGTAGAACAGAGTTATGTTAGGCTAGGCTTAGTTAGGCTATGCTAGAGTAAAGTAGAGTAGAATTTTATTAGGTTAGGGTAGGCTAAGTTAGGTTAGAGTAGAGTAGAGTAGAATAGAGTAGAGTAGAGCAGAGTAGAGTAGAGCTTGTTTAGGCTTAGCTAAGCTAGGCTATGTTAGGCGAGGCTAGGCTACGTAAGAGTAGAGTTTAGCATAGTGGAGTAGAGTAAAGTAGTGTAGAGAAGAGTAGAGCAAGGTTATGCCAGGCTAGACTAGGAGAGCTTAGAGTACAATAGTGTATAGTAGAGTAGAGTGGAGTAGAAAAGAGTAAAAGAAAGTAGTAAAAAAGCAAAAAGAGTAGCACAGAGCAAAGTAGAGTAAAGCAGAGTAGAGTAGAGTTGAGAAAAGTAGAGCAGAGCAGAGCAGAGAAAAGCTAAGTTAAGCTAAGACAGGCTAGGCTATGCCACGCAAGAGTAGAGTATAGTAGAGTAAAGCTCGGTTAGGCTATGCTAAGCTTGGTTAGCTTAAAGTAGAGTAGATTAGAGTAGAGTAGAGTAATGCTAGGTTAAGATAAGCTCGAAAAAGTTAGGCTAAGATGGGCTAGGCTAGAGTAAAGTAGACCAGAGTAAAGTAAAGTAGAGCAGAGTAGAGAAGAGAAAAGCTCAATTAGGTTAGGCTTAGCTAGCCTATGCTATAGTAGAGTAGAGTAGCATAGAGCAAAGCAAAGTAGTGTAGGGAAGAGCAGAGTAGAATAGAGTAAGCAAAGTAGAGTAGGGCTCGGTTAGAGTAAGCTAGGCTAGATCAGAGTAGAGTAGAGTGAAGTAGTGTATAGTAGAGTAGAGTATAATGTAGTAGAGTAGAGTGGAGTAGAGTAGAATAGGGTTAGGCTAGGCTAGGTAAGGCTAAGCTAGGCTAAGCTAGTTAAGCTAGGCTTGAGTAGACTAAAGTATAATAAAGTAGAGTAAAGAAGAGTAGAGCATAGTAGAGCAGTATAAAGTAGAGTAGAGTAGAGCAGAGTAGAGTAGAGCAGAGCAGAGCAGAGTAGAGCATAGCAGAGTAAAGCTTGGTTAGGCTAGGCTAGGCCAGGTTCAGTTAGGCTAGAGTTTAGTAGAGTATAATAGAGTAGAGTAGATTAGGGAAAGGTTAGGCTAGGCTAGGCTATACGAGCATTAGGCAAGCTATGTGTTGCTAGAGAAGAGTAGAGTAGAGTATGGTATAGTAGAGTAGAGCTAAGTTAGGTTAGGCTAGACTTGAGTATAATAGAGCAGAGTGGAGTAGAGTAGAGAACAGTAGGGTAAAGTAGAGCAGAGTATAGTGGAGAAGAGTAAAGCTAAGTAAAGTAGAGGAGGGAAGAGTAAAGCAAGGTTAAGCTAGGCGAGGCTAAGTTAGGTTACGTTAGGCTAGGTTAGGCTAGAGTAGAGTAGAGTAGAGTAGATCAAGGTTAGGCTAGGTTAGGTTAGGTTTGGCTAGAGTAGAGTGGAGTAGGGTACAATAGAGTGGAGTATAGTAGAGTAGAGTAAAGTAGAGCTGAGCTAGGTTAGGCTAGGCTAGGCTAGAGTTGTAGAGTATAGTAAAGCAGAGTAGACTTAGATTAGGCTAGGCAAGGTAAGGCTAGGCTAAGCTAGGTAATAACAAAGTAGAGTGGAGTAAAGTAGAGTAGAATACAGTGGAGCAGAGTAGAGTAAAGTATAGTAGAGTAGAGATGAGCAAAGTAAAACAAATTAGAGTAAAGCAGAGTAGAGCAGAGACAAGCAGTGTAGAGCATAGACGAGTTGGGTAAATCAAAGGAGAGAAAAGTAGAGAAGCAAAAAGTAGAGTAGAGTAGAGCTAGGTTAGGCTGTCTAGGCTAGGATATGCTAGAGTAAAGTAGAGTAGAATAGACTAGAGTAGAGTAGAATAGAGGGGAGTTGAGTAAGATATAGTAGAGTAGAGCAAAGTTTGGTTGGCTAAGCTAAGTAATAATAAAGTAGAGTAGAGTAGAGTAGAGTAAAGCAGAGTAGAGCTAGCTTAGACTTCACTAGGCATTCTGGGCTAGGGTAAGCTAGGCTAGGCTAGAGCAAAGTAGAGTGAAGTAGAGCTAGGTTAGGTTAGGCTAGGCTTGGTATGGTTAGAGTAGACTAGACTAGAGTTCAATAGAGAAGAGTAGTTTACAATAGAGTAGAGTAGAGTAAGGTTAGGCTAGGCTAGGCTATAGTCGGCTAGGCTAGACTAGGTGAGCCTATAGTATATTAGAGTAGAGTAGAGCTCAATTAGGCTAGGCTAGGCTAAGCTAGAGTAGAGTAGAGCAGAGCAGTGTAGAGTAAAGCAAAGTAGAGCAGAGCTAAGTTAGGCAAGGCTAGGTTAGGCTAAGCCAGGTTAGGTAAGGCTAGCCTGGGCTAAGTTTGAGTAGAGTAGAGCAGAGCTGGGTAAAGTAGAGTAGAGAAGAGTAGAATAGAGGAGAGTAGAGATAAATTAGGTTAGGCTAGGTTCTGCTTGGTATAAGTTGGCTAGGTTGGGCCAAGCTAGAGTAGAGTAGACTAGAGTAGAGCTAAGTTTAGCTAGGCTTCTAGAATACAATGTAATGTAAAGTAGAGTATAGTAGAGTAAAGTTGAGTGGACAAGAGTGGAGAAGAGCATAATAGAGTAGAGAATAGCATAGTATAGTAGAGAATAATAGAACTAGGTTAGGTTAAGCTAAGTTACGTTAGGCCAGGCAAGGCTAGGCTGGAGTAAAGTAAAGTTGAGTAGAGTAGAGTAGAGTAGAGCCAGCTTAAACTAGGCTAGGGTAAAGAAGAGTAGAGTAGTGTAGAGTAGAGCATAATAAAGTACAGTAGAGTAGAGCAGAGCATAGCTAAGTTATGCTATGCTAGGATAATCGAGGCTAGGTTAGGCTAAAGTAGATTAGAGTAAAGTAGAGTACAGTTGATTAGAGCTAGATAAGGCTAGGTTAGGCAAGGGTGAGCTAAGCTATGCTAGAGTAGAGTAGAGTACAGTAAAGTAGAGTAGAGCTAGGTTAGGCTTGCTTATGCTAGAGTAAAGTGGAGTATAATAGAGTAAAGAAGGGTAGAGTAGAGCTAGGTTAGGATAGAATAGAGAACTATAGAGTAGAGTAGTGTAAACTATAGTAGAGTAGAGTAGATTAAAACAAAGTATAGTAGAGTAGAGCAGAGAAGATCATAGCAAAGTAAAGTAGAGCTTATAAGAGTAGAGCTAGGTTAGGCTCGGCTAGGCTTTGTTATACTATGCTAGAGTAGTGTAGATTAGAGTTAGGTTGGGCCTGGCTAGTCTAGGTTGGGCTTACAAGAGTAGTGCAGTGTGGAGTAGAGTAAAGTAGAGTAGAGTAAACCTTGGTTAAGCTATGCTTAGCTAGGCTTGGCAAGGCTAGGCTAAGCTAGGATAGGCTAAGCTAGCTGGAGTAGAGTAGAGTGGAGTAGAGTAGAGTTGGATTAGGCTATTGTAAAATAGAGTAGAGTAGTATAAAGTATAAGAGAGCAAAGCAGAGTAGTGCAGAGTAGAGTAAAAAAGAGCAAAGTAGAGCAAAATGGAGTAGAGCATAGTAGAACATAGTAGAGCTAGGCTAGGTTAGGCTAGGTTAAGGAACAGTAGAGTAGAGTAGAGTGGAGTAGAGTAGAGTAGAGTAAAGCAAAGTAGGGCAGAGTAGAGCAGAGTAGAGTAGAGAAAAATAGGGTAGATCAAAGCAAAGCAAGGTTAGTCTAGATTATAGTAGGCTAGGTAAGGCTAGAGTAGAGTAGTGTATTGGAGAGTATAATTGAGTAGAGCTAATTTAGGCCAGGCTAGGTTAGGCAAGGCTAGGCTTAAGTAGAGTAGAGTAGAGTAGAGTAGAGAAGAGTAGAGTAGTGTAGTGTAGATTAGAGTAGAGTAGAGTAGAGCTAGGTTAAGCTAGGCTAAGCTAGGTTAGGCTAGGTTAGGCTTGAGTAGAGTAGAGTAGAGTAGAGAAGAGTAGAGTAGAGTTGAGTAGAGTATAGTAGAGCTAGGTTAGGCTAGGCTTGAGTAGTGTAGAATACAGCAAAGTAGAACATAGTAGAGCAGAGCAGAGTAGAGAAAAGTTGAGCAGAGCAGAGTAGAGCTATGATAGTCAAGGCTAGGCTAGGCTAGGATCAGCTATAGCATAGTAGAGAAGACCTAGGTTAGGCCAGGGTAGGTTATGCTAGGGTGTAGAAGTGTATAGTAAAGTAGAGTAGAGTTGAGTGGAGTAGAGTAGAGAAGAGTAGAGTAAAAATGAGTATAGTAGAGTATAGTAGAGCTAAGTTAGGTTAAGTTAGGCTATAATAGAGTATAGTAGAGTAGAGTAGAGCTAGATTAAGCTAGAGTAATGAGCAGAGAATAGTAGAGCAAAATAGAGCTGAGTATAGCAGAGTAGAATAGTGTGGAGAAGATTAGAATAGTGCATAGCATAATAAAGCAGAGTAGAGTAGAGTAGAGTAGAGCTAAGCTAGGTTAGGTTAGACAAGGCTAGGCTAAGCAAGGCCAGACTGGAGTAGAGTAGAGTAGGGTAGAGCTTGGTTAGGCTAGGTTAGGTTATATTAGAGTAGAGTCGAGTCGAGTAAAGTAGAGTAGAGTAGAGTAGAGTTGAGTTGAGTTGAGTTGAGTAGAGTATAGCAGAGCCGGGTTAGGCTTGGTTAGGCTAAGTTAAGCTAGGCTAAAGTAGGCTAGCCTAGGCTAATCCAGAGTAGAGTAGAGTAGAGTAGAGCTAAGTTAGGCTAGGCCATGCTTGTTTAGGCTAGGCTATAGTAAAGTAAAGCAAAGGAGAAGAGTAGAGCTTGGTTATTATAGGCTAGGTTATTCTAGGTAAGGCTAGGTTAGAGTAGAGTAGAGTAGGGTATAGTAGTACAGAGAAGAGAAGAGTAGAGTAGAATAGAATTGAGTAGAGTTCGATTAGGTTAGGCTAGATAGGGCTAGGCTAGAATAGAGTATAGCAGGGTAGAGGAAAGTATAATAGAGTAGAGTAAAGTAAAGTATAGCAGAGCAGTGAAGAGTAGGGCTATGTTTTGCTAGGTTATGATAGGCATGGTTAGGCTAGGCTAGGCTAGGTTAGGCTAGAGTATAATAGAGCAGAGTAGATCTAGATTAAGCTATGCTAAGCTAGACTATGTTAGAATAATGTGGAATCAAATATAGTAGATTAGAGTAGAGTAGAGTACAGCTAGGTTAGCCTACATTAAAGTCGAGGAGGGTAGTGTAGAGTAGAGAAAAGTAGAGTAGAGCTAGGTTGGGCTTGGCAAGGTTAGGCTTGGCTAGGATAAAGTAGAATATAGTATGGTAGAGTTGAGTTTGGCCAAGCTAAGCTAAGCTGGAGTAGAGTAGAGTAGAGCAGAGTAGAGTTTAGAAGAGTATAGTGTAGAGAATAGTAGAGTAGAGCATAGCAGAGCAGAGTAGAGTTAAGTAGAGTTGAGTAGAACAGAGTAGAAAAGAGTAGAGCAAGGTTAGGATGAGCTAGGCTCAATTAAGTAAGGTTAGAGAAGAGTAGAGTAGAGTGGAGTAGACTAGAGTAGAGTATGGTGGAGTAGAGTACAATAAAGTGGAGTAGAGTAAAGTAGAGCTAAGTTAGGCTAGGCTAGAGTAGGCTATGTTAGACTTGGCAAGAGTAGAGTAGAGTACAGTAGAGTAGATTAGAGTAGAGTAGAGCTAGGTTAGGTTAGGTTAAGCTAGGCTAAGCTTTGCAAATGTGGAGTAGAGTGGAGTAAAGTAGGGCAGAGTACAGTAGAGCAAAGCAAATCAGATTAGAGCAAAGCATAGTAGAGTAAAGGAGAGCAAAGCTAAGAAAAGAAAAGTAGAGTCGAGTAGAGTAGAGAAGAGTAAAGTTGAGTAGAGTAGAATAGTGCTAGGTTAGGCTAGGCAAGATTAGAGTATAGTAGATTAAAGTAAAGTAGAGTTGAGTAAAGAAGAGTAGAGCTGAGCTAGGTTAGGTTAGGCTAGGCTAGGCTTGGATAAGCTTTAGTAGAGTAGAAGTGTAGAGTAGAGTGGAGTAGAGTAGAGTGGAGTAGAGCTACTTTAGGCTAAGTTAGGTTAGGCTAGGCTAGGTTAGAGTATAGTGGAGTGGAGTAGTGTAGAGGAGAGTAGAACTGAGTAGAGTAGAGCAGAGTAGAGCAATGCATAATATAGCAGAGTAGTGTAAAAGAGAGTAGTGAAGAGAATAAAAAGTAGAGTAGAACAGAGTAGAGACGAGTATAGTAGAGCAGAGAAGAGAAGAGTCATGTTACATAAGGCTAGAGTAGAGAAAAGTAGTCTAGAGTAGAGTAGAGTATAGTAGAGTAGAGTAGAGTTGAATAGAGTAGGGTAGAGTAGAGTAGAGTAGTGAAGTGTAGAGTTGAGTAGAGTAGGGTAGAGGAGAGTAGACTAGAGTAGGGGAAAGCTTGGTTAAGCTAGGCTAGGCTAGGTTATGCTAGACAAGGCTTGAGTTGAGTAGATTTGAGTGGAGTAGAGCAAGGTAGAGATGAGTAGAGCAGAGTAGAGCAGAGCAGAGCTAAGTTAGGATAGTTAAGTTAGAGTAGAGTAAAGTAGATTAGAATAGAGAAGACAAGATTAGAGTTGAGTAGAGTATAGTAGAGCTAGGGTAGGCTAAGCTAAGCTAAGCTTGTCTAGAGTAGAGTAGAGTAAAGTAATGCTAAGCTAAGCTAGGCTAGAGTACAGAGTAGAGTATAAAAGATGAGCATAACTGAGTAGAACAGAGCATAGTAGAGCATAGTAGAGTAGAGAAGAGCAGAGAAGAGTAGAGTCGAGCAGTGTAGAGAAAAATAGATTAAAGTAGCACAGAGCAGAGCAGAGTAGAGTAGAGTAGAGTAGAGTAGAGTAGTGCAGAGAAGAGCAAAGCCAGGTTTGGTTAAGCTAGGCTAGAATAGAGCAGAGAAGAGTAGAGCAAAGTAGAGTAAAGTAGAGTAGAATAGAATTGAGTAGAGTAGAGCTACGTTAGGATAGGTAAGGCTGAGCTATGTTAGAGTAGAGTAGAGTAGAGAAAAATAAAGTGGACTAGAGCTAAGTTTGGTTGGGTTAAGCTAGGTCAGGCTAGGCTTGAGTAAGCTATGCTAGGGAGAGTAAAGTAGAGTAGAGAAATTTAGAGTAGAGTAATATAGAGTCGAGTAGAGCAAGGTTAGGCTAGTCTATGCTACATTAGCTTATAAAAGAGTAGAGAAGAGCATAGTAGAGAAGGGCAAAGAAGAGCATAGTAGAGTAGAGCATAGTAAAGCAGAGCAGAGTAGAGTTTGGTTAGGCTGGGCTTGGCTAGGCTAGCTTAGGTTTGGCTAGAGTAGAGTAGAGTAAAGTAGAGTAGAGTAGTGCTAGGTTGGGTTAGGTAAGCTCTGTTAGAGTAGATTAGAGTAGAGTAGAGTAGATTAGAGTAGAGTAGAGTAAAGTAAAGTAGAGTAGAGTTAGGTTAGGCTAAGATATGATAGTTTTTGCTAGGCTAGGCTAGAGTAGAGTAGAGTAGAGTTGAGTTGAGTTGAGTTGAGTAGAGGAGACTAGTGGAGAGTAAAAAAAACTATAGTAGTGTAGAGCAGAGAAGAGTAGACCAGAGTAGAGTAGAGTAGAGTAGAGAAGAATAGATAAGAGCATAGTAGAGAAAAGCATAGAAGAGTAGAGTTGAGTGGAGTAAAGTAGAGCTAATCTAAGCTAGGTTAGGCTAGTGTAGAGTAAGGTATAGTAAAGTGGAGCTGAGTTTAGTAGAGTGGGCTAGAGTGAGGTTAAGCTAGGCTAAGCTAGGTTAAGGTAGAGTATAGTAGAGTAGAGTAGAGCTAAACAAGAGTAGGCATTACTAGGCTAGGCTAGGCTAAGCTAGAGTAGAGTAGAGCTAAGTTATGCTATGCTAGGCTAGAGTACAGTAGAGCAGAGTAGAGTAGAATAAAGTAGAGTCGAGAAGAGCATAGCATAGCATAGTAGAGCAGAGAAGATTGGAGTAGAATGGAGCAGAGTACAATAGAGTAGAGCAAAGTAGAGATGAGAAGAGAAAAGCATATCCAAAAAGAGTAGAGAATAGCAGAGCTTAGCTAGGTTAAGCTATGCTAAGCTAGACTAGCCTAGGCTAGACCAGAGTAGAGTAGAGCTAGGTTAGGTTAGGCTAGGCTAAAATAGGTTAGAGAAGAGTAGAGTAGAGTAGAGTAGTGTATAGTGGAGTAGAGCTAGGTTAGGCGAAGCTAGGCTCCGCTAGGTTAGGCTACGCTAAGCTAGGCTAGGCTAGTGTAGAGTAGAGTAGAGTAGAGTAGAGAAGAGTAGTTTAGAGTAGAGTACAGTAGGGCTATGTTAGGTTTGGCTAGACAAGACTAGGCTACAGTAGAGTATAATAGAGTAGACTAGAGTAGAGCAAAAAAAGACAGAGTATAGTAAAGCAAAGTATAGTGGAGTAGAGCAGAGATGAGCTGAGCAAAGAAGAGTAGAGCAGAGCAAAGTTAGGTTAGGCTAGGCTGGGCTAAGCATGGTTGGGATAGGCTAAACTTGGCTAAGTTAGAGTAGAGTAGAATAGACTAGAGTATAGTAGAGTACATTAGAGTAGAGTAGAGTAGAGCTTGGTTAGGCTAGGCTAGGTTAGAGTAGAGTGGAGTAGAGTAGAGTAGAGTAGAGTAGAGTAGAGTAAAAAAGAGTAGAGTGGAGTAGAGTAGAGCAAGGTTAAACTAGGCCAGGAAAGGCTTGGCTAGCACAAGCTAGGTTAGGATTTGCTAGAGTAGAGTAGAGCTTAGTTCGGTAAGGATAGGCTACGTTAGAGTATACTAGAGTAGGGTAGAGTAAAGCAGAGTAGAGTAGAGTAGAGAAGAGATGCGTAGAGTAGAGAAAAATAGAGTATAATATAGTAGAGTAACATGGAGAAAAGTAAAGTAGAGGTGAGTAGAGCAGAGCAGGATAGAGTAAAGCTAGGTTAGGCTAAGCTAAGCAAGGTTAGGCTAGGTTAGAGTGGAGTATAGCAGAATATAGTGTAGTAGAGTATTGTAGGGTAGATTAGAGTAGAGTAGAGCAAGGTTAGGTTAGGCTAGACAAGGCTCAGCTTGGTTAATATAAAGTAGAGTAAAGTAGAGCAAAGCAGAGTAGAGTAGAGCAAAGCAGAGTAGACCAGAGTAAAGTAGAGCAAGGTTAGGCTTGGCAAGGTTAGGCAAGGTTAGGCAAGGCTAGGCTAGGTTAGGCTAGGCTAAGGTCAAGTAGAGTAGAGTAAAGTAGAGCTAGGTTAGTTTATGCTAGGTTAGGCTAGCTTAGAGTCAAGTCGAGAAGAGTAGAAGAGAGCATAACAAAGCTGAGCAGAGTAGAGCAAAGTATAGTAGAGTAGAGCAGGGTAGAGTAGAGTAGAGTAGAGTAGAGCAAGGTAGGGTAGAGTAGAGTAGAATATAGGAGAGCAGAATAAAGTAGTGTGGAGCAGAGGAGAGTAGAGTAGAGAAAAGTACTGCAAAGTTAAGTTAGGCTAGGCTAGGCTAGAGCAAAGTAGAGTGGAATAGAGCTGAGTTGAGTAAAGTAGAGTAGTGTAGATGTTTTTTAAGCTAAGATAGAGTAGAGTAGAGTAGAATAGAGTAGAGTAGAGTTGGGTAGAGTTGAGTAGAGTAGAATATAGTAGAGTAGAGTTGAGCAGAGCAGAGCAGAGTAGAGTAGACTACAGCTCGGTTAAGCTAAGAAAGGTTAGGCAAAGTTAGACTAGAGTAGAGCAAAGCAGAGTAGAGTGGAGTAGAGTTTAATAAAGCTAAGCTAGGTTAGGTAAAGCTAGGCTAGGCAGGGCTAAAGCAAAATAAATTAGAGAAAGGTTAGGCATGGTTAGTTTATGTTAGGCTAAGCTAGGCTAGAGTAGAGTGGAGTAAAGTAAAGTAGAGTAGAGTAGAGTAAAGCAGAGCAGAGTAGAGCAGAGCAAAGTAGATTATAATAGAGTAGAGCAGAGAAAGCAGAGTAGAGTTGGACAGAACAGAGCAAGCAGAGCAGAGTAGAGCGAAGCATAGTAGAGTAGAGTAGGGTAGAGCAGAGCAAAGTATAACTTTGTAGAGTATAGTATAACAGAAGAGAGTAGAGTAGAGAACAAAAAAGTAGAGCAGAGTAGAGCAGAGAAAAGTAGAATAGAGTAGAGTGGTGTAGAGCTAGGTTAGGCTAAGGTAGGCTAGGTTAGGTGAGGCTAAGTTAGGCTTGTGTAGAATAGTGTAGTATAGAGTAGAGTATAGTAGATTACAACTAGGTTACACTAGGCTAGGCTTGGCTTGTTTAGAGTTGAGTAGAGTAGAGTGGAGTAGAGTATAACGAGGTTACACTAGACTAGGCTAGGCTAGGGTAGGATAAGTTCGGCTAAGCTAGGCTAGAGTAGAGTCGAGTAGAGAAGAGTAGAGTAGAGAAGAGTAGAGCTCATTTAGGCCAGGCTAAAGTAGAGTAGAGTAGAGTAAAGTAAAGTAGAATATAGTAAAGCATAGTTGAGTATCATAGAGTAGAAGAAAGGAGAGCAGAGCATTGTAGAGTAGAGAAAAAGAGCAGAGGAGAGAAGTAAAATCGAGTGGAGTGGAGTAGAGTAGTGTAGAGCAATGTAGAATAGAGTGGAGTAGAGTAGAGTAGAACAATGGTAGGTTAGGCTAGTTAGGCTAGGCCAGGCTATGCAAGGACAGAGCGGACTAGAGTAGTGTAGTGTAAAGTATAGTAGAGGAGAGTAGAGTAGAATAGAGTAAAGTAAATTTGATTGGAGTAGAGTAGTTTAGAGTGGAATAGAGTATAGTAGAGAAGAGTAGAGTAGAGGAGTGGAGAGGAGAGGAGGATAGGAGAAGAGGAGAGAGGAGAGTAGAGTAGAGTAGAGTGGAGTAGAGCAAAGTAGATTAGAGTAGAGTAGAGTAGAGTAGAGCAGAGCAATGCAGAGTGGAGAAGAGTAGAACTGACTTGAGTAGACCAGAGAAAAATAGAGGTGAGTAGAACATAATGGAGAAAAGAAGAGTAGAGAAGAGTAGAGTTGAGCAGAGTGAGGTTAGGCTAGGTTAGAGCAGAGTATAGTAGAGTAGTGTAAAGTAGAGTAGAGTAGAAAAGAGGAGAGCAGATCAGAATAAAGTAGAGCAAAGCAAAATAAAGTAGAGCTGAGTAGAGCAAAAGCGTAGAGCAAATCAATGTAGAGTAGAGAAAAGTAAAGCAGATAAGAGTAGAGTAGAGCAAGGTTATTCTATATTAGGCTAGTTTGGGCTAGGCTAGAGTAAAGTACAATAGATTAGAGCAGAGCAAGGTTAGACTAGGTTAGGTTAGGTTAGAGTAGAGTAGAGTATAATAGAGTAGAGTAGAGCCAGGTTAGGATAAGTTAGGCAAGGCAAGGTTATAATAGATTAGAGTTGAGTAAAGTAGAGTAGAATAAAGTAAAGTGGAGCTATTTTTGTTTAGGCTAAGTTAGAATAGGCAATGGATAGGCTAGGGTAGGCAAGGTTAGGTTAGAGTAAAGTAGAATAGAGTAAAGTTGAGTAGAGTAGATTAGAGGTTAGTAGAGCTAGGTTAGGCTAGGATAAGCTAGGTTATAATAGAGTTGAATGGAGCAAAATAGAGCAGAGAAGAGAAGAGCAAAGCATAGCAAAGTAGAGCAAAGCTGGAAAATGAAGAGCATAATAGAGAAGAGTATAGTAGAGCAAAGTTAAGTTAGGCTAAGCATGGCTAACATAGGTTAAGCTAGGCTAAAGTGGAGTAGAGTATGGTAGAGTAGATTAGAGCAGAGGTAAGTTTTGCTAGGCTATGCGAGGTTAGAGTAGAGGATAGTAGAGTAGAGTAGATTAGAGTAAAGTAGACTAGAGTAGAGTAGAGTAAAGTATAGTAGAGCTAGGTTAGGCTAGGATAGGGTAGGCTAGGCTAAGCTAGAGTAGAACGGAGCAGAGTAGAGTGGAGTAGAGTTGAGTGGAGCATAGTAGAGGAGAGAAGAGAAGAGTAGAATAGAGTAGAGGAGCATAGAGTAGAGCAGAGTAGAGCAAAGTACAGTAGAAGAGAGGAGAGGAGAGTAGAGCAGAGTAGAGTAAAGAAGAGTATAATATGGTAGAGTAGGCTAGAGTAGATTATAGTTGGCTAAAGTATAGTAGAGTAGAGTAGAGCTTGGTTTGGTTTGGCTAGGCTAGAGTTGGGTAGAGTATAATAAGATAGAGTAGAGTAGAGAAGATCAGAGTAGAGTAGAGTAGAGTAAAGTAGAAAAGTGGAGAGCAGAGTAGAGTAGAGCAAAGTGGAGCTAAGTAGAGTAAAAGAGTAGAGTAGAGCAGTGTAGTGTAGAGAAGAATAGAGCAGAGCAGTGTAGAGTAGAGCTGAGTAAAGCAAGGTTATTCTATGTTAGGAAAGTTTAGGTTAGGCTAGGTTATAATAGAGTAGAGTAGAGTAGAGCTAGGTTAGGATAGGATGGGCTAGGCAAGGATAAGCTAGGCTAGAATAGAGAAGAGTAGAGTAGAGCTAGATTAAGTAAGGCAAGGCTTGGTTAGGCAAAGAGTAGAGTAATGTAGAGTAGAATAGAGTAAAGTAGAGTAGAGTAGAGTGGAGTGGAGTAGAGTAGAGTAGAGTAGTGTAAGTAGAGTAGAGTAGTGTAAAGCAGAGGAGAGGAGAGGAAAAGAAAGGAGAGGAGAGGGGAGGAGAGGTTAGGTGAGGAGAGGAGAGCATAGTAGAATAAAGCTGAGTAGAGTTGAAAAGAGCATGACAGATAAGGAAAAGTAAAGTAGAGTAGAGCAGAGCAGAGAAAAGTATATCAGAGTAGAGTAGAGCAGAGCAAGATTAGGCTTGGTTAGTGTAGAGTGTAGTATAGTGGAGTAAAGTAGAGCACAGTATAGTAGAGGAGAGCTAGGTTAGGATAGGTTAGGCAAGACTAAGTTAGAGTAGAATAGAGTTGGGTAGAGTAGAGTTGAATAAAGTAGACTAGAGCTACTTTTGGTTAGGCTAAGTTAGGCTAGTGTAAGCAAGGTTAGGTTAGAGTAAAGTAGAATAGAGTAAAGTATAGTAGAGTAGATTAGAGTTGAGTAGAGCTATATTAGGCTAGGTTAGAGTAGAGTTGAATGGAGCAAAATAGAGCAGAGCAGAGAAGAGCAAAGCAAAATAATGTCAAGCTGAGTAGAACAAAGAAGAGCATAATAGAGAAGAGTATAGCAGAGCAAAGTTAAGTTAGGCTAGGCTTGGCTAGCTTAGGTTAAGCTAGGCTAAAGTAGAGTAGAGTATAGTAGAGTAGATTAAAGAAGAGGTAAGTTTTGCTAGGCTATGCTAGATCAGAGTAGAGTAGAGTACAGTAGATTAGAGTAGAGTAGAGTAAAGTAAAGTATAGTAGAGCTAGGTTAGGCTCGACTAAGCTAAGCTAGAGTAGAATGGAGCAGAGTAGAGTAGAGTTGAGTTCATTAGAGTAAAGTAGAGAGAAGAGAAGAGTAGAGTAGAGTGGAAGAGAGCATAGTAGAGAAAAGTATAGCAAAGCAAACTAAAAGAGAGGAGAGGAGAGGAGAGCCGGGCAGAGTAGAGCAGAGAAGGGCAGAATATAGTAAAGTAGGTTAGGATATATTACAGTTGGCTAAAGTAGAGTATAGTAGAGGAGAGCTAGGTTTGGCTAGGCTAGACTAGAGTAGGGTAGAGTAGAGTAAAATAGAGCAGAGTAGAGAAGATTGGAGTAGAGTAGAGTAGAGTAGAGTAAAGTTGAAAAGAGGAGAGCAAGGCAGAGTAGAGTAGAGCAAAGCAAAGGAAAGTAGAGTTGAGTATAATAAAAGTGTAGAGTAGAGCAATGTAGTGCAGAGAAGAGTAGAGCATAGTAGTCTAGAGTAGAGCTGAGTAAAGCGAGGTTATTCTATGTTAGGCAAGTTTAGGTTAGGCTAGGCTATAGTAGAGTATAGCTATGATAAGATAAGCTAGGCTAAGGTAAGCTTGGCTAGGATAGAGTAGAGTAGAGTAGAGTAGAGCTAGATTAAGTAAGGCAAGGCTTGGTTAGACAAGAGTGGAGTAAAGTAGAGTAGATAGAGTAGAGTAGAGTAGAGTAGAATAGATTGGAGTGGAGTATAGTAGAGTAGAGTTGAGTAAGTAGAGTAGAGTAGAGAAGTGTAAAGAAGAGGAGAGGAGAAGAAAAGAGAGGAGAGTTGAGGGGAGGAGAGGAGAGCATAGTAGAATAGTGCTGTGTAGAGCATATCAGAGCAGAGTAGAGAAGAGCAAACTAGAGTAGAGTAGAAAAGAGCATAACAGAGTAGAGAAAAGTATATTAAAGCAGAGTAGAGTAGAGAAGAGTAGTGTATAGTAGAGCAAATTGAGGTTAGGCTAGGCTTGGTTTGACTAAGCTAAGCTAGAGTTGAGTAGTGCAGAATTGAGCTAGGTTAGGCTAAGCTAGGCAAGGATAAGCCAGGATAGAATGTAACAGAGCAGAGTAGGGCATAGTAAGATAGAGCTATGTTAAGAAAGGCTAGTTTAGGTTAGGCTAGGCAAAGCTAGAGTAGAGTAGAGTAGAGTTAAGAAGAGTAAAGCTGGGTTAGGCGACGCTGGGCATGGCCAGTAATGGATAGGCAAGGCAAGGCAAGGCTAGGCAAAGTTAGGGAAGGCTAAGCATAGCTAGGCTAGAATAGAGTAGAGTAGTGTAGAGTAGAGTAGATTAAGTAGAGTAGGACCAGGTTAGGCTTGCTTAGGCAAGGCTAAACTAGGCTAGAGTAGTCTACAGTTTAGTAGAGTAAAGTAGAGTGGAGTAAAGTAGAGCAAGTAGAGTAAAGCATGGCACAATAAAGTATAGTAAAGCAAAGCAAAAAAGAGCAAAGTAGAGTAGAGCAAACCAAAGAAGAGTACAGTAGAGCAGAGAAAATCAGAGTAGAATAGAGCATAGTAGAGAAGAGTAAAGCAAAGTAGAATAGAGCAAGGTTAGGCTAGGCTAGACTAGGCTATGCTTGCCTATATTCAACTAAGTTAGAGTAGAGTAGAGTACAGAGAGAAGAGTAGAATATAGTAGAGCAAAGTTAGGCTAGGCAAGCCTAGGTTCGGTGAGGCAACGATTTGCTAGGTTAGAGTAGGGTAGAGTAAAGTAGGGTGGAGTAGAGTTTAGTAGAGTAGAATAGAGTTGAGTAGAGTAATGTGGAGTAGAGTGGAGTAGAGGTTAGTAGAGTAGAGTAGAGCTAGGTTAGTTTCGGCTATGTTAGGCTATGGGAGGCTAGAGTAGAGGAGATCATAGTAAAGTACAATAGGCTAGTGTAGAATTGAGCAAGGTTTGGCTTGGCTAGGCTAGACAAGGCTAGAGTAGAGGAAAGCAAAGTAGAATAAAGTAGATCAGAGCAGAGTAAAGTAGAGTAGATTAAAGTAGAGCTAATTTAGGTTTGGCCAGGCTAAGTTAGAGTAAAGTAAAGTGGAGCAGAGTAGAGAAGAATACAGTAGAGTATAGTGGAGTAGTGTAGAGCTAGGATAGGCTAGGCAATGCTAGGTGAGGCTAGACAAAGCTAGGGTAGGCCAAGCAAGGCTAGGCCCTATTAGAGTAGAGTAGAGTGAAGTAAAGCTATATTAGGCTTGGTTAGACTATATAGTAGAGTAGAGTAGAGTACAATAGAGTAGAGGAGAGAGGAGCAGAGCATAGTAGAGCAGAACAGAGCATAGTAGAGTACAGTAGAGCATAGTGGAGCAGAGTAGAGCTAACTTAGGCTAGTCTATGCTAGAATAGAGTAGAGTAGAGTATAGTAGGCTTTGTTAGGCTAGGCTATGTTAGAGTAGAGTAGAGCAGAGTAGAACTTGGTTATGTTAGGTTAATCTAAGCTAGGGTAGGCTAGGACAAGCTAGGCTAAGCTAAGCTAGGCAAGATTAAAGTAGAGTAGTGTAGAGTAGAGTAAAGCTTGGTTATGCTAGGCTAGGTAGAGTAAAGTTAGAGTAGAATAAAATAGAGTAGAGCTTAGTAGAATAGAGTAGAATAGAATAAAGTAGAGTAAAGTAGAGTATAATAGAGTAGAATAGAGTAGAGTAGAGGAGACTAGAGGAATTAAAGTAGAGTAGAGAAGAGCAAAGCAGATGAGTAGAGTAGAGTAGAGTAAAAAATTATGGAGCAAAGTAGAGTAGTGTAGAACAAAGCAGAGTAGAGTAAAGTAGAGTAAAGCAAAGCTATGATAGGCAATGCTAGGATAGAGTAGAGTATAGTAGTATAGAGTATAGTAGAATAGAGTAGAGCTATGTGATGCTAGGTAAAGCTAGGCTATACTAGGGTAAGATAGGTTTGGCTAGAGTAGAGTAGAGTAGGTAAGAGCTAGATTAGGCTCAACTAGGGAGGGCTAGGCTAGGCTAGGGTAGATTAGAGTAGGGTTGAGTAGAGTAGAGTGTAGTAGGGTGGAGTAGAGTAGGGTAGAGGAGAGGAGAGGAGAGGAGAGGAGAGCTAAATAAAGTAGAGTAGAGTAGAGAAAAGTTGAACAAAATAGAGCAGCACAAAGTAGATGAAAGAAGAGATGAGTAGAGTAGACTAGAGTAGTGGAGAGTGGAGGAGAATAAAGTAGAGCAGAGAAAAGTAAAGTAGAGTTTAGTGGTGCAGAGCTAGGTTAGTGTAGGTTAGGCTAGGCTATAAAAGAATAGAGTTGACCAAACTAGAGAAGAGTAGAGTAGAGTAGAATAGATTAGACTAGGGCTAGGATAGGATAGGTTAAGCTAGACTAGGTTACAATATAGTAGAGTAGAGTAAGGTAGAGATGATTAGAGCTAGGTTAGGTTGTGTTAAGCTAGGCTAGTGTAAGGTAGGGTAGGATTGGTTAAAGTAGAGTAGAGTAGAGTATAGTAGAGTAGAGTAAAGTAGAGTAGAGTAGAGTAAAGTAGAGTAAATTTGAGTTAGACTAGGCTGTTAGGTTAGAGTAGAGTAGAATAGACCAGTACAAAGTAGGGTATAGTAAAGAAATGTAAAGCTGAGTAGAGTAGAGTAGAGCAGAGTGAAAGAGAGTAGAGCAGACTAGAGTTGAGCAGAGTAGAGTAGAGTTACGTTAGGCTAGGCATGGCTAGGCTAGGCTAGGCTATGCAACAGTAGGGCAGAGTACAGTAGAGAAGTGTAGAGTAGAGTAAGGTAGAGTAGAATAGAGTAGAGTAAGGTTGAGTAGAGTTTGGTTGGCCTTGGCTATGCTACGTTAGAGTAAAATAGAGTAGAGTAGAGAAGAGTAGAGTAGAAAGAGTAGAGTAGGGTGGAGTAGAGTAATGTAGAGTAGAACTAAGTTAGGCTTGGCTAGGCTAGAATAGAGTAGAGTAGCGTTGAGTTGAGTTAAGTAGAGTTAAGTAGAGGAGAGGTAGAGTAAAGTAGAATAGTATAGAGAAGAGTAGACCAGAGTAGAGCAAAGTAGAGAAGAGGAAAGGTGACTAGAGTAGAGCATAGTAGAGCATAGCACTATAGAGAAAAGTAGAACATGGCAGAGTAGAGAAAAGTATAATAGATTAAGTAGAGCAGAATAGGGAAGAGTAGAGTAGAGTGAGGTTTAGCGATGTTAGGCTTGGTCTAGGCAAGCCAAGATTTGAGTAGAGTAGAGTAGATCAGAGTAGGGTAGAGCTAGGTTAGGTTTGGCAAGGTTATGTTAGAGTAGATTAGTGTAGAGTAGACTATGGTATAGTATATTAGAATAGAGTAGAGTAGAGTCGAGTGGAGCTAGGTTAGGTTAGGCTAGGGTAAGCTAGGCAAGGCTAGCTTAGGCTAGAGCAGAGTAGAGTAGAGTAGTGTAAGATTAAGGTAGGCTATTTTAGAGTACAATAAAAGTAGAGTAAAGTGGAGTTGAGCAAAGCAGAGCAGAGCAGAGTAGAGCAAAGCAAAGTCGAGTAAAGTATTGTTGAGTAGAGCAAAGTACAGTAGAAAAGAGATTAGTAAAGCAAACTCTAATATAGTAGAAAAGAATAGAGTTTAGTAGAACAAGGTTAGGCAAGGCTGAGCTAAGCTAGAGTAGAGTAGAGTAGAGATAGGTTAGGTCAAAGTAGATTAGAGTACAGTAAAGGAGAGTATAGTTAGTTTAGGCTAGTCTAAGCTAGGCTAGGTTAGGCTAGGCAAGAGTAGAGTAGAATTGAGTAGTACAGAGTAGAGTAGAGTAGAGCCACGTAAAGTTAGGCTAGACAAGGCTAGGTTGTAATAAAATAGAGTAGAGTAGAGCAGAGTAGAACAGAATAGAATAGAGGAGAGCTTACCAGAGCTGAGTAAAGCAGAGTAGAGTTGAGTAGAGCAGAGTAGAGTAAAGTACATTAGAGAAAGGTAGAGCAGAGAAGAGCAGAGCAGAGTAGAGCAAAGCTGAGAAAACATAGTTTACGGGAGAATAGGCTAGGCTAGGCTCGACTAGAGTATAGTTGAGTAGGGTAGAGGAAGGTTAGGCTAGGCTAGACTAGGCTAGGTTAGACTAGAGCATAGTAGAGTAGAGTTGAGCAGAGTAAAGTAGAGTAGAGCTAAGTTAAACGAAGCTAGGGTAGGCTAGGCTAGGCAGGAGTATAGTAGAGTAGAGTAGATCTTGACTATGTTAGGCAAGGTTAGGCTAGAGTACAGTAGAATAGAGTAGAGCAGAGTAGAGAAGAGTAGAGTAGAGTAAAGCAGAGTAGAGTAGACAAGAGTAAAGAAGAGCTAGGTTAGGCTAAGCTAGGCTTGACTAGGTTAGAGCAGAGTATAGTATAATAGAGTTGAGTAGAGTAGAATAGGGTAGAGCCAGGTTAGGTTAGGCTAGGCTACGTTAGAGTAGATTATAGTAGGGTAGAGCTAGGTTAAGCAAGGCTAGGTTTGGCTATGGTAGGTTAAGCTTGGCTAGGCTAGGCTAGAGTTGAGTAGAGTAGACTAGAGTAGAGTAGAGTAGAGGTAGGTTAGGCTAGGCTAGGCTAGAGTATGTTAGAGTAGAGTAGATTAAAGTGGAGTGGAATAGAGCAGATTGGAGTAGAGTAGAGTAGAGCAGAGTAGAGTAGAGTAGAGTAGAGTAGAGTAGTGAAGAGCAGAGCAGTGAAGAGATGAAAAGAGTACAGTAGAGTAGAGCAGAAAGGAGTAGAGTAGAGTAGAGCAGAGGTAGGTTAGGTGAGGTTTAGCTAGGCTTGGCTAGAGTAGAGTAGAGTATAGTATAGTTATGTTAAGTTAGGATAGGCTAGTCTATTATAGAGTAGAGTAAAGTAGAGTTAAGCTAGTTTAGAGAAGGCTAGGCTAGGCTAGGTTAGGTTAAGCAAGATTAGAATAGAGTTGGGAAGAGTAAAGTGGAGCTAGGTAAGGCTAGGGTAGGTTAGAGCAAAACATAGTAGAGTATAGTGGAGTAGAGGAGAGCAGAGGAGAGCTGAGCTGAGCAGAGCAGAGTAGAGTGCAGCAGAGAAGAGAAGAGCATAATAGAGTAGAGAAGAGTAAAGAATAATAGAGTGGAGTAGAGCAAACAAGAGCAGAGAAAATTAGAGAAAAACTAGGTTAGCCTAAGATAGAGAATGCTAGGTGAGGCTAGGCTAAAGTAGAGTACAATTAGGTATAGCAAGGTTAGGTTAAGCTAGATAGGGCAAGGTTAGAGTAGAGAAGAGTAGAGTAGAAAAGAGCAGAGCAGAGTAGAGCTTTGTTAGGCTAACCTAGGTTAGGCTAGGCTTGGCTAGATAGAATTGAATAGAGCAAAGTAGAGCTCAGTTAGGCTAGGCTTGGCTAAATAAGAGTAGAGTAGAATAGAGTAGATCAAAGTAAAATAGAGCATAGTGGAGTAGAATAGTAGAGTAATGTAAAGTAGAGTAGGGTAAAATAGAGTAAAGCAAAATAGAACAAAGCAGAGCAAAGTAGTGTAGAGTAGAGCTTGGCAAGGCTAAGTTAGGCTAGGCTAGGTTAGAGTAGAGTAGGGTAAAGTAGAGTAGAGTATAGTATAGTATAGTAGAGTATAGTATAGTATAGTGGAGTAGAGCAGAGTAGAGTAGAGTAAGGTTTGGCTAGGCTAGGCTAAGTTAGACTAGGCTAGAGTAGAGTAAAGTAGTGTAAAGTAGAGTAGAGTATAGTAGAGTAGAGCATAGCAGAGTAGAGCAGAGCAGAGTAGAGAAGAGCAGAATAGAATAGAGCTAAGTGAGGTAGCATTGAGCAAAACATAACAGAGTGGAGCAGAATAGAGCAGAGAAGAGTAGAGCAGAGTTAAGATAGGCTAGGCTAGGTTTGGATAGAGTTGAGTAGAGTTTAGTAGAGAAGAGTAGAGTAGAGCTAGGTCAGGCTAGGCTACACTAGACTAAATTAGGTTAGAGTGTAGTGGAGTAGAGTGGAGTAGAGTATAATAGAGTAAAGTAGAGTTGAGTAGAGTAAAGCTTGGTTAGGCTAGGCTAGGATAAGGTAGATTGGTTAGGCTAAATTAGGGTGGAGTAAACTTGAGTAGGATAGAGTAGAGCTAGGCTAGGCTAGAGTACAATAGAGTAGAGTGGAGTAGAATAGAGTAGAACAAAATAGAGAAAATTAAAGTAGAGTTGAGCATAGCATAGTAGAGAAGAGAAAAGAAAGATAGAGAGAAGAGCAAAAAAAGCAGAGTAGAACAAAGTTAGGCTATGTTAGGTAAGGCTGGAGTAGAGTAGGGTAGAGCAGAGCAGAGCTTAATAGAAAAGAGTAGTGCTAGGTTAGGCTAAAGTAGAGTAGAGTTGAGTAGAGTAGAGTAGAGTTGATTAGAGTAGTGCAGAGCTATATTTGGTTAGGGTTGGCTAGGCTAGGCTAAGCTAAGCTAGGCTAGAGTAGTATTTTAGAGTAGAATAAAGTGGAGTAGAGCTTGTTTAAGCTAAACAAGGCTAGGTTAGGTTAAGCTAGAGTAGAGTAGAATAGATTAGAGCTGGGTAGAGCATAGTAGAGCATAGTAGAGTAGAGTATAGCAGAGTATCGTAGAGCTATGATAGGCTAGGGTATGCTAGGCTAAAGTAGAGTAGAGTGAAGTAGAGTCAAGTAGAGCTAGGTTTGGCTAGGCCAAGATACGGTAGGCATGGCTATTTCGAGCAGAGTAGAGTAGAGTAAAGTAGGGCTATATTAGGCTAGGCAAGGCTAAAGTAGAATAGAGTAGAGTAGTGTATAGTACAGTAGAGTATAGTAGAGGAGTGGAGAGGAGAGAGAGGAGAGGAGAGGAGAGTAGAAGAGAGGAGAGGAGTGGAGAGGAGAGCAAAGTAGAGTAGAGCTAAGTAGAGCATAGTAGAGCAGAGTAGAATGGAGTAGAGTAAAGTAGAGTAAAGTAGAGCATAACAGAGCAAAGCAGAGTAGAGTATAGTAAAACAGAGTAAAGCATAGCATATCAGAGAAGAGTAGAGCAGAGCATAGCATAGTAGAGCAGAGCTAGGTTTTGCTATGCTAGGCTAGGCCAGAATATAGAAGAATATAATATAATAGAGTATAATAGAGTAAAGTTGAGTTGAGCTAAGTTAGGATAAGTTAGGCTATGCTAAGTTAGAGTAGAGAAGAGTATATTTGAGTAGTATAAAATAAAGTATAGTAGAGTTTAGTTAGGATAGGCTAAGCTTGTCTTTTCTAAGGATGGTTAGGCTAGGCTAGGCTAGCTTAGAGTAGAGTAGAGTAAAGTAAAGTAGAGTAAAGCTAGGTTAGGCTATGCTAAGATAGGCTAAACAAGGCTATAGTAAACAAAAGAAGAGTAGTGTAGTAGAGTTGAGTAGAGCAAAGTAGAGCTGAGTATAATAGAGTAGAGCAAAGTAGAGTAGAATAGAGTAAAGTAATATAGAGCAGAATAAAGCAAAGCAAGGCAAAGCAAAGTAAAGTAGAGTACATCAAAGTAGAGAAAATCATAATAGAGTAGCAAAAAATAGAGCAGGGCAGAGTAGACTCGAGTAGAGCTAAGTTAGGCTAGGTTGTGGTTGGCAAGGCTTCGTTAGGCTAGAGTAGAGTAGAGTAGAGTAGTGTGGAGTAAAGTAGAGTGGTGCATAGCAAAGCAGAGTGGAGTAGAGTAGAGTACATAGTAGAATAAAGAAGAGTGGGTCAAAATAGAGCAGAGTAGAGAAAAGAAGATGAAAGTAGAGCAGTGGTGAGCATAGCAGAGCATAGAAGATAAGAGTAGAGTAGAGTAGAGTAGATTAGAGTAAAGTAGAGCTAGGTTGGCTAGCTTGGCTAGGCTAAGTTAAAGGGAGTAGAGTATAGTGTAGTAGAGGATAGTAGAGTAGAGAAGAGTAGAGCAGAGTAGAGTAGAGATGAGTAGAGCAGAGAAGAGTAGGGCAGAGTGGAGCAGAGTAGAGTAGACAAGAGCAGAGTATAACAGAGTAGAGCAAGGACAGGCAAAGCTAGGTTAGAGTAGAGTAGAGTAGAGTAGAGCTTAGTTAGGCTAGGCTAGACTAGGTTAGGCTAAACAAGGCTAGATTAGAGTAGAGTAGAGTAGAATAAAGTAAAGTAGAGTAGAGTAGAGCATAGCAGAGCTAAGAAGAGCAAAGAAGAGAATAGTAGAGTAGAGCAAAGTATAGTAGAAAATAGAAGAGAAGAGTAGAGTAGAACAGAGTAGAGCTGAGTAGAGAAGAGCATAATATAGTTGAGCAGAGCAGAGTAGAGTAGAGTAGAGCATAATAGAGTATAATAGAGTAGAGCAGAGTAGAGAAGAGCTAGATTAGGCTAGGTTAGGTTAGGTTAGGCTAGGCTAGATTAAGTTGAGTGGAGTAGAGCTTTGTTTGGCTAGGCTTGGCTAGGCTAGGTTGGGCTAGGCTAGGTTAGACTAGAGTAGAGTAGAGTAGAGTAGAATAAAGTGGAGTAGAAGAGAGTAGAGCAGAGTAGAGCTAGGTTAAGTTATGTTTAGATAGGAATAGCTAGGTTAGGTTAAGCTTAGTGAGGCGAGGCTAAGCTAGAGTGGAGTAGAGTAGTGCTAGGTTAGCAAAGGCTAGGCTAATGTATTACAGAGCAAAGTAGAATAGAGTTGAGTAGAATATTATAGAGCAACATAGAGTAAAGTAGAGTAGAGAAAAGAAGAGAAGAATACAATAGAGCAGAGCAGAGCAAAGCAAAATAGCACTAGGTTAGGCTAGGGTTGGCTAGAGTAGAGTGGAGAAGAGTAGAGCTAGGATAGGCTTGGCTAAGCTAGGCTAGGCTAAGTTAAAGTAGATATGAGTAGAGTAGATTTGAGTAGAGTAGAGTAGAGTAGAGTAAAGTATAATATATAGTAGAGTAGAGTAGATTTTGGTTAGGATAAGCTAGGCTAGAGTAGAGTAGAGTATGGTAGAGTAGCATAAAGAAGAGTAAAGTAGAGCTGAGCTCCATTAGGCTTTGCTAGTTTAGGTAGGCTTGGCTACAGTATAATAGATTAGAGTGGAGCAAAGTAGAGTAGAGTAGAGTAGGGAAGAGTAGAGAAGAGTAGAGTAAAGTAAAGTAGAGCAGAGTAGGACAAAGCAGAGAAAAGTAGAGTAGACAAAAGTAGAGTAGATTAGAGAAAAGCAAAGCATAATAGAGCGAGGTTAGGCTAAGCTATACTAGGCTAGGCTAAGTTAGAGTAGAGTATAATAGAATAGAGTAGAGCAGAGTAGAGTACAGTGTAATATGGAAGAGTAGAGTTTAGTATAGTATAGCTAGGTGAGTTAGGCTAGGTAAGAGTAAAGTAGAGTTGTGTTGTGCTAGGATAGGTTAGGCTAGTCTAGGCTAGACTAGAGTTTAGTAGAGTATAATAAAGTAGAATAGAGTAGAGCAGAGCAGAGCAGAGCAGAATACAGCATAGTAGAGGAGAGCACAGTAGAGTAGAGCAGAGTAGAGCTAGGTTAAGAAAGGCAAGCATAGAGTTGAGTAGAGTAGAGTAGGGTAGAGTAGAGTAAAGTTAAGTTAAGCTAGGATAGGCTAGTTAGGTTAGAGTATAGAAGAATAGAGCATAGTAGAGAAGAGCAGAGCAAGGTTAAGATAGGTAAGACTATTTTTGGCTAGGTCAAGGTATGCTAGAGTAGAGTAGAAAAGAGTAGAGTATAGATTGGTTAAGCTAAGTTAGAGTACAACAGAGAAGAGTAGAGAAGATTAGAGTAGAGTAGAGTAGAGTATTGTAGGGTAATGTATAATAGAGTAGAGCAGAGCTAGGTTAGGCTAGGCTAGGCTAGAAAAAAGTAGAGTAGAGAAGAGTAAAGCAAAGAAGTGTAAAGCAGAGTAGAGCAAAGCAGAGTAGAGCAGAGCAGAGCAGAGTAGAGCTAGTTTAAGCTAGACTAAAGTAAGCTAGGCTAGAGTAGAATAAAGTAGAGTAAGGCTGAGTAGAGTAAAGTAGAGCTCGATTAAGCTTGGCTTCGCTAGGTTAGAGTAGACTAGAGTACAATAGAGTAGAGCCAGGTTAGGCTAGTGAGACTACAGTATAGTGATATATAGTAGATTAGAGTAAAGCAGAGTAGAGCTAGGTTGGGCTAGGCTAGACTAGGCTAACCTAAACTAGGCAATAGTGGAGTATAGTAAAATAGAGTATAGAAAAGTTGAGCATAGCAGAGGAGAGTAGAGCCAAGTTTAGCTAGGTTATGCTAGGCTTGTGTTGATTAAAGTAAAGTACAACAAAGTTAGGCTAGGCGAGGCGAGGCTAGGCTAGGTTAGAGTGGCTAGGCTAGAGTAGAGTTGAGTAAAGTATAGCAAAGTAGAGTTGAGTGGGGTGAAGTAGAGCAGAGCTGAGTAGAGTAAAGCAAAGAAGGGTAGAGTAGAGTAGGGTAGAGTAGAGCAAAGTTAGGCTATGCTTGGCTACACAAGTCTAGGCTTGGCAAGAGTGGAGTAGAGTAGAGTAGAGTAGAGTAAAGTAGAGTAGAGTAGAGTAGAATATGGTTAATTAGGGTAGAGCTGAGCTAGGTTAGGCTAGGCTAAGTTAGCTAAGTTAGAGTAGAGTAGAGTAGATTAGAGTAGAGTAAAGAAGAGTAAAATAGGTAGAGCTACATTAGGCTAGGCTTGGTTAGGCTAGGCTAAACTAGGCTAGAGTAGAATGGGGTAGAGGAGTAGTGCAGTGTGGAGCAAAGAAGATTAGAGTTGAGTAGAGTTGAGCAGACCAGAGTAGAGCAGGGTAATGATATATTAGGCTAGACTTGGTCAGAGTAGAATATAGTAGAGTTGGGCAAGGTTAGGCTAGGCTAGGCATGGTTATAGAGGCTAGGCTAGAGAAGGCTTGGCTAGGCAATGCTAGGGTAGAATAGAGCAGAGTAGAGTAAAGTAGTGCTAGGTTAGGTTAAGCAAGGCTAAACTAAGCTAGAGCAGAGTAGAGCAGAGTTGAGTAAAGGAGAACAGAGTAGAGTATAGCAGAGCAGAGTAGAGCAGAGCATATTAGAGAAGAACAAAGAATAATAGGGAAGATCAGAGTAAGATAGAGTAGAGCAGAGTAGAGTAGAGTAAAGCAGGCTTAATAGAGTTGAGTTAGGTTGGCTAAGCTAGTCTATGCAAGGTTAGAGAAGAGTATAATAGAGTAGAGTAGAATAGAGTATAATAGAGTAGAGCCAGATTAGATTTGGCTAGGCCTAGTAAGGATAAGCTAGGCTAAGATAGGCTAGGCTAGGGGAGAGTAGAGTGGAGTAGAGTAGAGTAGAGTGGAGATGAGTAGAGTAGAGCAAAAGCATAGCTAGGCTATGCTAGGTTAGGCTCAACTAGGCCAGGCTAGGGTAAAGTAGAGTAGCATAGAGTAGAGCTTGGTTATGCTAGGCTTGGCTAGGCCAGGTTAGATTAGAGTAGAGTAGAGTAGATTGGAGTAGAGTAGCATTAGGTTAGGCTAGGCTGGAGTAGAGTATAATAAAGTAGAGTAGAGTTGTGTAAGTTAGGTTAGGCTAGGCTTGCCTAAGTTAGAGTAGAGTAGAGTAGAGTAAAATAGAGTATTTAAGAGTAGAGAAGAGCTAAGTTAGGGTAGGCGAGCCTAAGGTAGGCTAGGCTAGGCTAGAGTAAAGTAGAGTTGAGTAGAGTAGTGTAGAGTAAAGCTAGGTATTTTTAAGCTAGGCTAGGATAGGCTAGAGTAGTGTAGAGCAGAGAAAAGTAGAGAAGAGCAAAGAAGAGTATAGTAGAGTAGAGTTTAGTTAGGTTAGGCTAGGCAAGAGTAGAGTAGAGTAGTGTAGAGTAGAGTAGTGTAGAGTAGAGTAAAGTAAAGACGAATAGAGAAGATTATAGTAGAGTGGAGTAGAGTAAAGTAAAGCAGAGCAGAGTATAGGAGAGAAGAGGAGAGGAAAGAAGAGCAGAGGAGCACAGAGGTAAACAGAAGAGTAGGGAAGCATAGAGTATAACAGAGTATAGCAAAGCAGAGCAGTGTAAAGAAAAGCAAAGCATAGTAGTGTGGAGTAGAGCTAAGCTTGGTTAGGCTTGGCTAGGATAGGATAAAGTAGATTAGAGTAGAGTAGTGTAGTGTAGAGTCTAGTAGAATTAGGTAGAGCTAGGTTAGGCTAGGCTAGACTATACTAGGGTAGGCTAGGGTTGGCAAGACAACGCTAGGCTCGACTAGAGTAGAGTAGAGCTTGATAGGCTAGGCTGGGATAGCTTAACCTAGGCTAGAATAGAGTAGAGTAGAGTGGAGTAAAGTAGAATAGATTAGAGTAGAGTAGATTAGAGTAGAGTAGAGTATAGTGGAGTGGAGTAGAGTAGAGTAGAGAAGAGTGTAGAGGAGAGGAGAGGAGAGGAGAAGGGAGGAGAGGAGAGGAGAAGAGAGCAGAATAGGTCAAAGAAGAGCAAAGCATTATAGAGCATAGTAAAGTAGAGCAAGTAGAGTAGAGTAAAGCTTAGTAGAGTAGAGTAGAGGGTAGGAGAGTAGAGGAGAGAAGAGTAGAGTAGAGAAAAATAAAGAAGAGTAGAGTAGAGTGGAGCAAGAAGAGAAGAGCAGAGCTTGGTTAGGATAGGCCAGAGTAGAGTATAGTAGAGTACAGTAGAGTAGAGAAGAGTAGAGTAGAGCTAGGCTATGCTTGGTTATGCTAGGCTAGGATAGAGTAGAGTAAAGTAGAGAAAATTAGAGTAAAGTAGAACTAGGTTAGGTTGGGTTAAGCTAGGCTATGCAAGGCTAGCTTGGGTAGGTTAGGTTAGGCTAAGGTAGGATATGCTAGGCTAGAGTAGAGTAGAGTAGAGTAGAGTAGAGTAAGGTTGTGTAGAGTAGAGTGGAGTGGAGTAGAGTAGAGCTAGGTTAGGGTATGATTGGCCAAGCTCGGCTAGGCTAGAGTATAAAATAATAGAGAAGCACAGAGCAGGGCAAAGTAGAGCAGAGAAGAGTAGAATAGAGCAGAGTTGAGTTGAGCAGAGCTAGTCTAGGATAAGCTAGGCTAGGCTAAGATAGAGAGTAGGGTAGTGTAACGTAGAGCTAGGTTAGGCTAGGCTTAGCTAGGTTAGAGTAGAGTAGAGTAGAGTAGGGTAGATTAAACTAAAGTAGAGTAGAGTAGAGTAGAGTTAGGTCAAGCTAGGCTAGGGTGAGCTAGACTCAGCTAGGCTAGGCTAGAGTTTAACAGAGTGGAATAGAGTAGAGTAGAGTACAATAAAGCTAGTGTAGCCTTGGCTAGGTTAGGCTAGGCTAGAGTAGAGTAGAGTTGAGTAGAGGAGAGTAGTTTAAAGCTAGGTTAGTTAGGTTAGGCTAGGTTTGGCTAGCTTAGAGTACAATAAAGTATAATAGAGTAGAGTAAAGAGGAGGAGAGCTGGGGAGAGTAAAGAAGAGGAGAGCTGAGGAGAGTAAAGTAGAGCAGAGTAGAGTAAAGTAAGGAAGAGCAGAATAGAGATGAGTAGAGTAGAGATAAGTAGAGTAGAGCAAAGCAGAGTAGAGCAGAGTATGGAAAAGCTAGGTTTGGCTAGGATATGCTAGGCTAGGCCAAGCTAGGCTAGGTTAGAGTAGAGTAGGGTAGAGTAGAGTTAGTTAGGTTAGGCTAGGCTAAGCTAGGTTAGAGTAGAGTATAATAGAGTATAGTAGAGTAGAGCTAGATTAGGCTAAGCTTGCCTAGGCTAGGGTAGGCTAGGCTAGAGTAATAGAGTAAAGTAGTGTAGGGTAGAGTAGAGCTCGATTAGGCTAGGCTAGGCTAGGCAACACTCGACGAGGCTAAGGTTTGCTAGGCCAGAATTGAGTGCAATAAAGTAGACTAGAGTAGAGTAGATTATATTAGATCATATTAGAGCATAGCAGAGCATAATAGAGTAGAGTAGAACAGAGCAGAGTAGAGTAGAGTAGTGATAGGTTAGGCTAAGCTAGACAAGGTAAGGCTAGCTAAGAGTATGGTATAGTACAGTAGAGCACATTAGAGTAAAGTACAGTACATTAGAGTAGAGTAAAATAGAGTTGAGCTAGGTTAGGGTAGGCTAGGCAAGGATAGCCTAGGTTAGGCAAGGTTAGGCTAGGTTAGAGTATAGTAGAGTAGAGTAGAGAAGAATATAATGACGTAGAGTAGAGTAGAGCAGAGTAGAGCATAGTAGAGCATGATAGGCCAAAGTAGAGTAGAGTATAGTTGTGTAGAGCATAGTTGAGTATAGCAGTGTAGAGCTAGTATTGGTTAGAGTAGAGTAGAGTAAAGTAAACTAGAGTAGACTTATGTTAGGCTTGGCTCTGGTAGGTTAGGCTAGGCTAGACTAGAGTAGAGTAGAGATAGTTTAGGTTCGGCTAGCTTAGGCTAGGCTAAACTATGCTAGAGTAGAGTAGGGTAGAGTAGAGAAGAGTAGAGCAGAGTATAGTAGAGAAGAGTATAGTAGAGTAGAGTATAATAGGGTAGAGTAGAGTAGAGTAGAGAAGAGTAGAGTAGAGCTAAGTTTGGTGAGGCTAGGATAGAGTAGAGTATAGTAGAGTAGAGTAGAGTAGAGCTAGGTTAGGCTAGGCTAGGCTAGGTTAAAGTAGAGCATAACAGAGTAGAATAGAGTAGAGTATAGTAGAGTAGAATAAAGTAGAGTAGAGTAGAGTTGAGTATAGTAGAGTAGAGTAGAGTATAATAGAGGAGAGTAGATGGGAGGAGAGGAGAGTGAGAGAGAGCTAAGGAGATTAGATCAGAGCAGAGTAGAGTAGAGAACAGTAGAGTTGACCTGAATAAATATAGGGCAAGTAGTGTAGAATAGAGCAGATCAGGCAAGAGTAGAGTATGGTATAGTAGAGCTGAGTTAAGTTATGTTAGGCTAAGCTAGAGTAGAGTATACTGGAGCTTGGTACAGCTTGGTTAGGTTAGGCTTAGATAGGTAAAGCTAGAGTAGAGTAGAGTAGTGTAGAGTAGAGTAAGAAAGAGTAGAATAGAGTAGAGGATAGCAGAATAGAGCATAGTAGAGCAAAGCAAAGAAGAGCTGAGCTGAGTAGAAGAGTAAAGTAGAGCAATGTATGGTAGAGTTGAGTAAAGCACAGTAGTTTAGAGTAGAGCATAGAAGGGTAGAGCGGGGTAGAAGTAAGTTATTCGATGCTAGGCTTGTCTAGGCTCAAGTAGAGTAGAGTAGAGTAGAGCTCAGTTAGGCTAGGCTAGGCTAAGTTGGGCTAGACTAGGCTATGCTAGAGTTGAGTAGAGTATAGTAGATTAGAATAGAGTAGAGCTAGTGTAGATAAGGTTAGGCTTTGTTAGGATAGAGGACAATAGAGTAAGGTAGAATAGAGTAGAGTAAAGTAGAGTATAGTAGAATAGAGTAGAGAATAACAGAGTGGTGTAGAATAGGGCAGAGTAGAGTAGAGTAGAGGAGAGGAGAGGAGAGTTGAGGAGAGGAGAGAAGAGTGGAGAAGATCTTAGCAAATCTTAACAGAGTAGGTAGAGTAAAGCATAGAAGAGTAGAGAAGGGTAGAGCAGAGTAGAGCAATGTAGTGCAGAGCAGAGCATAGCAGAGTAGAGCATAACATAACAGAGAGAGTAGAGCAGAGTGGAGTATAATAGAGTAGAGAAAATTTTAGTATTATAGACTAGAGCAGAGCATAGTTGAGTAGAGATAGGTTAGGCTCAACTAGGCTAATGTAGAGTAGAATAGAGTATAGTAGAGTAGAGTAGAGAAGAGTAGAGTAGAGTAGGGTAGAGTAGAGTAGAGTAGAGTAGAGTAGAGTAAAGAAGAGTTGGTTAGGCTAGGCTAAGCTAGGTTTGAGTTATGTAGAATAGAGTGTAGTAGGGTATAATAGAGTAGAGTAAAGTAGAGTTAGGTTCAGTTTGGCTAAGTTAGGCTTGGCTATGCTAGGCTAAGCTAGGATCTACTAGGCTAGGGTAGAGTAGAGAAGAGTATAGAAGATTAGAGTTGAGTAGAGTAAAATAGAGTAGAGTAGAGTAGAGTAGAGCTAGGTTAGGCAAGGCTAAGCTTTAGCAGAGTAGAGTGGAGCAGAGCATAGTAGAATAGAATAGAGTAGAGCTGAACAGAGTAGGGTAGAGTCGAGAAAAGTAGAACAAAGAAGAACTAAGTTAGGTTAGGCTAGGCTATAGTAGAGTAGTGTAGGGTAGAGTGGTGTAGGGTTAGGTTTGGTTAGGCTAGGCTTGGCTAGAGTATAATAGAGTAGAATAGACTAGAGCATAGCTGAGCTGAGCTGAGTAGGGTAGAGTAGAGTAGAGGAAATTAGAGTAGAATAGAGCATTATAAAGCAGAGTTGAGTGTTAGGTTAGGCGAAGCTAAGCTTGGCTAGGGAAGGGCTTGCTTAGGCTAGGCTAAGCTAGGCTAGAGTAAAGTAGAGTAGATTAGAGCTAGGTTAGGCAACACTAAGCTTGGCTAGGTTAAAGTAGAGTGGGTAGAGTAGAGTGGATTAGAGTAGAGTTGAGCAGTGCTAGGATAGGCTAGGATAGGGTAGGCTAAGGTAGGTTAGGCAAGGCCAGGTTAGTGTTTATTTGAGTGAAGTAGAGTAAAGTAGAGTAGAGTAGAGTAGATTAGAGTAGAGTAGAGTAGAGTAGAGTATAGTATAGTAAAATAGAGTAGAGTAAAGTAAAGTAGAACACAGCTTGTTTAGGCTAGCCTAGGCTAGAGTAGAGTAAAGAAGAGTAGAGCAGAGCAGAGTTGAGAATAATACAGTAAAGCATAATAGAATACAGAAGAGCATAGCAGTATAGAGTAGAGTAGAGTAGAGTAGAGCTGAGAAGAGTAGAGAATAATAGGGCTAGGTTAGGCTATTATAGAGAAGAGTAGAGTAGAGTTGAGTTGAGTAGAGCAGAGTAGAGCATAGTACAATAGATTAGAGTATATTAGAGTAAAGTAGAGTAGGGTTAGGTTTAGATAGGCTAGGTTCTAGGCTAGGTGTGGCTAGGCTCGACTAGAGTATAGTAGAGTTGAGTAGAGCCAGGTTAGGTTTGGCTAGGCTAGGTAAGGCTTGGTTGAAGTATAGTAAAGTAGAGTACACCAGAGTACAATAGAGCAAAAAAGAGTAAAAAGGGTAGAGTAGGGTAGAGTAAAGAAGCACATAGAAGAGTAGAGTAAACCTAGGTTAGGCTAGGCTAGGCTAGGTTAGGATAGGTTAGAGTAGAGTAGAGTAGAGTAGAGTAGAGCATAGCAAAGTCGAGTAGAGTAGAGTAGAATAGAGTAGAGCAGAGCAAAGCACAGAAGACTAGAATAAAGCAAAGTAGAGTAGAAAAGGGAAGTGATAGGTCAGGATAGGCTAAGTTAGAATAAAATACAGTAGATTAGACTAGAGTAGAGGAGAACTTAGATAGGCTAGGCTAAACTAGGCTAGAGTAAACTGGGGTACAGGAGAGCAAAGTAGGGGGAAGTAGAGTAGGGCTTAGCAAAGTTGAGCAGACTAGAGTAAAGCAAAGTAGAGCAGATCAGAGTAGACAAGAGCAGAGAAGAGTAGAACAGAGTAGAGCAGAGCAGAGAATGAGAAGAGTAGAGCAGAATTGAGCAGAGTAGAGTGGACTAGAGCAGAGTAGAGTAGAGAAGAGCATTGTAGAGTAGAGCTTGTTTAGGCTAAGGTTTTGCTAGGATGGAGTAGAGTGGAGTAGAGCTAAGTTAGGCTAGGCTAGGTTAGAGTGGAGTTGAGTATAATAGAGTAGAGTGGAGTAGAGGAGCATAAAGTAGGGTAGACCTAGGTTGGGTTAGGTTCGACTAGTGTAGGATAGGCTACATTTTGCTAGGGTAGGCTAGGTTAAGCTAGAGTAAAGTAAACTAGAGAAGAGTAGAGTAGCATAGAGTAGAGCTAGGTTTGGCTGGGGTCGGTTGGAGTATAGTGGAGTAGAGTAAGGTAGAGTAGAGTAAAGTAGAGCAGAGCAAAGTAGATCAGAATAGAGTAGAGCAGAGCAGAGCAAAGTAGAGCTAGGTTAGGTTAAGTTAAGCTAGGCTAGAGTATAATTAATAAGAGTAGAGCTATAATCAGCTAGCCTTGGTTAGGGTAGAGTAGAGTAGAGTAGAGTAGATTAAAGTAGAGTAGAGTATAATATAGAAGAGTATAATAGAGTAGAGTAGAGCAAAGCATAGTTAGGTTAGGCTAGGCTAGGCTAGGTTAGGGTATGCTAGCCTAAGCTTGGCTTAAGTAGAGTAGAGTATAGTAGCATAGAGAATAGTAGAGTAGAGCAGAGCTCAGTTGTGCTAGGCTAGTCTAGGCTAGGCTAGACTAGACTAGAGTAGAGTAAAGCAGAGTTGAGTAAGACTGAGTAGAGCAGAGCAGAGAAGTGCTGAGTCGAGCAGAGCAGAACAGAGAAAAGTAGAGAAGAGTCGAGTAAAGCAAAGTAGAGCAAAGCATAATTGAGATAGGTTACGCTAAGCAATACTAGGCGAGGCTAGGATTTTCTTGGTTAGAGTAGAGTAGAGTAGAGTATAGTATAATATAGTATAGTATAGTATTCTAAAGTATAATAGAGCTAAGTTAGGCTAGGCTAGGTTAGACTAAACTAGCCGAGGCTAGGGTAGAGTAGAGTAGAGTATAGCTAGGTTGGGTTAGGCTTGGCTAGTCTAGGCTAGGGTAGGCTAGAGTTTAATAGAGTATAATAGAGTAGAATAGAGTACAAAAGTGTAATGCAAAGTATAGAAGAGTAGAGCAGAGCAGGGCAGAGCAAATTAGAGCAGAGCAAAGTTTGTTTAGGCTAGAGTAGAGTAAAGTAGAGTAGAGCTAGGTTAGGCAAGGCTAGGCTTGGTTAGGTTAGAGTAGAGTAGTCTAGACTAGAGTAGAGGAGAGCAAAGTAGAGTATAGCAAAGTTGAGTAGAGTGGAGCATACTAGAGTAGAGCAAAGTAGAGTAGAATAGAGTAAAGAAAAGTAGAGCAGAGTAGAGTAGAGCTTAATTAAGTAGAGTAGAGTAGAGAATAGTAAAGTTAAGCAAAGCAACGCTAGGCTAGGTTAAGCTAGGCTAGGATAGAGTAGAATGAAGTAGAGTTGAGTAAAGTAGGGTTGAGTAGAGTAGACTACAGTAGAGTATAGCAAGGTTAGGCTAAGTTAGAGTAGAGTATAGTAGAGTATAGTAGAGCAGAGCTAGGTTTGGCTAAGCCAGGCTAGGGAAGGTTAGGCTAAGTTATGTAAGGCTAGAGTAGAGTATAATAGAGTAGAATAGAGTAGAGTAGAGTAAAATAAAGATAGGTTGGGCTAGGTAAGGCTAAAGTACAGTAAAGTAGAGTTGAGTAAAGCAAAGTAGAGCATAACAGAGTGGAGTAGAGTAAAGTAGAGTAGTGTAGAGCAGAGCTTAGTAGAGTAAGGTTAGGCTAAGCTAGGTGAGGCTACATAGGGCTATGCTATGCTAAGCTAAGCTAGACTAGAGTAGAGTAAATTAGAGTAGAGAAGAGATAGGTTTGGCTAAGCTTGGTTAAAGTAGATTAGAGTAGAGTCAAGTAGCATAGAGCAAGGTTAGGCTAAGCTAGGCTAGCTAAAATAAAGTAGTGTATAGCAGAGTAGAGTAGAGTAGAGCTCGGTTATGCTAAACAAGACGAGGCTAGGAAAGGCTAGATCATAGTAGAGTAGAGTAGAGTAGAGTAGAGTCAAATGGAGTAGAGTATAGTATTGTAGAGTAGAGCTTGGTGAGGCTAGGCTATGCTAGGTTAAAGTGGAGTAGAGTAGAATAGAGTAGAGTAGAGCTGAGTAGAGTAGAATAAAGTAGAGGTAAGGAGAGGAGAGGAGAGGAGTGCAGAGCGAAGCCAAGCAGAACAGAGTGAAAGAGCAGAGCAGAGCTATATAGAGTAGAGTAGAGTAGTGTACAGTAGAGCATAGTAAGAGCAAAGTATAGTAGAGCAGAGCTAGGTTATGTTAGGTTAGGCTAGGCTAGGATATGCTCAAGTAGAGAAGAGTAGAGTAGAGTAGAGTAGAGTTGAGCTAGATTAGGCTAGGCTAGTGTATAATAAAGTAAAGCAGGGTAGAGTAGAATTGAGTGTAGTAGAGATGAGTAGAGTAGAGAAGAGTAGTGTAGAGTAGAGTAGAGAAGATAAGAAGACAGGATATAAGAGGAGAGGTGAGGAGAGGATAATAGAGTAGAGCAGAGCCAAGTAGAGCATAGTAGAGTATAGTAGAGTTGAGAAGAGTAGAGTAGATTAGAGCAGAGCAGAGTAGAGCAGAGTAGAGAAAAGCATAATAATGTAGTGGAGAGAAAAGAAGAGTAGAGAAAAGTATAGGTGAGGATGGAGGAGTAGAGGAAAGTAAAGGAGAGCAGAGTGGAGCTAGGTTAGGCTAAGCTAAGCTAAGCTAGGGTATAGTAGAGTAGAGTAGAGTAGAGTAGTGTATAGTAGAGTTGAGTAGAACTAGGTTAGGCTAAGTTAGGTTAGACTATTTTGGAGTAAAGTATAGTAGAGTAGAGTAAAGCAGAGTTGAGCAGAGTAAAGAAGAGCAGGACAAAGCATAACATAACAAAAAAAAGTGGTGTAGAGAAGAGCTGAGTAGAGTAGAGAAAGGTTAGGATAAGCAAGGTTATGCTAAGTTAGAGTAGAGTATAGTAGAGTAAACCAGAGTAGAGCTAGTTAGGTTAGACTAGGTTGGCCTAGTGTAGGCTAACGTAGGCTAGGTTAAGCTATGCTAAGCTAGAGTAGAGTGTATTCGAGTAGAGTACAATACAGCATAGTAGAGTAGAGCTAGTTTTTGTTAGGCTATGCTATGCAAGGCTAGGCTATATTAGAGTAGAGTAGAGTAGTGTAGAGTAGAGCTAGGTTAAGCTAGGCTAAGCTTGGGTACAATAGAGCAAAGTAGAGTAGAGTAGAGTAGAGCAAAGCATAGAGGAGTAGAGCAGAGTAGAGTGGAGTAGGGTAGAGTAGAGCAGAGTAGAGCTAGGTTAGGTTAGGCTACGTTATGAAAGATTAGAGTGGAGTAGAGTAGATTAAAATATAGTCGATTAGAGTAGAGTAAAGTAAAGTAAAAGTAAAGTACATTTTCTTTAAGCTAGGCTACAGTTTAGAGTAGAGTAGATGGAGAAGAGTAGAGTAGAGTAGAGTAGAGTATAGCAAGATTAGGCTAAGCTGGGCTAGGTCAGGCTAAATTAATCTAAGGTAGAGTAGAGTAGAGTAGAGATGAGTAGAGTAGTATAGAGTAGAGCAGAGTAGAGAAAAGCAAAGTAGGGTAGAGAAAAGTAGAGTAGAGAAGACCATAATGTAGTGGTGCAGTGTAGAGTAGAGTTAGGTTAGGCTAGGAAAGGCTAGGCTTGGTTTGAGTAGAGTAGAGTTGAATAAAGTAGAGTAGAGCAAGGTTAGGCTAGGCTAGGCCAACCTAGGCAAGAATAGGCTAGGCTAGGTTAGGCTAGGCTAAAGGAGAATAGAGTAGAGTATAGTAGACTAGAGTAGAGAGGAGTAGAGCTAGGTTAAGGTAAGCTATGATAGAGTACACAAGAGAAGATTAGAGTAGAGAAGAGTAGAGTAGAGAATAGCTGAGTAGAGTAGAATATAGTAGAGTAGAGCAATGTAGAGCAGAGCAAAGCAAGGTTAGGCTAGAGTTTAGTTGAGTAGAGGAGAGTAGAGTTGAGTAGAGTAAAGTTAGGTTATGCAAGGCTAAGCTAGGCTAAGTTAGAGTAAAGTAGAGTTGAGTAGATTGGAGTAGAATAGAGTAAAGTAGAGTAAAGCAAGGTTAGGTTTGGCTAGGCCAGGCTAAGGTGAGCTAGGCTAGGCTTGGAGATGCTTTTTTAGAGTAGAGTAGAGTTGGAAAGAGTAGAGAAGAATATAGTAGAGTAGAGCTAGGTAAGGCTTGGCTCGACTATCCTAGGACAAACAAGGTTAGTGTTTTGTAGAGTATAGTAGCATAGAGTAGACTATAGTAGAGTAGAGTAGAGAAAAGTATAGCAGAGAAAAGTAGAATAAAGCAGAGTAGAGTAGTGTAGAGCAAAGAAGAGCTAAGCTGAGCTAAGCTAAGTAGAGCAGAGCATAGTAAAGTAGAGCATAGTAGGGTAGAGCTTAGTTAGGCTATGCAAGGTCAGTGTAGAGAAGAGTGCAGCAGAGTAGAGCAGAGAAGAACTGAGTAGAGCATAGCAGAGAAGAGTAGTGTAGAGCAGAGCATAATAGAGTAGAGCAAAGTAGAGAAGAGCAAAAGAGAGCTAAGCTGAGCATGCAGTGTAGAGTTGAGTTAGGTTAAACTAGGTTAGGCTAAGCTAGACTAGGATAGAGTAAAGAAGAGGTTAGCTAAGTTAGGCTAAGCTAGGTTAAAGTAGAGTGGAGTAGAGTAGAGTAGAGTATACTAGAGTAGAGTAGAGTAAGGTTAGGCTATGCAAGGCTAAACTAGGCTAGGATAGGCTAGGCTAGAGTAGAGTAGAGTAGAGCTCAATTAGGCTAGGCTATACTAGGATAAGCCAGAGCATTATAGAGTAGAGTGGAGTAGAGCTGAGTAGAGTAGACCAAAGAAGTGTAAAGTAGAGCATAGAAGAGTAGGGTAAAGTAGAGCAGAGTAGAGTAGAGTAGGATAGAATAGAGCAAAATAGAGTAGAGTCGAGTAGAGTGAAGTAGATCTAGGTTAGCAGAGCTAGTCTATGGTAGGCTAGGCTAGGCTAGGTTAGAGTAGAGTAGAGTAAACTAAAGTAGAGTAGAGTATAGTAGAGTAGAATAGAGTAGAGTTGAGTAGAGTGGCATATAGTAGAGTAGAGCTGAGCAAAGTAGAGCAGAGTAGAGTGGAGTTAGGTTAGGCTAGGCTAAGCTAGGCTAAAGTAGAGTAGAGAAGAGTAGAGTAGAGCAGAGTAGAGTAGAGTAGAGTAGAGTATAGTATAGTAGAGTATAATAGAGTAGAGTAGAGTAGAGTTAGGATAGGCTAGACTAGGTTAGAGTACAATAAAGCAGAGTAGATTAGAGCAGAGGAGAGCGGAGTAGAGCTGAGTAGAGCAGAATAGAGTAGAGGTAAGTTTAGCTAGGCCATGCTAGAGTAGAGTAGAGTAGAGTTGAGCTAAGTTTGACTAAGCTAGCAAAAGTTGGAGTAGGGTAGAGTTGAGTAGATTTGAGTAGAGTACAGTAGAGTAAAGTAGAGTTGAGCTAGGTTAGTCTAAGCTAGGCAAGGGTAGGCAAGGCTAGACTAGAATAGAGTAAAGTAGAGTGGAGTAGAATAGAGCTAGGTTAAGCTAGGCAAGGGTAGGCTATGCAAAACTAAACTAAAATAGGGTAGAGTATAGTACAGTAGAGTAGAGTAGAGTAAAGTAGCGCAAAGCAGAGTTGAGAAGAGTAAAGAGTAGAGCAGAATAGAGCAGAGCAGAGTAGAGTAGAGCCAAGTTGGGATAAATAGTGCAGATCAAAGTAGATCAAAGTATAGCAAAGTGTGGCAGAGTAGGGCTAGGTTAGGCTAGGCTAGGTTAGACTAGAGCAGAGTATTGTAGAGTATAGTAGAGTAGAGCTTAGTTTTGCTAGGCTAGTCTAGGTTTGAATCGAGTAGGGTAGAGTAGAGGAGACTAAAGTAGAGCTAGGTTAGGCTAGGCAAGGATATGCTAGGCAAGGCTAAGCTAGGCTAAGGTAAATAGAGTAGAGTAAAATAAAGTAGAGAAGAGTAGAGTAGAGTAAAGTAAAGCTAGGTTAAGCAAGAAGAGACTAGGCATTACAAGAGTAGAGTTAAGTAGAGTAGAATAGTATAGAGCAAAGCAAAGTATAGTAGAGCAGAGTAGAGCAGAGCAGAGCAGAGCAGAGCAAAGCAGAGCAGAGCACAATAGAGTAGAGTAGAGCAGAGCAGAGCAGAACTAGGTTAGGTTAGGCTAGGCTAGGCTAGCAAAGCTAGAGTAGACTAAAGCTAAGCCAAGCTATGCTAGGCTTAGCTAGGTTAAAGTAGGTAGATTAAAGTAAAGTATAATAAAGTACGGTAGAGTAGTGCAGAGTAGAGTAAAGTAAAGTAGAACAAAAGAAAGTAGTGTAGAGTGTAGTAAAGTAGAGCTAGATTAGGTTGGGCTAGGCTAGGGTAGGCTAAGCAGGGTTTGACTATAATAGAGTAGAACAAGGTTAGGTTAGGTAAGGCTAGGCTAGGATATAATAGAGATGAGTAGAGTAGTGTAGAGTAGAGAAGAGTAGAGCAAGGTTAGGCTAGGTTTGGCCAGAGTAAGTTAGACTAAGGAAAGCTAAGCTAGGCTAGGCTAGAGTAGAGTAGAGTAGAGTAGAGGAGATCAAAGTTAGGCTTGTCTAGGCTAGAGTATAATAGAGTAGAGCAGAGTAGAGCATAGTACAGAATAACAGAGTAGAGCAAAGAGGAGTAGAGAAAAGTAGAGCAAAGAAGAGCAGAGCTAAGTTAGGCTAGGCAAAGCTAGGCTAGAGTAGAGTATAGTAGAGCATTGTTAAGTTAGGCTAGGCTAAGCAAGGTTAGAGTAGACCAGAGTAGAGTAGAATAGAGTATAATAGAGTAGAGCTAGGTTAGGCTTGGCTAGGCTAGGCTATGCTAGACAAGTGTGGAGTAAAGTAGAGTAGAGCAGAGCTTAATTATGTTAGGCTAGGCTCGAGTAGAGTAAGGTAGAGTTTAGTATAGTAGAGTAGAGTAGAGCAGAGTAGAGCAGAGCAAAGAAGAGCTAGGTTAGGCTAGCTAAACAAGAGTAGAGTAGAGTTGAACTAGGTTAGGTAAGGTTAGGCTGGCCAAGTTAAGCTAGGATAAGCTAGGCAAGAGTATAGTAGAGTAGTGTAGAGTAGGGTAGAGTAGAGTAGAGCAGAGTAGAGTAGATTAGAGCTAGGTTAACCTAGGCTGAGTAGTCTCGAGTATAATAGAGTGTATTAGAGTAGGGAAGAGTAGAGTAGAGCAGATGTTCAGTAGAGCAGAGCACAGTAGAGTATGATAGAGTGGAGTAGTGTAGAGGAGAGCAATAAAAAGTAGAGTATAGCATAGTAGAGTAGAGCAAAGCTAGGTAGGCTAGGCTAAGCTATGTTAGAGTAGAGCAGAGTAAGGTAGAGTGAGGTTAGGCATGGCTAGGATAGGTTAGAGTAGAGAAGAGTAGAGTAGCATAAAGAAGAGTAGAGTGGAGTAGAGAATAGTAGAGCTAGGTTAGGCTAGAGTTGAGTAGAGTAGAGCTCAGTTAGGCTATTTTAGGCTAAGTTATGCTAGAGTAGAGTAGAGTTGAGTTGAGTAGAGCAAAGAAGAGCAGAGTAGAGTAGGGTAGAGCAGAGAAGAGTAATATAGAATGGAGCAGAGCAAAGTAGAATAGAGCAGAGCAAAGTAGAGTAGAGTAGGGCTAGGTTAGGCTAAGCTAGGTTAGAGTTGAGTATAGTAGAATAGAGTAGAGTAGAGTAGAGTAGAGTCGCGTCGAGTCGAGAAGAGTAGAGTATAATATAGAATAATAAAGTGTAGTAGAGTACAGTAAAGCTTTGTTAATCTAGGTTATGTAGGGCTAGGCTAGGCTAGAGTTGAGTATAGTAGAGTAGAGTATGGCTCGATTAGACTAGGAAAAGCATGGCTAAGCTAAGCTAGAGTAGTGTAGAATATTGTAGAGCAGAGTGGAGCAGAGCAATATAGAGCAAAGCAAAGAAGAATATGGTGGAGTAGAGCAAAGCAAAGCAGAGCAGAGTAAAGAAGAGTTAAGCAGAGTAGGGTAGAGCTTAATTAGGCTAAGCTAGGTGAGGCTATGCTACGTTAGTGTAGAGTAGAGTTGAGTAGAGTAGAGTAGGGTGAAGTAGAGTTGAGTTGAGTAGAGTATAGTGGAGAAGAGCAAAGTAGAGTAGAACAGAGTAGAATACAGCAGAGCAGAGCAAAGTAGAGCTAAGTTAAGCTAAGCTAAGCTAAGATAAGCTAGGCTAAGATAGAGTTTAGTAGAGTTAAGTAGAGTAGAGTAGATTTGAGTAGAGTATAATAGAGTAGAGTAGAATAGAGCAAGGTCAATTTAAGCAAGGTAGGGCTAGGCTAAGCCACACTTGGTTAGGCTAGGTTAGGTTAGAATAAAGTAGAGTAGAGTAGAGTAAAATCGAGTAGAGTAGAGCTAGGTTAGGTTAGGCTAGGTTAGGCTAAAGTAGAGTATAACAGAGTATAGTAGAGTATAAAAGAGCAGAGCAAAGAAGAGCAGAGAAGAGAATAGCAAAGTGGAGAAAAGAAAAGTGGAGTAAAGCAAAGTGGAGAAAAGCAGAGTGGAGTAAATTAGAGTAGAGAAAAATAGCATTAAGTAGAGCAGGGCATAGTAGAGCAGAGCAGAGTATAGTAGAGAAGAGCATAGCTAAGTTAGAGTAGATTAGAGTAGAGTGGAGCAGAGTAGAGCAAAGCAAATAAATATAGAGTAGAGCAAAGCAGAGTAGTGGAAAGCTAGGTTAAGCTTGGCTTGACTAGGCTATGTTAGAGTAGAATAGTGTATAGTATAGTATAGTAGAGTTAGGTTAGGTTAGGCTAAGCTAGGGTAGGCTTGGCTAGGCTACGCTATAGTGTATTAAAGTAGAGTAGAGTATAGTGGAGTAGAGTAGAGCTAGGTTCAGTAAGGTTAGGCTCGAGTATAGTAAAGCAAAGTAAAGTAGAGTATTATAGAGTAGATCAGATAGAGTATAGCAGAGTAGAGAAGAGTAGAGCAAACCAAAGCAAAGTATAGCAGAATAGAGCAGAGTAGAGTAATGTAGAGTAGAGTATAGAAGAGCATAACAGAGTAGAGTAGAGTACAGATGAGCTAGGTTAAGCTAGGCTAGAGTAGAACAGAGTAAAGCTAGGTTTGGCTAGGCTAGGCTAGGTAGGTTAGAGTAGGGTAGAGTAAAGTAGAGTAGAGTAGATCAAAGTAGAGCAGAAAAGAGAAAAGTGAAGTAGAGCAACCATAGTAGAGTATAGCAGAATAGAGCAGAGAAAACCAAAGCAGAGCAGAGCATAGTAGAGGAGAGTAGAGTGAGCTTAGGCCAGGCTGGGCTATGCTAGGCTGGTTAGGCAAGGCAAGTCTAGAGCAGAGTAGAGCAGAGTAGAGTAGAGAAAAGTAGAGCAAGGTTAGGCTAGGCTAGCCTAGCAGAGTAGGAAAAGTAGAGTAGAGTTGAGTAGTGTAAAGTAGAGCAGAGCACAGTAATATAGTATAGAATAGAGCTGAGCAAAGTTATGTTAGGCTAAGCTAGGCTAGGATAGGTAAGGCTAGGCTTGGCTTGGCTAAGCTAGGCTAGTGCAGAGTAGAGTAGAGTAGAGCTACATTACGTTAGGCAAGGCTAGGCTAGGTTAGAGAAGAGTACAATATAGTAGAGTAGAGTAGAGTAGAGTAGAGTAAAGTAGAGTAGGGTAGAGTAGAGTAGAGCTAGGTTATGCGAGCCTAAGATAGGCTAGGCTTGGAAAGATAAGGATAAGCTAACCTAGAGTAGAGTATAGTTGAGTAGAGTAGAGTAGAGTAGAGTATAGTTGAGTAGAGTAGAGTATAGTAGAGTAGAGTAGAGCACGATTAGGCAAGGCTTGGCTAGAGTAGAGTTAAGTAGACTAGAGTAGAGTAGAGCAGAGTAGAGCAGAGCAATGCAGAGAAGAATAGGGTAGAGCACAATAAAGTAGAGCAAAGTAGAGTAGTGCGAAGATAAGTAGAGCATAGTAGAGCTAGGTCAGGCTAAGGTAGGCAATGTAAATCTAAGTTAGAGTAGAGTAGAGTAGAGTAAAGTAAGATAGAGCAGAGTAGAGTTGAGTAGAGTATTGAAGAGTAGAGTAGAGTAGAGTAGAGCTAGGTTAGGCTAGGCTAGTTTAGGCTAAGCTAGGTTAGGTAGCTAGAGTATAGTAGAGTAGAGCAGAGCTAGGCTAGGTTAGGCTAGGAGAGGCGAGACTTTGCTAAAGTAGAGTAGTGTTGAGGAGAGCAAAGTAGAGGAGAGTAGAGCAAAGTAGAGTAGAGTAGAGTATAGTAGAGTAGAGTAGAGCAAAGTAGAGTAATACATAGCAGAGCTAGGTTAGGCTAGGCTAGGCTAAGCTAAGTTTGGCTAGGATAGAGTCAAGTAGAGTAGGGTAGAGTAGAATAGAGTAGAGCAGAGCAATATAGAGTAAAGCATAATAGAGTAAAGTATAGTAAAGTATAGTAGAATAGCTTGGTTTGGCTAAGCTAAGCTAGAGTAATGTAAAGTATAGTGGAGTAAAGTAGAACATTTTAGACTAGAGTAGAGCAAATCACTGTAGAGCAGAGCAGTGTAGAGTAGAGCAGAGCAGAGCGAAGATGACCAGAGTTTAGTAGAGTTAAGCAGAGTAGAGCAGAGATGACACGACTAGAGTAGAGCGGAGCAGAGTAGAGATAAGTTAGGCTAAGCAAAGCTAGAGTAGAGTAGAGTGGAGTAGTGTAGAGTAGAGGTTGGTAAGGCTAGGCTAGGCTAAAGAAGAGTAAAGTAGAGTAGAGTAGAGTTGAGCAGAGTTGATTAGAGTAGAGTAGAGTAGAATAGAATGGAGTAGAGTAGAGCATAATAGAGTAATGTAGAGTAATGTAATGAAGAGTACAGTAGAGTAGAGTAGAGCATAGCAATGAAAAAGAGTAGAGAAGAGTAGAGTAGAGCAGAATAAAGTAGGGTAATAAATAATAAATTAGGGTAGAGTGGAGCAAAGTAGAGTAAAGCTAAGCTAGGTTATGCTAGGCTAAGCTAGGTTAAGCTAGGTTAAGCTAGGCTAAGCTGGGCTAGGCTAAGAGATGGTAGTGTAGAGTAAGATAGAGTAGAGTAATATAGAGTAGAGTAGAGTAGAGTGGAGTTAAGTTAGGCTAGGCTAGGCTAAGCTAGGCAAGGATAGGCAAGGCTAGGCTTGTTGCACTAGGCTAGGTAGAGTAGAGTTGAGTAGAGTGGGGTTGGCTAGGTTAGGCTAGGCTATAGTAGAGTAGAGTAGAGTATAATAGAGTACAGTAGAATAGAGTAGACTATGGTTGAGTAAATTAGAGAAGAGTAGAGTAGAGTGTAGTAGAGTATATCAAAGTACAAGAGAGTAAAGGAGAGGAGAGAAGAGTTTAGGAGAGGAGAGGAGAGAAAAAGAGAGAAAAACATAGCAAAGTAGAGTAGAGTAGAAAATAGTAAAGTAGAGCAAAATAAAGTGGTGTAGAGCAAAGCAAATCAGAGTAGAGCAAAGCAAATCAGAGTAGAGCAAAGCAAAGAAGAGTAAAGGAGAGCAGAGTAGAGTTGAGAAAAGAAGAGTAGAGTAGAGAACAACAAAGAAGAGTAGAGCATCTCTTGGTTAAGTTAGGCAAGGCTAAGCTAGAGTATAGTAGAATGGAGTTGAGCAGAGTAGAGTAGGGTAGGGTAGAGTAGAGTATAGTAGAGCGAGGTTAAGTTAGGCTATGTTAGTGTAGAGTATAGTAGAGTAGAGTATAATAGAGTAGAGAAAAGTAGAGTAGGGTAAAGTAAATCTTGATTAGGTTGGCCTTAGCTTGGCTAAGCTAGGCTAGGCTAGGATAGGATAGGCTAAGCTAGAGTAGTGTAGAGTAGAGCAGAGCAGAATAGAGAAGAGTAAAGTAGAGTACAATAGAGTAGAGTAGGGTAGATCTGGGTTATGTTAGGTTAAATAAGGCTAGGCTAGAGTAGAGTAGAGTAGAGTATAGTAAAGTAGAGCAGAGTAGAGCAAAGTATAGCAGAGATGGACAGAGAAGAATAGAGATGAGCAGAGCTAGGTTAAGCAAGGTTGGGCTAAGAAAGATTGGGCTAAGCTAGGCTCAGCTAATTAGAGTAGAGTAGAGTAGAGCAAAGTTTAGCTAGGTTAGGCTAGGCTAGAGTAGAGTAAAGTAGAGTAGAATAGAGCATAGTAGAGCAAAGAAGAACAGAGCAGAATAAAGAATACTATAGTTGCACAAAGCATAGTAAAGCCAAGAAGAGTAAAGTAGAGTTTAGTGGAGCTAGGTTAGACTAAGCTAGTCTAGGTTAGAGTAGAGCAGAGTTAGGAGAGTTGAGTAGGGAAGAGTAGAGTAGTGTAGAGTAAAGTAGTGCAGAGTAGAGTAGAGCTAGGTTAGGCTATGCTAGTCTAGGCTAGGCTTGGCTAATATTGAGTAGAGTAGAGCAAAACAGAGTGGAGTAGAGCAAAATAGAGCATAACATATTAGAATAGAGGAGAGTAGAGCTAGGTTAGGCTAGGCTAGGCTAGACTTGGTCAGGTGATGCTAGAGTCAAGTAAAGCAGACTAGAGTATAATAGAGTAGAGCAAGGTTAGGTTAGGTTAAGCTAAGCTAGGCTATGCTAGAGTAGAGTAAAGTAGGGTAGAGTAGAGTAGAGAGGAGAAGAGTATTGTAGGGTAGAGTAGAGTAGAGTAAAGTAGAGTTAAGCAGAGTAGAGTAGTACAAAGCAAAGAGAGTAATGTAGAGAAGAGAAGAGAAGGGTAGAGCAGAGCAGAGCTATAGTAGGCTTTGCTAGGTTAGAGTAAAGTAGAGTAGAGTAGAGAAGGGAAGGGTAAAGCTTTGCTAGGTAAGGCTAAACTATGCTAGAGTAGAGTAGAGTAGAGTAGAGTGTAATAGAGTAGAGTAGATTAGAGTAGTATAGAGTAAGGTAGAGTAGAATAGAGTATAGTAGAGTATAGCAGAGCAAAGTCAGGCTAGGCTTGGCAAGGTTCGGCGAGAGTAGAGCTGAGTAGCACTAAGTTTGGCGAGGCTATGCTATACATGGTCAGAGTAAAGCAGAGTAGAGTAGAGTAGAGTAGAGTCGAGCAAGGTTAGATTAAGGCAGGCTAGGCAAAGCTAGACTATAATGGTAGAGTACAGTAGAGTATAATAGAGTAGAGTAGAGCTAGGTTAGTTTAAGCTAGGTTAAAGTAGCGTGGAGTAGAGTAGAGTGGAGCAGAGCAGGGCAGAGTAAAATAGAGCAAAGTGGAGAAAAGTATAGTAGAGTAGAGCAGAGAAGAGCAGAGAAGAGAAAAGAGAAACAGAGCAGAGCAGAGTAGAGTAGAGCAAAGCAGAGTAGAGCAGAGCAAAGTAGAGCAGAGCAGAGTAGAGTAGTACAGAGTAGAGTAGAGCCAAGTAGAGTAGAGGAGAGTAGTGAAGAGAATAGAAAAGTATAGTACAACAGAGCTAGGTTAGGCACGGTTAGGCTAGAGTATAGTAGAATAATATAGAGTAGAGTAGAGTAGAGCTAAGTTAGGTAAAGCAAGGCTTGGCTACGTTAGGGTAGAGTAGAGTAGAGTAAAGTAGAGTAAAGTAGAGTAGAGTAATGAAGAGTAGAGTAGAGTAAAGCTGAGTGGAGAAGAGTAGAGAAATGTTAGGTTGGGCTAAGTTAGGCTAGGCTAGACAAGGCTAAGCTAGAGTAGAGTAGAGTAGACTAGAGTAGCGTTAGGATTGGCAAGGCTAGGCTAGGCAATGCAAGGCTATAGTAGAGTAGAGGAGTAGAGCAAAAAAGAGCTAAGTTAAGCTATGATAGGTTAGGCTAGCTTAAGCTAGGCTAGGCTTCGTTAGAGTAGAATAGAGTAGAGTAAAGTAGTCTGAGTAGAGTAGAGCTAGGGTAGGCCAGGCAAAGCTTGGCTAGGCGAAGCTAGGCTATGCTATTCTAGAGTAGAGTAAAATAGAGTAGAGCTAGGTTAGGTTAGGCTAGACTTGGCTAAGCTAGAGTACAGAGCAAAGTATAGCAAAAAAGAGGAGAGTAGAGTGGAGCATAAAAGAGCATAGCAAAGTAGAGTGGTGTAAAGTAGAGTTAGCTTAGGCTAGGTTAGGCATTCTAGGCTAAAGTGGAGTAGAGTAGAGTAAAGCTTGGTTAGGCTAGCTAGGCAAGGTTTGACTACTATAGAGCAAGGTTAGGCTAGGATAGGTTAGGCAAGGGTAGGCTAAGCTTGGCTAGTTAAAGCTAGAGTAGAGTGTTTTTGAATAGACTAGAGTATTGTATACTAAAGTAGTGCTTGGTTAGGCTAGGCTAGGCAAGAGTAAAATAGAGTATAGTAGAGTGGAGTAGAGTAAAGTTGAGTAGAGTAGAGTAGTATAGTGTAAAGTAGAGTAGAGTAGAGCAGAAGAGAGCATAGTAGAGGAGAGTAGACCAGAGCAAAGCAAGGGAGAACAGAGTAGAGTAGAAGAGTAGAGTAGAGTATAGTAAAATAGAGAAGAGTAGAGTATAGTAGTATAGAGCAAGGTAGGGTAGAGCAGAGAAGAGCAGAGTAGAGTCGAGCAAAGATATGTTATGCTAGGCTAGGATAGAGTGGAGCAGAGTTAAGTAGTATAGAGTAGAGTAAGGTATTGTAGAGTAATATAAAGTAGAGTAAAGCTAAATTACGCTAGGCTAGGCTAAGTGATGCTAGGCATGGCTATGCTAGAGTAAAGTAGTGTAGAGTAGACTATAGTAGAGTTGAGCTAGATTAGGCTAAGCTAGGCTAGAGTAGAGTAGAGCAAAGTAGAGTAGAATAGAGTAGAGGAGAGTAGAGTGGATTAGAGTAGAATAGAGCAGAATGGAGTAGAGTAGAGTAGAGTAGACGAGAGAATTAGAGAGGAGAGGGGACGAGAGGAGAGGAGTGGAGAGCATAGCAGAGTAGAGAAAAGAAGAGTAGAGTAAAGAAGAGCAGAGTAAAACAAAGTTGAGAAGAGCAGAGAAGAGAAGAGTAAAGTAAAGTAAAGCAGAGTAGTAGGGAGCATAGCAGAGCAGAGTAGAGTAGAATAGAGCTAGGTTAGGCTTGGTTATGCTATGCTTGAGTAGAGTAGAGTGGAGCAGTGTAAAGTAGAGTAGAGTAAAGTAGTGTAGAGTGGAGTAGAGTAGAGCTAGGTTAGGATAGATTACGCATGGCTAGGTTGGAGTAGAGTGCAGTAAAGTAGAGTAGACTAGACTAGAGCAGAGTAGACTAGATCTAGTTTAGGTTAGGTTAAGCTAGGCAAGGTTAGAATTGGTTAGGGTAGGCTTGGCTAGGTTAAAGTAGAGTAGAGTAGAGTAGAGTAAAGTAGAGTGGAGTATAGTAGAGTAGAGTAGAGCTAGGTTAGGCTAGGCTAGGCTAAGCTAAGTTAAAGTAGAGTAGAATAGAGCAGAGCAAAGTAGAGAAGAGCAAAATAGAGTAGAATAGATTAGAGTAGAGTTATGTTAGGCTAGGCTTGGCTAGCTTAGGTTAGGCCAGGCTAGAGTACTGTAGAGTACAGTAGAGTAGAGTTAAGTTGGGCTAGGCTAGGCTTTGTTAGAGTAGAGTAAAGTAGAGTTGAGTACGGTATAGTAGGGTAGAGTAGAGTAAAGTATAAAAGAGCTAGGTTAGGTTAATATAGGATAAGATAACATAGGCTAGGCTCTACTAAGAAAGGCTATAAAGTTGGGTAGAGGAGAGTAGTGGAGAGCATAGTGGAGTAGAGCAAAACAGAGCAGATCAGAATAGAAGAGAGGAGAAGAGAGCAGAGTAGGTTATAATAGAGTAGAGAAAGGTAGAATATATAAAAGTAGAGAAACACATAGAATAGCATAGTAGAGTAGAGTAGAGTAGAGCAAAATTGAGCTAAGTAATGCTAAGAAAGGTTAGAGCAATGTAGAGTAGAGTAGTAAAGAGTAAAGTAGGTTAGGGTTACGTTAGGCTAGGCTTGGCAACTCTAGGTTAGAGTAGAGTAGAATAAAGTAGAGCTAGGTTAGGCTAGGTAAGGCTAGGGTATATTAGAGTGGAGTAGAGTAGAGTAGAGCAAAGTAAAGCAAAGTAGAGTAGAGCTGAGTATAATAGAGTAGAGAAGAATAGAGCAGAGTAGAGTAGAAAAGGGATGAGATCAGTAGAGCAGAGCAAAGTAGAAAAAGGTACGGTTAGGATAGGCTAGATTAGAGTAAGGTTACGCAAGGCTAAGTTAGGTTAAGGTAGGCTAGATTAGATTAGAGTATTGCTAGGTTTGGATAAGCTAGGCTAGATTAAGTTCGAGTAGAGTAGAGTTGAGTTGGGCTAGATTAGGCTAGGGTTGGCTAGAGTAGGTTAAGCTAGGCTAGAGTAGAGAAGAGTATAATAGAGTATAATAGAGTACTATCGAGTAGAGTTGTGTAGAGTATAATAAAGTAAAGTATAATAGAGTATATTATAGTAGAATAAAGTAGAGTATTGCTAGGTTAATCTAGGCTAGGACAGGCTAGGTTAGGTTAGGCTTGACTTGAGTGTAGTGATGTAGAGTAAACTAGAGTAGCACATAGTAGAGCTAGGTTAGGCTAGGCTAGGCTAAACTAGACTAAAGTAGAGTAGAGTAGAGAAGAGATGGGTAGAGCTGAGTAGAGTAGAGCAGAGTAAAGTGGAGTAGAGTAGACCAGACTAGAGCAAAGTTAAGTAGAGTAGAGTAGAGTAAAGCTAAGTAGAGCCAGGTTAAGCTAGGCTAGGCTAAGCTAGGGTAGAGTACAATAGAGTAGAGTAGAGTAAGGTTAAAATAGTCTAGGTTAGGTTAGAGTGGATCTGCTAGCCTAGGCTAAGCTAGAGTAGATTAGAGTAGAGTAGAGTAGAAAAGAGTAGAGGAGAGTAGAGTAGAGTAGAAAAGAGCAGATTAGAGTAGAGTAGAAAAGTGCATAGCAGAGTAGAGCTAGGTTAGCCTAAGTTAAGCTAAGCTAGGCTAGGTTAGTCTGGGTTAGAGTAGAGTAGAGTAGAGTAGAGAAGAGTAAAATAGAGTAGAATAAAGTAAAGTAGAGCATAGTAGAGTGGAGTAGAGAAGAGCAGAGAACATCAAAGCATAGATAAGTAGAGTAGAGCTATGTAGAGAAGAGTATAGCTAGGTTAAGGCTAAGCTATGCTAGCCTATGCTAAATTATAATAGAGTAGAGTATAATAGTGTAGAGTAGAGTAGAGTGAGTGGAGTACAATAGAGTTGAGTTACGTTAGGCTAGGCTATGCAAGGCTATGCTAGGCAAGGCTAGGATAAGCTAGGTTAGGCTAGAGAAGAGTAGAGTAGAGTAGAGCTGAGTAGAGTTGAGTAGAGCTAGGTTAGGCTTGATAAGGCTAGGATAGGCTAGAGAATAATAGAGAAGAGTAGAGCATAGCAGAGTAAAGTAGAGTAGAGAAAAGTAGAGCAAAGCAGAGCTGAGTAGAGCTAAGTTAAAACAAGCAAAGCTAGGCTAGGCTATGCTGGAGTAGAGTAGAGTAGTGTAAAGTGGAGTATAGTAGAGTAGAGTTGAGTTGAGCTAGGTTAGGTTAAGTTAGGTGAGGCTAGGCAAGAGTAGACTAGAGTAGAAAAGAGTAAAGTAGAGTCGAGTAGGTAGAGTGGAGCAGAGCAGAGCAGAGCAAAGTTGGGCCGAGCAGACCAGTACAGTATAGAGTAAAGCTGAGCAAAGTGAAGTTAGACTAAGCTAAGCTAGGATAGGTAAGGCTAGACTGGGCTTGGTTAAGCTAGGCAAGAGCAGAGTAGGTTAGAGTAAAGCTATGTTAGGCTAGGCTTGGTCAGAGTAGGGTACAGTGGAGTATAGTAGAGTAAAGTAAAGTAGAGTAGAGTAGAGTAGAGCTAGGTTAGGTTGGCCCAGGAGAGGCAAGGCTTGGAAAGGCAAGGCTAGGCTATGCTAGAGTAGAGTATTGTTGAGTAGAGTAGAGTAGAGCTCGATTAGCCAAGGCTAGGCTAGAGTAGACTAGAGTAGAGCAGAGCAGAGAAGAGCAAATTAAAGTAGAGAAGTATTTGGTAGAGTAGAGTAGAGCTAAGCAAAGTAGAGTAGAGCAAAGATGAGCAGAGCATAGTAGAGCAAGGTTAGGCTAAGGTAGGTAATGTTATGCTAGGTTAGAGTAGAGCAGAGTAGAGTAGAGTATGGTAGAGAAGAGTAGAGTCGAGAAGAGTGTCGTAGTGTAGAGTAGAGTAGAATAAAGCTATGTTATGCTAGGCTACCTCAGGCTAAGATAGGTTAGGCTAGCTAGAGTAGAGTAGTGTAAAGTTGAGTAGAATAGAGCTAGGCATGTTAGGCTTGGTCAGGCTAGGCTTTGCTAAAGTAGACTAGTTTAGAATAGAGCAAGCAAAGGATAGTAGTGCAGAGTAGAGTACAGTAGAGGAGACTAGAGTAGAGTAAAGTATAGTAAAACAGAGTAGAGCTAGGATTGATTAGCTAGGCAAGGCTAGGCTTAGCTATGTTAGGCTAAGATAGAGTGGAGTAGAGTAGACTACAGTAAAATAGAGTAGAGTAGAGCAGTGTAGAGCAAAGCATAGTAAAGTATAGTAGAGTAAAGTATAATAGAATAGCTAGGTTTGGTTAGGCTAGGTTAGGCTAGAGTATTATAAAGTAAAGTGTAGTAGAGTAAAGTAGAGCATTATAGAGTAGAGTAGAGCAAAGCAAAGTAGAGCAGAGTGGTGTAGACCATAGCAGAGTAGAGCAAAGATGATCAAAGCTAATTAGAGTAGAGCAGAGATGAAAAGATAGGGTAGAGCATAGCGGACAAGAGATAAGTCAGGCTAAGCAAAGCAAGAGTAGAGTATAGTAGAATAGAGTAGAGTAGAGTACAATGGAGTAGAGTAGAGTAGAGGTTGCTAAGGCAAAGCTAGACTAAAGAAGAGTAGAGTAGAGGCGAGTTGAGCAGAGTAGATTAGAGTAGAGTAAAGTAGAGTGGAGTAGAGTAGAGTAGAGGAGAGTATAGAAGAGTAGAGTAGAGTAGAGTAGAGCAAAGCAAAATAGCAGAGAAGAGTAGTGTAGAGTAGAATAGAGTAGGGTAGTACAAAATAAAGTAAGGTAGAGTAGAGAAGAGCAGAGTAGAGTAGAGCTAAGCTAGGTTAAGCTAGACTAAGCTAGGCTAGGCTAGACGAGGATTGTGTAGAGTAATGTAGAGTAAAGTAGTATAGAGTAGAGTAGAGTAGAGTGGAGCTAAGTTAGGCTAGGCTAGGCAAAACTAGGCATGGTTTGGCTAGGCTACACTAGGCCAGGTAGAGTATAGTGGAGCAGAGTAGGGTTGGCTAGGCTTGGTTAGGCTATAGTTGAGTAGAGTACAGTACAATAGAGTAGAGTAGAGTAGAGTAGATTATAGTTGAGTAGATTAGAGTAGAGTAGAGTAGAGTGGAGTAGAGTATATTAGAGTAAGAGAGAGGAGAGGAGAGGAGAGAAGAGTACAAGAGAGGAGAGGAGATGAGAGGAGAGAAGAAGAGAGAAAAGCATAGTAAAGTAGAGTAGAGTAGAACAGTGTAAAGTAGAGCAAAATGGAGTGGAGTAAAGCAAATTAGAGTAGAGAAGAGCTAAGTAGCGTAAAGCAAAATAAAGCAGAGTAGAGTAGAGCAAATTATAATACATAAAAGAAGAGTAGAGTGGAGACTAATAAAGCAGAGTAGAGCAAAGCAAGGTTAAGCTAAGAAAGGCTAAGCTAGGCTAAGCTAGTGTAGAGTAGAGTATAGAAGAGCACAGTAGAGTAGAATAGGGTAGAGTAGAGTATAGTGGAGCTAGGTTAAGCTAGGCTAGGTTAGAGTAGAGTAGAGTTAAGTAGAGTATAGTAGAATATAGTTGAGTAGAGTTGATTAAAGTAAAGTAATGCTTGATTTGGTTGGGCTTAGCTTGGCTAAGCTAGGCTAGGGTAGGATAGATTAGGCTATGCTAGAGCAACGTAGATTAGAGCAGAGTAGAATAGAGATGAGTCAAGTAAAGTAGAGCAGTATAGGGTAGAGCTCAATTATGTTAGGCTAAATAAGGCTAGGCTAGATCAGGGTAAAGTAGAGTAGAGTAAAGTAGAGCAGAGCAGAGTAAAGTATTGTAGAGACGAGCAGAGAAGAGTAGAGATTAGTAGAGCTAGGTTAGGCTAGGTTGGGCTAAGAAAGATTGGGCTAGGCTAAGCCTAGCTAAGTTAGAGTAGAGTAGAATAAAATAAAGTAGTGCAAAGTAGAGTAGAGTATAGTAGAGTAGAGCTAGATTAGGCTAAGTCAGGCTAGGTTAGAGTAGAGTATAGTAGAGCATAGTGAGGTTAAGCTAGGCTTGGCTAACATAGGCAAAGCTTGGCTAGAGTAGAGTAGAGTAGAGCACAGTTCAGCTTGGTTAGGCTAGGGTAGAGTAAAGTAGAGAAAAGCAGAGTAGAGAAGAGTAGAGTAGAATAGAGAACAGTAAAGTAGCATAAAGCAAAGTAGAGCTGAGAAGAGTAAAGCAAAGTTGAGTAGAGCTAGGTTAGGTTATGCTAGGCTAGGTTAGTCTACGTTAGAGTAGAGTAGAGCAAGGTAGAGTGGAGTAGGGTAGAGTAGGGTATAGTAAAGTAGAGCAGAGTAGAGTAGAGCTAGGTTAGGTTATGCTAGTATATGCTAAGCTAGGCTAATGTAGAGTAGAGTAGAGCAAAGTAGAGCAGAGTAGAGCAAAATAAAGCATTTTTTAGTAGAACATAGAAGAGTAAAGCTATGTTAGGCAAGGCTAGAATTGGTTTGGTGAGGCTAGAGTCGAGTAGAGTAGACTGGAGTATAGTAGAGTAGAGCAAGGTTAGGTTAGGGTAGTCTAAGCATGGTTAGTTTAGAGTAAAATAAGGTAAAGTAGAGAAAAACATAGTACAGTAGAGTAGAGTAGAGTAAAGCTGAGCAATCTAGAGTGGAGTAGAGATAAGAAGAGTAGAGCAGAGCTAGAGAAGGCTTTGTTAGGTTAGAGCAGAGTAGTATAGAGTAGGGTAGAGTAGAATAGAGTAGAGAAGAGTAAAGCAGAGAAAGGTTAGGCTAGGCTAGGCTTGGCAAGGTTAGGCGAGAGTAGAGCAGAGTAGAGCTAAGTTTGGCTAAGCTAGGCGAGGCAAGGTTAGAATAGAGTAGAGCAGAGTATAGTATAGTAGAGTAGACTAGAGTAGAGTAGAGCAAAGTTGGGTTAGATTAAGGCAGGCTAGCTTAAGCTAGGGTAGAGTAGTAGAGTACAGTAGAGTAGAATAGAGTAGAGTAGAGTGGAGTAGAGTAGAGTAGAGTATAAGAGGGTAAAGTAAAGTAGAGCAGAGTCGAGTAGAGTATAGCAAAGAATAGTAGAGCAGAGTAGAGTAGAGTAGAGTAGAGTAGAGTAGAGTAAAACAGAGCAAAGTAGAGTAGAGTGGAGTAGAGCAGTACAGAGTAGAGCAGAGCCAAGCAGAGTAGAGGAGAGCAAAGAAGAGAATAGAAAACTATAGTAGAGCAGAGTAGAGAATAGCAGAGTAGAGTAGAGTAGATTAAGGTTAGGCTTGGTTAGGCTAGAGTACATTAGAGTAATGGAGAGTAGAGTAGAGTAGAGCTAAGTTTGGCTAGGGTAAGCATGGTTAGGTTAGAGTAGAGTAGAGTAGAGTTGAGTAAGGAAGAGTAGAGAAGAGTAGAGTAAGGTTAGATTGGGCTAAGTTAGGCTAAGTTAGAATAAGCTAGGCTAGAGTAGAGTAGAGTATACTAGAGGAATGTAGAGCAAGGATAGGCAAGGAAAGGCTATGCTAGGCTAAGAAAGGCTAGATATATTAGAGTAGAGTAAAGTATAGCTGAGTAGGCTAGGGAAAGCTAGGTTAGGCTAGCTATGCTATTCTATGCTAGACTAGGCTAAGCTAGAGTACAAAGTAGAGCATAATGTAGAAGAGCAGAGTAGAGTGGAGCATAAAAGAGCAGAGCAGAGTATAGAAGAGTAGGGTGGAGTAGAGTAGAGTAGAGCAAGCTTAGGCTAGGCTAGGCATATCTAGATTAGAGCAAAGTAAAGTTGAGTAAAGTATAGTAGAGTACAATAAAGTAGAGTAATATTGAGTAAAGTAGAGTATAGTAGTGTAGTGTAGAGTGGAGTAGAGTGGAGCAGAAGAGAGTAGAGTAAAGGATAGTTAACGAGAGCAAAGCAGGGTAGAGCAGAGTAGAGTAGAAGAATAGAGTAGAGTATAGTAAAATAGAGAAGAGGATAGTGGTGTAGTATAGAGCAAAATAGAGTAGAGAAGAGAAATGCAAAGTTAGGGTAGGCTTGGTTACGATAGAGTAGAGCCGAGTAGAGTACAATAGAGTAGAGTAGAGTAGTGTAGAGTAATGTAGAGTAGAATGAAGCTAAATTGGGCTAGGCTAGGCTGAGAGGGGCTAGGTATGGCTCGACTAGTGTAAAGTAGTGTAGAGTAGAGTAGAGTAGAGCTAGATTAGGCTAAGCTAGGCTAGAATAGAGTAAAGTAGAGTAGAGTAGAGTAGATTAGAGTAGAATAAAGTTGAGTGTGGTAAAGTAGAGTAGAGGAGAGAATTAGAGAGGAGAGGGGAGGAGAGGAGAGGAGTGGAGAGCAGAGCAGAGTAGAATAAAGAAGAGTAGAGTAGAGTAGAGCGAAGAGGAGTAGAGTAGAGAAAGCTGAGTAGAGTAGAGTAGAGAAGAGTAGAGCAGAGTAGAGTAGAGTAGACGGGGTAGGGCAGAGCAGAGCAGGGAAAGATAGAGCAGTGTAGAACAGAGCTGAGTAGAGTAGAGTAGAGCTTGGTTAGGCTATGCTATGCTATGCTTGAGTAGAGTAGAGTAGAGCAGAGTAAAGTATAGTAGAGTTAAGTGGAGTAGAGTAGAGTGGAGCAGAGCAGAGCTAGGTTAGGATAGGTTAGGCAAGGCTAGGTTGGAATAGAGTGGAGTAGAGTAAAGTAGAATAGAGCAGAGTAGAGTAGACTAGAGCAGAGTAGACTAGATCTTGGTTAGGTTAGGCTAAGCAAGCTAGGGTAGGGTAGGTGAAGGTAGGCGTGGCTAGGTTAAAGTAGAGTATAGTAGAGTAGAGTAGAACTAGGTTAGGCTAGGCTAAGTTAGAGTAGAGTAGAATAGAGCAGAGCATAGTAGAGTAGAACAGAGCATAGCATAAAAGAGTAGAGCATAATTGGGTTAGGCTAGGCTTGGCTAGCTTAGGACAAGCTAGTTTAGAGTATAGTAGAGTAGAGTAGAGTAGAGTAGAGTAGAGTAGAGTGGAGTAGACTTGATTAAAGTAGAGTAGGGTAGAGTAGAGTAAAGTATAAAAGAGCCTGGTTAAGCTAAGATAAGCTAGGATAGCATAGGCTAGGCTCGGTTAGGAAAGGCTTTAGTAGAGTATAGTAGAGTAAAGTTGGGTAGAGGAGAGTAGTGGAGAGCATAATAGAGTAGAGTAGAAGAAAGCAGAGTAGAATAGAAAAGAGCAGAAGAGAGCAAAGTAGGGTAGAGCAGCGAAAGGTAAAATATGGAAAAGTGGAGAAACACATAGAATAACATAGTAGAGCAGAGTAGAGTAGAGCAAAGTAGAGCTAGATTATGCTCAACAAGGTTAGAGTAGAGTAGAGTAGAGTTGGGTAGAATAAAGCAGGGTAGTGTTAGGTTTGGCTAGTCATGGGTAGGCTAGGTTAGAGTAAAGTAGAATAGAATAGAGCTAGGTTAGGTTAGACAAGACTAGAGTATGGTTGAGCAGAGTAGAGTAGAGTAATGTAGACCAAAGAAGAGCAGAGTAAAGCTGGGTATAACAGAGTAGAGCAGAATAGAGCAGAGTAGAGTAGAAAAGAGATGAGAAAAGTAGATTAGAAAAGTGTAGAGTAAAGTAGAACAGAGTAAGGTTAGGCTAGGCTAAGCTAAGCTAGGATAGGCGAGAGTAGAGTAGAGTATAGCTAGGTTTGGATAAGCTATGCTAGATTAGGTTAGAATAGAGTACAGTAGAGTAGAGCTAGATTTGGGTAGGGTAGGCGAGGCAAGGTTAGGCTAGGCTATGCTAGGCTTGAGTAAGGTAGAGTTGAGTAGAGTATAATAGAGTACAATAGAGTAGAATAGTGTAGAGTAGAGTAGAGCTAAGTTAGGCTAGGCTTAGCAAGGCTAGTTTAGACGAAAATAGAGTAGAGTAGAGTAAAGTAGAGGAGAGTAAAGGAGAGCAAAGTAGAGTAGAGTAGAGCAGAGTAGAGTAGAGTACAGTAGAGTAGAGTAGAGCAGAGAAAAATAGAGTAGAGTAGAGCAGAGCAGAGTTGAGTAGAGTAGAGTTGAGTTGAGTAAAGTAGAGTAGTGTAGAGTAAAGTATAATAGAGCTAGGTTAGGCTAGAATAGGCTAGGATGGGGGAGGCTACGCTCAACTATGTTAGGCTAAAGTAGAATGGAGCAGAGTAAACTAGGGTAGAGTAGAGTAGAGTAGAGGAGAGAAGAGAAGAGTAGAGTGGAGTAGAGAAGAGAAGAGTACAGCAGAGTAGAGCAGAGCAAAGTAGAGGAGAGATGAGTAGAATATAGTAGAGTAGGCTAGGATAGATTACAGTTGGCTAGAGTAGAGTTATGTAGAGTAAAGTTAGGTTTGGCTAGGCTAGGCTAGAGTAGAGTAGAGTAGACTAGTGTAGAGTATAGTAGAGTATAGTAGATTTGAGTAGAGTAGAGTAGAGTAGAGTATATTAGAGTAGAAAAGAGAAGAGTAGAGTAGAGAAGAGTAGTGTAGAGCAGAGAAGAGCATAGCACAGTGCATCAGAGCATAGATAAATAATGCAGAGTAGTGTAGAGAAGAGTACAACTAGGTTAGGCTAAGCTAGGCAAGCCTAGGATAAATTAGAGTAGAGTAGAATAGAACAGAATAAAGTGGAGTGGAGTTTAGTATAGTAGAGTAGAGTAATGTTAGGCTAAGGTATGTGAGGCTAGGCTATGCAAGGCTTGGTTAGGCTTGGCTAGGCTAGAGAAGAGTAAAGTGGGGTAGAGCTTAGTAGAGTAGTGTAGAGCTAGGTTAGGCTTGGCTATGCTAGGCTAAGATAAAGTATAATAGAGAAGTGTAGAGCAGAGAAGAATAGAGTAGAGAATAAAATAGTAGAGTAGTGTAGAGTAGAGAAAAGTATAGTAGTGCAGAGTAGAGTATAGCTAAGTTAAACTAAGCCAAGCTAGGTTTGGTTTGGCTAAGCTAGACTAGGCTAGAGCAGGCTCAACTATGCTAGAGTAGAGTAGAGTAGAGTTGATCTAGGTTAGGCTAGGCTAAGTTAAGCTAAGCCAAGAAAGGCTAGAGTGGTTTAGAGTAGAGTTGATGAGAGCAGAGAAGAGTATAATAGAGTAGAGTAGAGCATATCATAGTAAAGCAAAGCAGAATAGAGTAGAGCAAAGTAGAGTAGAGTAGAGCTCAATTAGGCTAGGTGAATTTTGGGTAGGATAGGTTAGGCAAGGCTAGGCTAGGCTAGGTTAGAGACTAAAGTAGAGTAGAGTAGAGATGATTAGAGTAGAGTAGAGCTAGGTTAGCCTAGGCTAAGCATGGCTACACTAGGCAAGGCTAGGCTAGAGTATAGTAGAGTAAAGTAGAATAGAGCAAGGTTAGACAATGCCAGGCTAGGGGAGGCTAGGCGAGGTTAGAGGAGAGTAGAGTGGAGTTGAGCAAAGTTGAGCAGAGTAGAGTAGAGCATAGTAGAGCAAAGTAGAGTAGAGTAGAGTAGAGTAGAGCAAAGACGATTTGAGCAGAGCAAAGGAAAGCAAAGCAGAATAGAGCAGAGTAGAGTTAAGTTAGGCTAAACTAATTTAGGCTAGGCAAAGCTAGAGTAATGTAGAGTAGAGTTGTGTGAGGTTAGGCTATACTAGGTTAGGTTAGAGCATAGTAGAGTAGCGTCAAGTAGAGTAGAGTAGAGTAGAGCAAGTTTAAGTTAGGTTAGGCTAGGTTAAGCTAGGTAAGAGTAAAGTAGAGTTGACTATAGTGGAGCAGAGTAGAGTAGAGTAGAGTAAAGTAGAACATGGTTAGGCCAGGCTAGGCTAGACTGGTTAAAGTATAATAAAATAGAGTATAGTAGAGTAGAATGTAAGAAAGCTGAGGAGAATAGAGTAGAGCAAAAAGTGTGGAGTAGAGTAGAGCAGGGTAAATCAAAGTAGAGTAGAATAGAGTAGAGTAGAGAAAAGTTAGAGTAAAGCATTGCAGAGAAAAGATAGGCTAAGCTGAAGTAGAGTAGAGTAGAGTAGAGCAAGGTTAGGCTAGGTTAGAGTAGATTAGAGTAGAGTAGACTATAGTAGAGCTCAGTTAGGCTAGGCTTTGCTAGGCTATGCCAGCGTAGAGTAGAATGGAGTAAAGCAGAGTAGAGCAGAGTAGAGTAAAGTAAAGCATAACAGAGCAGTAAAGAGCTAGGTTATGCTAACCTAAGCTATGTTAGATTAGAGTATTATAGAGTAGAGTATGGTAGAGTAGATTATAATATAGTAGGGTAGAGTATAGTAGAGTAGAGGTAAGTTATCCTAGGCTAGAGTAAGATAGAGTAGAGTAAATCAGAGCAGAGTGGAGCAAAGTTGAGCTGAGCAGAGTGGAGCAAAGTGGAGTGGAGTAGATCAGAGTAGAGTGGAGCAAGGCGGAGTGGAGCAGAGCATAGTAGAGTAGGTCAGAGTGGGGCAGAACATAGTAGAGTATAGCTAAGTTAGGCTTGGCTAGGCTAGGCTAGACGAGTGTTGAGTAGAGTAGAGTAGTGTTGAGTAAAGTAGAGTAGAGATAGGTTACGCTATGGTAGGTGAGCCTAGGTTAGAGTAGGGTAGAGTATAGTGGAGTATAGTAGAGTAGAGAAGAGTAGAGTCAAGTAGAGTGGAGTAGAATAAAGTAGATTAAGGTTCAACTAAGCTAGGCTAGGCCAAACAATGCTATAGTAGACGAGTAGATTGAGCATAGTTTAATAGAACCAAGTAAAGCAAAGCAAAGAAGAGCATAGCATAACTAGGATAGCCTTGGCTAGGCTAGGCTTTATTAGGCAAGATTAGGCAGAGTAGAGCTAAGCTAGGTTAGGTTAGGCTAGGCTAGGCTATGAAAGGCTGGAGTCGTAGAGTAGAGTAGAGTAGTTTAGGGTAGAGGAGTGTAGAGTAGAGTTAGGTAAGGCTAGGCTAGGCTTGGTTAGGCTAGGCTAGGTTAGAGTAGAGTAGAGTATATTCAAGTAGAGCAAAGCAAAGAAGAGGAGAATAGGTAGAGTAAAGTAAAGCAGAGAAAAGTAGTATAGAGAAAAGCATAGTATAGTAGAGATTAGTAGAGTGGAGTAGAGTAGAGTGGAGTTGAGTAGAGTAGAGTAGAGTATAGTTGAGTAGAGTTGAGTATAGTAGAGTAGAGTAGAGTAGAGTAGAGTAGAGTATAGTAGAGTAGAGTAGAGTATAGCAAAATAGAGTAGATTAGAGAAGAGTAGAGTAAAATAGGGAGAGGAGAGGAGAGGGGAGGAGACGAGGGTAGAGGAGAGGAGAGGAGAGCAGATCAAAGTATAAAAGAGCATAGCAAAGCAAAATAAAGCAATATAAAGTAAAGCAAAGTAGAGTTAGCAGAGCATAGCAAAATAGACAAGGGCTAGGTTAGGCTAGACGAGGCTAGACTATGCTAGGCTAGAGTCAAGTAGAGTAGAGCTTAGTGAGGTTAGGCTAGAGCAGAGCAGAGTGGAGTTGAGATGAGCAGGGTAGAGTAGAGTAGAGCTAAGTTTGGCAAGGCTAAGTTAGGCTAGGCTAGAGTAGAGTAGAGTTGAGTAGAGCTAGATTGGCCTAGGCAAGAGAACAATAGAGTAGTGTAGAGTAGAGAATAGTAGAGTAGAGTAGAGCAAAGTAGTGTGGAGTAGAGCAGAGCAGAGAGTAGCAAAGTAGAGCAAAGTAGAGAAGAGTAGAACTAGGTTTAGCAAGGCTACATTAGTCTAGGCTTGATTATAGTAGAGTAGAGTATAGCTAGGTTAGGCTAGGCTAGGCCAGGATTGAGTAGAGTATAGTAGAGTAGAGTAGAGTAGAGTAGAGAAGGCCAAAGTAGAGCTCACTTAAACTAGGCTAAGCTAAGTTAGGCTAGAGTGAAGTACTGTTGAGTTTAGTTGAGTTGAGAGTACCAAAGCAGAGCAGAGCAGAGTAGAAAAAAGTAGAGAATCATAGAATAGAGTAGAGTAATGTAGAGAAAAAAAGAGAAGAGCAGAGTAGAGAAGTGCAGAGTAGAGCAAAGCATGGTTAGGCTAAGTTAGTCTAGGCTAGGTTAGAGTAGAGTAGAGTAGGGTAGAGTAGAGTATAGTATAGTATAGTAGAGTAGAGTAGAATATACTAGAGTAGAGTATATTATAGAAGAGCAAGGTTAAGATAAGCTTGGTGAGGTGAGGCTAGGCTGAGCTTGGTTTGGTTAAGCTAGATTAGAGTCGAATAGAGTAGGGTAGAGCTAGGTTAATTTAAGCTAGGCAAGGTTAGGCTAGGTTAAAGTAGAGTAGAGAAGAGTAGAGCAAGATAGAGCAGAGCAGAGTAGAGTAGAATAAAGTAGAGCATATTAAAGTGGAGCAGAGCAAAGTTGAGCAAAGTAGAGCAGAGTGGCGTAGAGTAAAGCAAAGTAGAGCAGGTGAAGCAGAGCAAAGTAAAGCTAGATTAGCTTAGTCTAGGCTAAGCTATGCTAGGCAAGACTAGGCTAAAGTAAACTAGAGTGGAGTAGAGTAGAGCTACGTTAGGCTAGGCTATGCTAGGCTCGATTACAGTAAAGTAGTGTAGAGAAGAGTAGAGTAGAGTAGAGCGAGGTCAGGCGAGGCTAGGCTAGGATAGCCTTTACCAGGAGAGGCTAGGCTTGAGTAGAGAAGAGTAGAGTAAAGTAAAGAAGAGTATAGTAGGGATTTTTTAGGTTAGGCTACACTAGAGTACACTAGAGTAAAGCAGAGCAAAGCAAACAAGAGTAGAGTACAGTAGATCATAGAACGGTAGAGCAGAGCAGAGCAAAGGTAGGTTAGGCTAGGCTACGCTATGCTATAGTAAAGTAGAGTGGAGTTGATTCGAATTATGTTAGGCTAAGCTAGGCCAGTCTAAGTTAAAGTAAAGTGGAATATAGAAGATTAGAGTAGAATAGAGTAAAGGAAAGTAGTGTAGAGCTAGCTTAGGTTGGGCATGGTTAGGCTAGGCTAGAGTAGGAAAGGCTAGGCTAGAGTAGAGTAGACCTATGTTAGGTTAGGCTAGGCTAGAGTAGAGTATAGTTGAGTAGAGTAGAGTAGAGTAGATTAGAGTAGAGAAGAGCATAGCATAGCATCACAAAGAAGAGCACAGCAAAGCAGAGTAGAGCAGAGTAGAATAGAGTAGAGTTGAGTATAGTAGAGAAGTGTAGAGCAAAGTAGAGTAGGGTAGAGTGAAGTTTAGTAAAGAAGAGCATAGTAGAGTAGGGCTCGATTAGGTTAAGATAAGCTAGGCTAGATTAGGGTAGAATAGAGTAGACTAGAGTAGAGTAGAGTAGGGTAGAGTATAATCGAGTAGAGTAAAGTAGAGTAGAGTATAGCTAGGTTAGGATAGGATAGGCTTGGCTAGGGTAGCCTATGCTAGGCAAGAGTAGAGTAGAGTAGAGTATAGTATAATATAGTGTAGCTAGGTTAGGCTAGGCTAGGCTAAAGTACAATAAAGAAGACTAAAGTAGAGTAGAATAGAGTAGAATGGAGTAGAGTAGAGTAGAATGGGGTTGAGTAGAGTGGAGTAAAGCTGAGTAGTGTTAGGTTAGTCTAGGTTAGGCTATGCTAGAGTAGAGTAGAGTAGAGTAGGGTGAAGTTGAGCTAGGTTAAGCTAGGCTAAGCAAGGCTATGTTAGTGTAGGATAGAGTAGAATATACTGGATTAGAGTAGAGTATAGTAAAGTAGAGTACAGCTAAGTTAGGCTACACTAGGCTAATATAGGCTAGGTTAGGCAAGGCTAGGCTAGAGCAAAGTTGAGTGAAGTAGAGAAGAGTTGAGTAGAGTAGAGCTAGGATAGGCTAAGCAAGGCTAAACTAGGCTAAAGTAAGGTAGATTAAAAAAGAGTAGGGCAAAGTAGACTAGAATAGAGCAGAGTAGAGTAGAGAAGAGCAGAGTAAAGCAGAGCATGGTAGGGTAGAACAGACCAGAGCAGAGTAGAGAAAAACATAGCAAAGTAGAGTAGAGTTAAGCAGAGAAGAGTGGAGCAGAGTAGAATAGAGCGAGGTTAGGCAAGGCTAGGTTAGACTAGAGTAGAGCAGAGTAGAGTACACTAGAGTTGAGCTAGGTTATGCTAGGATAGGTTATAGTAGAATAGAATAGAGTAGAGTAGAATAGAGTAGAGTAGAGCTAGGTTATGCTAGGATAGGCTTGAGTACAATAGAGTAGATTAGAGTAGAGTAGAATGAAGTAGAGAAGAGTAGAGTAGAGTAGAGCATAGCAGAGTGAAGCAGAGCTTGGTTAGGCTAGGCTAGGTTAAGCAAAGCTAGGTTAGGCTAGGCTAGAGTAGAATAGAGCAGAGTAGAGTAGATCTAGGTTTTGCTAAGCTGGGCTAGGCTAAGTTATAGTAGAGTAGAGTAGATTAAAGTTGAGTAGAATAGAGTAAAGTAGAGTAAAGCTAGGTTATGCTAGGTTAGAGTATAATATAGTAGGTTAAGGAAAGCTCAGCTAAGCTAGGCTAAACTTGGCTAGAGTAGAGTAATGTATAGTATAGTGGAGTAGAGCATAATAGAGTAGATTAAAGCAAAATAGAGAAGTGCAAAGAAGAGTAGAATAGAGCTAAGTAGAGTAGAGTAGAGCTAGGTTAGGCTAGGCTTGTCTAAGCTTGGTTAAAACAAAGTAGAGTCGAGTAGAGCAGAGTAGAGCTGAATAGAGTAGAGCATAATAGAGTAGAGTAGAGCTGAGTTGAGCTAAGTAGAACAGAGAAAAGAATAGCAGAGTAGAGTAGAGCTAGGTTAGGATAGAATAAGCTAAGCTAGGTTAGAGCAGAGCAGTTTAGTTTAGAGTAGACTAGAGTAGAGTAGAGTAGAGCAGAACAGAGTAGAGCATACAAGAGCAGAGCAGAGCAGAGTAGAGTAGAGTAGAATATATTAGAGCAGAGTAGAGTAGAGCAAAAAAGAGAAGAGTTGAGCAAGAAGAGCAGAGTAGAGTTAGGTTAGGCTAAGCATGGCTAGTGTAGAATAGAGTCGAGTAGAGCTAGTTTAGGTTAGGCTAGGCTAGGATAGAGTAGAGTAGAGTAAAGTAGAGTAGAGTAGAGTAGAGTAAAGTAGAGTAGAGTGGAGTAATGTAGAGTATAATAATGTATAATAGAGTAGAGTAGAGCTAGATTAGGCCAAGCTAGGCTTTGGTAGGTAGGCTAGTCTAGGTTAGAGTAGAGTAGAGTAGAGTAAAGTATAGTAGAGTAAGGCTCAGTTAGGCTATATTAGGCTAGAGGAGAGTAGAGTAATGTAGAACAGATCAAAACAAAGCAGATCAGAGCATAGTAGGTTATAACAGAGTTGAGAAGAGTAGAGCCGAGTAGAACAGAGTAGAGGAGAGTTGAGTAGAGTGCAGTAGAGTAGAGCTGGGCTAGGTTGAGCTAGGTTAGGCTAAGCTAGGTTAGAGTAGAGGAGAGTAGAGTAGAGTATAGTAGAATAGAGTAGAGTAGAGTATAATATAGTAGAGTTGAGTAAAGTCGAGTAGAGTAGAGCAAGGTTTAGCAAGGCTAGATGAGAGTAGAGAAAAGTAGAGTAAAGTATAGTATAAGAGAGTATAGTAGAGTAGAGTAAAGTAGAGCAAGGTTAGGTTAGGCAAGGCCATAATACAGTAGATAGAGTAGACCAGAGTAGAGTGGAGCATAACATAGTGGAGTAGAGTAGAGCAGAGCAGTGTAAAGCGAGGTTAGGCTAGGCTTGGCAAGAGTTGAGTATAGCAGGGCAGCGTAGTGCTAGATTTAGTAGGGCTAGGCAAGGCTAAGTTTGAATAGAGTAGAGTACAGTAGATTATATTAGAGTAGACTAATGTATTGTAGGGCTTGGTTAGGCAAGGTTAAGATAGGCTAGGTTAGGCTAGAGTAGAGTAGGGTAGAGTAGAGTAGAGTAGTGTAGAGTAAAGTAGAGCAGAGCTACGTTAGGCTAGGCTAGGATATATTAAACTAGGCTAGAGTAGAGTAGGGTAGAGTAGAGTAAAGTAGAGTAGACTAGAGTAGAGTAAAGTAAAGAAGGAAAGAGTAGAGTAGAGCAAGCAGAGTAGTGTAATGCAAAGGTGAGTAGCAAATTAAAGTACATCAAAGTAGAGCAAAGCAGAGTGGAGTAGAGCTAAGTTAAGCTAGGCTAGTTTAGAGTAGAGTAGAGCAGTGTAGAGTAGAGTAGAGTGGAGAAGAGCAGAGTAGAATATAGTAAAGCATATATGTGTAGAGCAAAGAAGAGCAAAGCAAAAAAAGAGTAGAGCTGACCAAGCAGAGTAGAGTTAGGTTAAGCTAGGATAGGTTAGGCTAGCCTTGGCTTTGCTAGGCTAGGCAAGAGTAGAGTAGAGCTAGGTTAGGGTCGGCTCGTTTTGTGTTGAGTAGAGTAGAGTATAGTAGAGTATGATAAAGTAAAGTAGAGTTGAGTATCGTAGAGTTGAGTATCGTAGAGTTGAGTTGAGTAGAGTAGGGTATAGTATTCTAGAGTAGAGTAGAGGTGAGAAGAGCTAGATTAGGCTGGGCTATGCCAGAGTAGGCTTGGCTAGAGAAGATTAGAGTAGAGTAGAGCTTAGTTAGGTTAGGATAGGCTAGAGTAGAGTAGAGTAGAGTAGAGAAGAGTAGAACAAAGCAAAGCAGAGGACAACAAAGTAGAGTAGGGTAGAGAAGTATGGAGGAGAAAAGAGTAAAGCTGAGTAAAGTAGAGCAGAGTAGATTAGTATAGATTAGATCTAGGAAGGGCTTAGATATGCCAACAAGGTTAGGCTAGGCTAGGTTAGAGTAGAGTAGAGTAAAGTATAGAATAGTATAGTAGAGTAGAGTAGAGTAGAGTGGTTAGGTTAGGCTAAGAAAAGCTTGGCTAGGCTAGGCTAAGTTAGGCTTGGCTAGAGAAGTGTAGAGAAGAGTAGGGTAAAATAAAGTGGAGTATAGTATTGTAGAGTAGAGTAGAGCTAGGTTAGGCTAAGCTTGGCTAGATTATAGTAGAATGGAGTAGAGTAGATTAGAGTAAAGCATAGCAGAGTAGAGTAGAGCAGAGTAGAGCAGAGTAGAGTAGAGTAGAGTAGAGCTAGATTAGGATAGGCTACTCTTGAGTACAGTGGAGTAGAGTAGAGTATAATAGAGTAAAGTAGAGTATATTAGATTAGAGTATAGTGGAGTAGAGTAGAGTAGAGTAGGGTAGAGGAGAGGAGAGGTAAGAAGAAGAGACGTGTGGAAAGTAGAGTAGAGTAGGGCAGACAAGAGAAGATAATAGTAGAGCATAATAGAGGAGAGCAGAGTAAAGTAGAGTAAAGTAGAGTAGAGCAGAGTAGAGTAGAGTAGAGTTGTTTAGAGCAAAGTAGAGTAGAGGAGAGTAGAGTAGAGCAGAGAAAAACAGAGTAGAGTGGAGCAGACCAAAGTAGAGTAGAGCCAGGTTAGAGCAAAGTATAGCAGAGTAGAGTAAATCAGAGTAGAGTAGAGTAGAGTAGAGCTGAGTAGAGCAAAGAAAAGAAAAGCATAACAGAACAGAGCAGTGCATAACAGAGTAGAGCAGTGAAGAAAAAAGCAAAGTAAAGCATAGTAGAATAGAGGAGAGTAGAGTTAGGTTAGGCTAGGCCCTACTAGGCTAGGTTAGGCTAGGATAGAGTATTAAAGCTAGGTTGGGCTAACCTAGGCTAGGTTAGAGTAGAGTGGAGTACTATAGACTAGAGTTGAGTAGATTAGAGTAGAGTAAAGTAGGGTAGAGCTAGGTTTGGCTAGGCTACGGTAGCATAAGGTAGGCTAGGCTCGACTAGGCTAGGCTATAGTAGAGTATAGTAGAGTAGAGTTGAGTAGAGGAGAGTAGAGGAGAGCAGAGCAGAGTAGAGTAGACCGAGGGAGAGCAGAGTAGAGTAGAGGAGAGAAGAGGAGAGCAGAGTAAAATAGCATAGTAGAGTGAGAAGAGTAGAATAGAGTAGAGCAGAGAAAAGCATAATAGAGCACAGTAGAGAAGAGTAGAGTAGAGCAGAGAGGAGTTAGGTTAAGCTTAGCTAGGTTATGATAAGTTACACTAGAGTAGAGTAGAGTAGAGTATACTAGGGTAGAGCTATGTTAGGCTAGGCTAGATTAGAGTAGAGTAAGGTGGAGTAGAGCTAGGTTAGGCTTTGCCAGGCTATACTAGGGTAAGCTAAGCTAAGCTAGGCAAGGCTAAACTAGAGTAGAGTAGAGCTAGGGTAGGCTAGGTGGGGCTAGATTAGAGTAGAGTAGAGTTGAGTTGAGTAAAATAGAGTAGAGTAGAGTTGAGTAGAGTAAAATAGAGTAGAGTAGAGTAGAGCAGAGTAGAGGAGAGAAAAGGAGAGGATAGTAGAGCGTAGTAGGGTATAGTAGAGTAGAGCAGAGTAAAGTAGAGCAATATAGAGTAAAGTAGAATAAAGTAGAGTACAGTAGTGCTGAGTAGAGCAAAGCATAGTACTATGGAGTAGAGCTTAAATAGGCTGGGGTAGGCTAGGCTAGAGTAGTGTGGCATGGAGTAGAGTAGAGTAGAGTTAAGTTGGGCTAGGTTAAGATAGGGTAAGCTAGGCTTGGCTAGGCAAGAGTAGAGTAGAGCTAGATTAGGCTAGGCTAAGCAAGGCTAGAGTAGATTAGAGTAGAGTAGTGTAGAGTAAAATATAATAGAGTAGAGTAGAGTGGAGTAGAGAAGTTTAAAGTATAGTGGAGTAGAGTAGAGTAGAGTATAACATAGTAGAGTAGAGTAGAGGAGAGGAGAGGAGAGGATAGAAGAAGAGAGCATAGGAGAGGAGAAGAGAACAAAGTGGAGTAGAGTAAAGTAGAAATGAGCATAGCAAAGTAGAGGAGATAAGGGCAGAGTAGAGAAAAGTAGTGCATCACAGAGTAGAGCAGAGCATAGTAGAGCAGGGTAGAGTAGAGCTAAGTTAGGGTAGGCTAGGTTAGGATAGGCTAGGCTAGACAAGAGTAGAGATGAGTAGAGCAGAGTAAAGTAGAGTAGAGTAGAGTAGAGTAGAGCTAGGTTAGGAAAGGCGAGGCTAGGTTAGAGTATCGTATAGCTGAGTAGAGTAGAGTAGAGTGGAGTATAATATAGCAGAGTAGAGTTAAGTAAGGCTAGCTTATGCTAGGCTATGGTAGGCTAAGCCAAGCTAAGCTACAGTAGAGTGCCTAGAATATAGTAGCATAGAGAACAGTCGAGTAGAGCAGAGCTCGATTCGGCTAGGCTAGTCAAGGCAAAACTCGGCTAGAGTAGAGTTGAGTAAAGGAGAGCAGAGCAGAACAAAGTAGATGAGAGTAGAGTAGAGAAGAGCAAGGCATATCAAAGTGAAGTTGAGAAAAGTAGAGCAAAGTAGAGAAGATTAGAGCAGAGCAGAGTAAAGCAAAGTAGAGCTTGGTTAATTTAAGCTATGTTAGGCTAGGCTAGGCAAGGTTAAGCTAGAGTAGAGTAAAGTAGAGTAGGATAGAGTATAATAGAATAGAGTAGAGTAGATTAGAGTATAATAGAGTGGGGCAAAGTAGAGTACTACTAAGTTAGGCTTGGCTAGGCTAGGCTAGGTTTAGATAAGCTAGAGTAAAGTAGAGCAGAGTTTTGTTAGGCTAGGCTAGGTTAGGCCAGGCTAAGCTAGGCTATATTAAAGTAGTTTAGAAGTGAGAAGAGTAGGGAAAAGTAAAATAGAGCAAAGTGGAGCAGAGTAGAGCAGAGCATAACATAGTGGAGCAGAGTAGAGTTTAGTTAGCATAAGGTAGGCTTGGCTAGGTAAGGTCAGGTTAGGCTAGGCAAGAGGAGAGTAAAGTAGAGTAGTGTTTGGTTATGTTAGACTAGGCTAGGCTAAGCTAGAGTAGAATAGAGTACAGTACAGTAGAGTAGAGCAAAACAAAGTAGAGTAAAGTAGAGTAGAGGAGAGAAGAGTAGTGTAGAGTAGAGCAAAAAAGAGTAGAGCAAAGAAGAGTATAGCAAAGTAGGGCAGAGTAGAGTAGAGTACAGTACAACAGAGAGAGTTAGAGTCAAGCAGAGTAGAGCAAATTTCCCCAAGTCTAGGCTTGGCTCTGCTTTGTTAGGTAGAGTAGGGTAGAGTATAGTAGAGTACAATAAGGTAGAGCAAATCAAAGAAAAGTAGATTAGAGTAGAGCAGAGTAAAGAAGAGCATAGTAGTGTAGAGTTGAGCAGAGCATAGCAAAGCAGAGCAAAGTATAGTAGAGTGTGGTAGTGCAGAGCTTGGTTAGAGTAGAGTAAAGTAGAGTAGAGTAGAGTAGAGTAAAGTAAGGTAGAGTTAGGTTTAGTTGGGCTAAGCTAGGCTAGGCTAGGGTAGGGTAGGGTATGCAAGGCAAGGCTAGAGTTGAGAAGAGTATTGTATAGTAGAGTAGAGTAGAGTAGAGTAGAATAGAGTAGAGTAGAGTAGAGTAGAGCTAGATTAGGTTAGGTTAGGCTAGGCTAGCTTAGAGCAGCATGGAGTAGACCAGGGTAGAGCAGAGCAGAGCAAAGTAGAATAGAAAAGAGTAGAGTAGAACAGAGCATAAGAAAATAGGGCTGAGTAGAGCGAGGTTAAGCTATACTAGGCTAGGCTAGAATAGAGTAGAGTAGAGTAGAATAGAGTGGAATAGAGCAAGGTTTGGCTAGGCTACCTATGCTAAGCTAACCTAAAGTATGCTATGCTAGAGTAGAGCAGAGTAGAGTAGAGCTAGATTAGAATAGGCTAGGATAGGCTGGAGTATAATAGAGTAAAGTAGAGTAGAGTAGAGAAAAGTAGAGTAGAGTAAAGCAAAGTACAGTAGAGTAGAGTAGCATAGAGTAGAGTACGGTAGAGTAAGGTTAGGCTAAGCTAAGCGAGGCTAAGCAAGACTAGACTAGGCTAGGCTAAGCTAGGCTAGTTTAGAGTAAAATAGAGTAAAGCTATGTTAAGCAAGGCTAGGCTAGGCTAGCTTAGAGTAGAGTAGAGAAAAGCTAGGTTAGGCTAGGCTAGGCTATGATAGGCAAGGGTATGCTAGGTAGGCTATGCTATAGAAGGTTAGAGTAGGGTAGAGTAGAGTATAGTAGAGTGGAGTAGAGTAGAGCTTGGTTTGGCTAGGCTATGCTTGGCTAACCCAGAGTAGAGCAGAGTATTGAAGAATAGAGCAGAGCAGAGTAGAAAATATAACAATAGAGCAAAGTAGTGTGGAATAAAGAAGAGTAGAGTAAAGTAGAGCTGAGCTAAGAAGAGCAGAGCAGAGTAGAGCTAGGTTAGGCTAAGTAAGAGGTTGGGCTAGGTTAGAATATAATAGAGTAGTGTACAGTACAGTAGAGTAGAATTGAGTAGAGTATGGTAGATTATAGTAGAGTATAGTAGATTATAGTAGAATAGAGCTAGGTTAAGCTAGGCAAGGCTATCATAGGCTAGGCTAGGTTAGGTTAGGCTCGAGTAGAGTAGAGTAGAATTGACAAGAGCTAAGTTAAGTTAGGATAGGGTAAGCTAGGCTTTGCTAAAGCAAAATAAAGTAGAGCAGAGCATAACAGTGTAGAGAGAGCATAGTAGAGTAGAGCTAGGTTAGGTTAGGCTAGTTAGGCTATGCTAAGATAGGCTTGGTTAAGCTAAACTATAGTTGAGAAGAGTAGAGTAGAGTAGATTAGAGTAGAGCTAGGTTAGGTAAGGCCAGGCTAGAGTAGAGTACAGCAAAGCGGAGTAGAGCCGAGTAGAGTAGAATATAGTAGAATAGAGTAGAGTAGAGTAGATTAGATTAGAGTAGAGTGGAGTAGAGTAAAGTAGAGTAGGGGAGAGGAAAGGAGAGTAGAAGAGAGGAGTGGAGAGAAGAGTAGAAGAGAGGAGAGGAGAGCAAAGCAGAGTAGAGTAGAGCAGAGTAGAGTAGAGCAGAGAAGAGTAAAGCAGATTAGAGCTGAGCTGAGTAGAGTAGAGTAGAGCAGAGCAATGTAGAGGATAGAAGAGTTGAGTAGAGAAAAATAGAGAAGCACAAAGCAGAGCAAAGCTAGGTTAGGCTAGGCTAGAGTATTATGGAATAGAGTAGTGTAGAGTGGAGTCGAGTAGAGTTGAGTAGAGTAGAGCAAAGCTAGTTTAGGCTAGGCAAGTTAAGAGTAGAGTATAGTAGAGTAAGTTAGAGTAGAGGCTATGCTAGGCTAGGCTAGGGTAGGCTAGAGTGGAGTAGGGTAGGGTAGAGTAGAGCTGAGTATAATAGAGAAAGGCAAGGTTAGGCTAAGATAGCCTAAGTTAGGCTAAGTTAGAATAGAGTAGAAAAGAATATAATAGAATAGTGCAGAGCAATTCAAAAAGAGCAAAGTTGAGTAGGGCTAAGTAGAGTTTGTTTAGGCTAGGTGAAAGTAGGGTAGAGTAGAGAAGAGAAGAGTAAAGTATAGCTAGTTTTGGCTAGGCTAAGCTAAGATAGAGTGGAGTAGAGTAGTGTAGAGTAGAGTAGAGTAGGATAGAGTAGATTAGAGTAGAATAGAGTATAGCAGAGAAAAGTAGAGTAGGGCTAAGTTAGTTTAGGTTAGGGTTGGTTAGGCTCGACTAGAATAGGCTAGTCTAGAGAAGAGTAGAGTAGATTAGAGGAGAGTAGAGGAGAATAGTGTATAGTAGAGTAGAGTAGAGTAGAGTAGAGCAAATTAGAGGAGAGGAGAAGAGAAGAGAGGAGAGTATAGTAGACCAGACTATGGTGGAGTGGAGCAGAATGGACTAGAGTAGTGAAAAGAAAAGCATAGTAGAGCACACTAGAGTAGAGTAGAGCAGAGTAGAGCAAGGTTAGGCTAGGCTAGACTAAGCATGGCTAGACTAGGCTAGAGTTAGAGTAGTATAGAGGAGAATAGAGTAAAGTTGTTTAGAGTAGAGTAGAGTGAGGTAGAGTTATGTTAGGCTAGGCTAGGTTAAGTAGAGTAGAGTAGAGAGGAGTAGAGCCAGGTTTGGCTAAGCTAGGCTAGGGTAGGGTAGGTTAGGTTAGGCAAGAGTAGGCTAGTCTAGGCTATGGTAGAGTAGAGTAGAGTGGAGCTAGGTTAGTCTTGGCTAAGCTAGAGAATTGTAAAGTAGAGTAGAGTAGTGTAAGGTAGAACAATCTAGAGCATAATAGAGTAGAGTAGAGTAGAGTGGTGACAAGCAGAGCAGAGCTAAGACTAGGCTAAGCTAGGTGAGAGTCAAGTAGTGTTGAGCTAGGTTAGGTTAGGCTAGGCTTGTTTAGCTTAGAGTAGATTTGAGTAGAGTAGAGTAAGGTAGAGGAGAGTAGATTAGAGTAGAGCTCGTTTAGGCAACGGTAAGCTAGGCTAGGCTAGGCAAAACTAGAGTAGAGTAGAGTTGAGTTGAGTATAGCGGGGTAGAGTAGAGTAGAGTAGAGTAGCGTAGAGTAGAGCTGTGTCAGGCAATGCTAAGCTAGGCTAGGATTAGCAAGGCTTGGTAAGAGTAGAGTAGAGTAGTGTAGACCAGAGGAGAGCACAACAAAGTAGAGAAGGGGAGAGTAGAGCAGAGCAAAAAGAGCAGAAGTAGCAGAGTAGAGCCAAGTAGCACAGAAAGAGTAGATAAGAGCAAAGAAGAGTAGAGTTGAGTTGAAAGAGAAGAGCCGAGTAGAGTTGAGTAAAGAAGAGTAAAGTAAAGTAGAGTAGAGCAATGTAGAGTAGGGAAAAGTAGAGGAAAGAAGAGTAGAGGAAAGCTAGGTTGGCTAGAATAAGCCAGGCTAGGCCAGGCTTGGCTAAGCTAGAGTAAAGTAGAGTTGAGTTGAGTAAAGTTAGTTAGGTTAGCTTAGATTTATGTGGAGTAGAGTAGAGTAGAGCTAATTTTGGCTAAGCTTTGCTAGGCTTGGGTAGGCTTGGCTAAGCTAGGCAAGAGTACAATAGAGTAGAGTAGAGTAGAGTAAAGTAGAGCTCAGCTAGGCAAGGCAAGGCTCAGCTAGAGTAGAATAGAATTGAGTAGAATGAAGTAGAATAGAGTAGAGTGGAGCAAAGCAGAGTATAGCAGAGCAGAGTATAGTAGAGCAAAGAAAAGTAGCATATTGCTGGGTTAGATTAAGCTAGGCTAGGTTATAGTAAAATGGAGTCGAGTAAAGTAGAGTGTAGTAGAGTAGAGTATATTATATATTAGAGTAGAGTAAAGTAGAGTAGAGTAGGAAAGATAAGGCTTTGTAAAGTAGGTTAGGCTAAACTATCATAGAGTAGAGTAGAATAGAGTAGAGAAGAGTAGCACAGTGCAGAGGAAAGTAGAGTAGAGTGTAGTAAAGTTGAGAATAAAGCAGAGTAGATTAGAGCACAGATGAGTAGAGCAAGGTTTGGCTAGGATAGAGTTGAGCAAAGTAGAGTCTAGTAGAGTAGAGAAGAGTATAGCTAGGTTAGGCTAGGCTAGGCTATGTGAGGCTAAGTAGAGTAGAGTAAAGTAGATTGAGTAGAGTAGAGTAAAGCTAGAGTATAGTAGAGCAAAATAAAGTATAGTAGAGTAGAGTGGAGTAGAGTCGAGCAGAATAGAGCAGAGTAGAGCAAAGTAGAGCAGAGAAGAGAAGAGTAGAGCTAGTTTTGGCTAGGCTAGGCTAATTTAGGGAAGGCTAGGCTTGGCTAGGCTAGAGTAGAATAGAGCAGAGTAGAGTAAAGTTTATCAAGGTTGGGCTAGAAGAAGGTAAGCTAAACAAAGCGTTTGTAGGCTACAGTAAAGAAGTGTAGAGTATAGTAGAATTATAAAGAGCAAAGCAAAGAAGAGTACAATAGAGAAGAGTAAAGTAGAGCAGAGAAGAGCAAAGCAAAGATAGGTTAGGTTAGGCTAGGCTAGGCCTAATATAGTAGAGTAGAGTAGAGCTTAGCTAGTTTAAGTTAGGCTAAGCTAGGCTAGAGTAGCAAAGAAGATTAGAGTAGAGTAGAGTAGTGCTAGGTTTGGCTAGGTTAGGCACAGCTTGGCTTGCAAGAGTAGAATAGAGCCAAGCAGTGCAAAGTAGAGTAGAGTAGAGAAGAGTAGAGCAGAGTAGACCAATGTAGAGTAAAGTAGAGTAGAGTAGAGAAGAGTAGAGGAGAGTAGAGTAGAGAAGAGAAAAATTTAGTAAAATAGAGGAGAGTAGAGCAGAGTGGAGTAGAGCTAGGTTAGACTAGGCTAGAGTTGGGTATAGTAGAGTAGAGTTAGGTTAGGTTAGGCTAGACTAAGCTTTGGTAGGCTAGGCTAGAGTAGAGTTTAGTAAAGTGGAGTAGAGTAGTGCTAGTTTAGGCTATGCTAGGCTAAACTAGGCTAGAGTAGAGTAGAGTAGAGTAGAGTTGAGTAGAGTAGAGTAGGGCAAAGCAGACTAGAGAAGAGTAGGGCAAAGAAGAGTAGAGCTGAGTAGAGCAGAGTAGAGTAGTGTAGAGCTAGGTTAGGCTAGGCTAGGCCAAAGTAGAGTGGAATATGGTAGAGATAGCTTAGGCTTGGCTAGGCTAGGCTAAGCTATGCCAGGTTAGAGTGGAGAAGTGTATATTAGAATGTAGTAGAGTATAGTAGTATAGAGTAGAGTATAGTACAGTATAGTAGAGTAGAGTATAATAAAGTAGAGTTAAGTTGAGTAAAGCATAGTAGAGTAGAGTAGAGGAGAGGGCAAAAGAGGAGAGCAGAGGAGAGGAGAGCAGATCAGATTAGAGTAGGGGAGATGAAAGTAGACCAGAGTAGAGTAGAGTAGAGAAAAAAGAATAATGTAGAGCAGAGTAGGGCAGAGTAAAGTAGAGTAGACCAAAGCTATGTTAGATAAGGCTAGGCTTGAGTAGAGTAGAATAGAATATATTAGAGTAGAGCAAATTAAATAAAGATAGGTTAGGCTAAGCAAGGCTATAGAATAATAGAGTAGAGTGGAGTAGAGGAGAGCCAAGTAGAGTAGAGTAGAGTAGAGTCGGGCAAAGCAGTGCATAGTAGAATAAAGCTGAGTAGAGTAGAGAAGAGCATATCAGAGTAGAGCTAGGTCTGGTTAGGCTAGGTTAAGTTTGGTTAGGCTAGGCTATAGTAGAGTGGAATAGAGCATAGTATAGTGGAGTAGGCTAGAGCAAGGTTAAGATTGGTAAAGCTAGGCTAAGTTAGAGTAGGGTATAGTAGAGTAAAGTAGAGTAGAGCTATTTAGCCTAGGCTAGGCTAAACGGTGGTACGCTAAGGTAGGCTAGGCTAGGCTAGAGTAGAGTAGAGTAGAGTAGGGTAGAGTAGACTAGAGTAGAGCTAGGTTTGGTTGGGCGAAGCTAGGCTTGGCTCGACTAGTCTAGGGTAGGCTAGGCTAGGCATGGGTAGAGTACAGGAGGGTAGAGTATTGTCGAGTAATGCTAGGTTAAGCTAGGCTAGGTTAGGCTAAGCTAAGCTAGGCAAGAGCATAGTAGATTAGAGTAGCATAGAGTAGAGAAGAGTAGAGCAAAGTAGAGTAGAGTTTAGAAAATCAAAGTAGAGAAGAGCAAAGTAGAGTAGATTAGAGCAGAGTAGAGCTAGGTTTGGCAAGGCTAAGCTCAACAAACTATGCTAGGCTAGGCTATGGTAGGTAAGGTTGGTCTAGGTTAGAGTAGAGCAGATTAGAGTAGAATAGAGTATAATAGAGCTAAATTAAGCTAAGCTAGAGTAAAGACTAAACAGAGTAGAGTAGAGAAGAGTAGAGCAGAATAGAGTGGAGTAGAGTAGAGCTAGGCTAAGCTGTGCTAGTCTAGGCTAGGTAAGACTAGGCTACAATAGAATAGAGTATAGTAGAGTATAGCTTGGTTTGGTTAGGCAAGCGGAGGTTAGAGTAGAGTAGAGTATAGTAGAGTAGACCTAGGTTAGGGTAGGCTAGGTTAGGTTAAGATAAGCTAGAGTACAGTATAGTATAGTATAGTTGACTAGAGTAGAGTAAAGTAGAGTAGAGGTATATAAAGCTAGGTTAGGCTAGGTTAGGATAGAGTTGAGTAGAGTATAGTAGAGTAGAGCAGTACAGAGTTGAGTAGAGTAGACAAGAGGAGAGGAGAGCAGAGTAAAGCACAATGCCAATTAGAAGAGAAGAGTAGAGTAATGCAGAGCATAGTAGAGTAGAGACGAGCAATATAGAGTAGTGTAAAGAGGAGCAGAGAAGAGTAGATCAGTGCAGAGGTTGGTTAGGCTATGTTAGGCTAATCTAGGTGAAGCTAGGTTATAGCGGAGTAGAGTAGAGTAGAGTAGAGTAGAGCTAGGTTAGGTTAGGCTAGGTAGGGATAGGCTAGTCTAGGCAAGAGTAGAGTAGAATAGAGTAGAGTAGAGTAGAGCTAGGTTAGGCTAGGCTAGGAAAGGTTAAAATTTAGTAAAATAGAGTAAGGTAGAGTAGAGTAGACCTAGGTTATGCGAGGGTAGGATAGAGTACAATAGATAATAGTAGAGTAGAGTAGAGTAGAGAACAGTAGAGCAGAGCAGAGCAGAGCATAGAAAAATAGAGAAGAGCATAATAGTGTAGAGTAAAGCATAGTAGAGTAGAGCAAAGTAGGGAAGAATAGAGCTAAGTTAGGCTAGTCTAGGCTAGGTTAGGTTAGGCTAGAGTACCATAGATTAGAGTTAGGTTGGGCTTGGCTAGGGTAGGCTTGGTTAGATTAGAATAGACTAGTGTAAAGTATAGAAGAGTACAACAGAGTAGAGTAAAGTAGAGTAGAGAAGAGTGAAGCTTGGTTAGGCTAGGATATAGTATAATAGATTATATTAGAGTAGAGTAAAGTAGAGTAGAGCAGAGTAGAGTATTGTATAGTAGAGTAGGATAGAGTAGAGTGGACTAGAGTAGAGCAGAGTAGAGAAAAGCTGAGTAGAGAAAAATAGAGTAGAGTATAATAGAGTAGAGTAGAGCTTAGTAAAGCTAGGTTAGGCAAGGCTAGGAAAGCCTAGGCTTGAGAATAGTAGAGAAGGGTAGAGCTAAGTTAGGTTAGCCTAGGCTAGGTTAGAGTATAGTAGAGTTGATTACAATAAAGTAGAGTCTAATAGAGTAGAGTACAATAGAGTAGAGTAGAGCTAGGTTACCCTAGCCATGGCCAGGCTATGGTAGGCGAGGCTAGAGTAGAGTGGACTAGAATTGAGTGGAGTAGAGCTTAGTTTGCCTAGGTTAAGCTTGGCTAGAGTATACAGTAGAGTAGAACAGAGAAGAGAGAAGTAGAGCAAAGATGAGCAAAGTTGAGTAAAGGAGAGTAGTGTAGAGCAGATAAGATTAAAGCAAAGTAGAGCAGAGCAGAGTAGAGAAAAACATAACAAAGTAGAGTAGAGCAGAGAAGAGTAGAGCTTGGTTAGGCTAAGTTAGGCTATGTGAGGCTAGGTAAGCTAGGTTAGAGTAGAGTATAGTAGAGTAGACTAGAGTAGAGTAGAGTAGAATAGAGTAGAGTAGAGTATAGTGGAATAGAGTTGAGTAGAGTAGGGTAGAGTAGATTAGAGTAGAGTAGTATAGAGTAGAGTAAAGTAGAGTAGAACAAAGTTGAGCAGAGTAGAGTGTAGCAAATTAGAGCAGAGTAGAGAAGTGTAGAGTAGAGTAAAGTAGAGTTGAGTAGATTTAGGTTTGTTTAGGTTAAGCTACGCTAGGTTAGGCTAGAGTAGAGTATAGTAAGGTAGAGAAGATTAAGCTAGGTTAGGCTAGGTTAAGTTAAAAAAGAGTAGAGTAGAGTATGGTTTAGTAGAGTAATGTAAAGTAAAGTAGAATATAGTATAGTTAAGTTGAGTAAAGTATGTTAAGCCTATGCTAGGCTAAGTTAGAGTAGAGTAGAGTAGAAAAGAGTAGAGTAGAGGAGAGTAAAATAGAGTATAGTGGAGTAAGGTTAGGCTAGGCTTTAGTAGAGTAGAGTAGAGAGGAGCAGAACAGAGCAAAGTAAAGCTAAGTAGAGTTAGGTTAGGCAAGGCTAGGCTAGGCTAGAATAGAGTGGAGAAGAGCTAGGTTAGGGCTATGCTAGCTTAGGCTAGGTTAGATAAGAGTATAGTAGAGGTTAGTAGAATGGAGTAGAGTATAGTGGAGTAGAGTAGCGTAGAGCAGAGTAGAGTAGAGTAGAGTAAAGCTAGGTTAGGCTAGGCTAACCTATGCGAGTATAGGCTATGGTTGGCTTGGCTAAAGTAAAATATGGTTGAGTAGAGTAAAGTAGAGCTAGGTTAAGCTGGGCTAGAGTACATAGTAGAAAAGAGTAGAATAGAGTAGAGAAAAGTTGAGTATAGTAGAGCATAACAAAATAATGCAAAGAAGAGTAGAGTAGAGCTTGGTTAGGCTAGGCTAAGCTTAGCTAGGCTATGCTAGGCATGGCTATATCTAGAGTATAGTAGAGTAGACTTGAGTAAAGTAGAGCTTGGTTAGGCGAGGCTAGGCTATGTTGGAGTAGAGTAGAGTAGAGCAGAGTATAATAGGGTAGAGCAGAGTATAGTAGAGCTAGGTTATGCTAAGCTAGGAAAGGCTCGGCTAGGCTACACTAGAGTAGAGTAGAGTAGAGTAGAGTTAGGTTAAGTTAGGCTAGACTTGGCCAAAGAAGGGCATAGTAGAGTAGAGTAGAGTAGGGTAAAGTAGAGTAGTGTAGATAGAGTAGAATAAAGTAGAGTATAGTAGAGTATAGTAGAATAAAGTAATGTATAGGAAAGGAGAGGAGAGGAGAGCAGAGTAGTGTAGAGGAGAGAGAAAAGAGAGAAAGAGTAGAGTAGAGCAATGTAGAGTAAAGTAGAGAAGTGCAAAGTAGAGAACGGAAGAGCAAAGAAGAGGAGGGTAGAGCAAGGTCAGGCTGGGGTAGGCTAGGCTAGAAAGAGTATAGTAGAGTAGGGTAGAGTAGTGTAGAGCTAGGTTAAGCTAGGCAAGGCTATGATAGGCTAAGTTAGCTTATATTTGGCTAGGCTGGAGTAGTTTGGAGTACAGTAGAATAGTGTAGAGCTAGATTAGGCTAGGCTTGTGTATAGAAGATTAGAGTAGTGTATAGTGGAATAGAGTAGAGTAAAGAAGAGTAGAGTAGAGTAGAGAAAAGTAGAGTTGAGTAGAATAGAGTAGAGTAGAGGAGAGTAGAGTAGAGCAAAGTAGAGTGGAGCAGAGTAGAATAAAGTAAAGCTAGGTTAGGTTATGCTAGGCTAGGCTAGAGTAGAGTCGAGTCGAGTAGAGTAGAGCAAGGTTAGGCTATGCTAGGCTTGGCTAAGCTAGAGTATAATAGAGTAGAGTAGAGTAGAGTAAAGTAGAGCATGCAAGAACAGCATAGAGTATAGCAGAGTAGGGTAGAGTATAGCAGAGCAGAGTTGAGTAGAGTAGAGTAGAGTAGCATTAAGTTAGGCTAGGTTAGGTTAGTGTAACATGGGTACACTAGGTTAGGCTAGCATAGAGTAGAGTAGGGTAGAGTTGAGCTAGGTTAGATTAGGCTAGACTAGAGTATAGTAGAGCAAAGTAGAGTAGATTAGAGCAGAGAAGAACAGAGTGGAGTAGAGTAGAGTAGAGTAGAGTAGAGTAGAGCAGAGTGGAGTAGAGCAGAGTAGAGCTTAGCAAAGCTTGATTAGGCTTGGCTAGAGTATCGTAGAGTAGAATAAACTAGAGTAGAGTAGAGTAGAGTAAAGAAAGGATAGGTGAGGCTAGGCTAAGTTAGAGTTCAGTATAATAGAGTTGATTAGAATAGAATAGAGTAGAGTAGAGTAGTGTAAGGCTTGGTTGGGCTAAGCTAGGCTTGGTTAAGTTAGGCTAAACTAGGCTAGGCTAGAGTAGAGTATAGTTGAGTAGAGTATACCTGAGCTAGTTTAGGCTAGGCTAGGTTAAACTAGGCCATAGAAGAGTAGAGTACAGTAGAGTAGAGTAGAGCATAACAAAGTAGATAAGAGCAGTGTAGAGTAAACTAGAGTAGAGTATAGTAGAGTAAAGTAAAGTAAAGCTAGGTTAGGCTAGAGTAAAGTAAAGTAGAGTAGAGTAGAGCAAGGTTAGGCTGCACTAAGCTAGGCTAGGTTCGAGTGGAGAAGAGTAAAGTAGAGTAGAGTAGAGTAGAGCATATTAAAGTAGAGTAAATTAGAGAAGAGTAAAATAGAGTAGAGTAGAGAATAGTGAAGCAGAGTTGAGTAGAGTTGATTACAGTATAGTAGAGGAGAGGAGGGGAGAGGGGAGGACATGAGAGTAGAGGTAGGTAGAGTAGGGTAGAGTAGACTAGAGTAAAGAAAAATAAAGTAGAGCAAGTAGAGCAAAGTATAGTAGAGTAGACTAGAGCAGATCAAAACTAGGTTAAACTGGGCTAAGCTTGGCTAAAGTAGGGTATAGTTGTGTGCAGTAGAGCTAATCAAGGTTAAGTTAGGCTAAGCTAGGCTAGGCTAGGCTTGAGTAGAGTAGTAGAGTAGAGTAGAGTGGAGTAGAGCGAGGTTAGGCTTGGTTAGGTTAGGATAGGCTAGGCTAACCTCGCATAGGGTAGAGTAGAGTAGAGTAGAGTAGAGTAATGTATAATAAAGAAAAGAAGTGCCTAATAGAGCAGAAGTGCAGAGCAGAGCAATGCAAAGTAGAGCATAGTAGAGTAGAGTAGCATAGAGTAGAGCAGAAAAGTTCAGAGCTAGGTTTTTCTATGCTATGCTCAGCAAGGCTAGGCTAGAGTAGAGTAGAGTAGAGTAGAATAGAGTAGAGGTCAGTTAGGCTAGGTTAGGCTAGGCTAGGCTATCCTTTAGTAGAGTAGAGTATAGTAGAGTAGAGTAGAGTAGAGCTAGATTAGGTAAGGCTAAGATTGGTTAGTCTATAGTTGAGTAGAGTAGAGTAAAGTTGAATAGAGTAAAGTAGAGTAGAGCAGAGCAGAGCAAAGAAGAGTAGAGAAGAGCAGAGCAGAGTAGAGCAAGGCAGAGTAGAGCTAGAAGTTCTAAGCAGAGTAGAGTGGAGTAGAGCAAAGCAGTGTAACCTGAACAGAGTAGAGAAGGGCATAATAGGGTAGAAAAGTGTAGAGCAGAATAGAGAAAACTATAGCAAAGTAGAGTAGAGCAGAGTAGAGTAGAGTAGAGTAGCATAGAGAATAGTTAGGTTAGACTAGCCAAGGCTAAGCGAAGCTAGTTATAGTAGAGTAGAGTATAGTAGAGTAGAGTAGAGTAGGGCAAAGTGGAGTAGAGTAGAGGGGAGCATAGCAGAGTGTAGTAGAGTTAGGTTAAGTTAGGCTAGGCTAGGTTAGCCTAGAGTAGAGTAGAATAAAATATAATAGAGTAATGTAGAGTAGAGCAAGGTTAGGTTAGGGTAGGCTAAGCTAAGTTAAAGTGGAGTATAGTAGAGAGGAGTAAATTAGAGTAAAGTAGAGTAAAGTTGAGTAAAGTAGAGTAGAGCTAAGTTAGGCTAAGCTAGTCTAGGGAAGGAAGGGCTAGTCAAGAGTAGAGTAGAGTAAAGTATAGTAGAGTAGAGCTAGGTTAGGCTAGGCTAAACGAGGCTAGAGTAGACAAGAGTATAGTAGAGTAGAGTAGAGCAAAGTAGAATATAATAGAGTAGAGTAGAGCAGAGCAGAGAAAAGAAATATAGTGTAGAGTAGAGTAGAGTATAATAGGGTAGAAAAAATCAGAATAAAGTAGAGAAGTGCATAGTAGAGAAGAGTATAGTAGACTTAGGTTAGGTTAGATAAGTTAGGTTGTGCTAGGCTTGGCAAGGCTCAATTAGGCTAGAGTAGAGTAGAGTGTAGTAGAGAAGAGTAGAGTATTGTAGAATAGAGTAGTTTAGAGTAGAGTAAAAAGGAGCAAGGTTAGGTTAGGAAGTAGAGCAGAGTAGAGTAGAGTAGAGTAGAGTATAGTAGAGTAAAATGGAGTGGAGCAGAGCAAGGTTAGAGTAGAGCTGAGCAAAGTTGAGCTAAGTAGAGTAGAGTAGAGTAGAGTAGAGCAAAAAAGAGTAGTTCATAGTAGAATAGAGTAGAACAGAGTAAAATAGAGCATAATAGAGTAGAAAAGAGTAGAGTAGAGCCAAAAAGAGTAGAGTTGAGCAAGTAGAGTAGAGTTAGGTTTTGCAAAGCTAGGTTAGGCTTGGCTTGGATAGGCTAGGCTAGGTTAGAGTAGAGTAGAGCTAGGTTAAGCTAAGCGAGAGTAGAGTAGGGCAGAGTAGAGTGGACCTAAGTTTTGTTAGGCTAAGTTAGAGTAGAGTAGAGTAGATTAGAGTAGAGAAGAGTAAAGTAGAGTAGTGATAGGCTAGACAAGGTTTGGATAAGCTAGGCTAGGAAAGAGTAGAGTGGAGTAGTGTAGAGTAGAGTAGAGTAGAGCTAAGTTATGCTAGGCTAAGCTAGGCTATGTTAAACTAGCTAGAGTAGAGTAGAGTAGAGTTAAGTAGAGTTGAGAAGAGTAGAGCAGAGCAGAGTAAAGTAGAGCAGAGTAGAGTAGAGCAAAGTAGAGCAGATCAGAGTATAGAAATGTCGAGCAAAGCAAAGTAGAGCAGAGTAAAGCAGAGCAGAGAAGAACTAGGTTGGGCTAAGATAGGCTTGGCAATGCTAGAGTAGAGTAGAGTCATGATAAGTTAGGCTAGAGAAGGCTAGACTAGGTTTGAGTTTAGTATATTAGAGTAGAGTATAGTAGTGCAGAGGAGAAAAGAGTAGGGCAAGGTTAGGTTAGGCTAGGTTGATCTATGCTAGGGTAGGCTAGGCATGGCTAGGTTAGGCTAGGCTAAAGTAAAGTTGTGTAGAGTAGAGTAGAGTAGAGAAGAGTAGAGCAGAGTAAAGTAGAGTTAGGTTAGGTATAACATGCCTCAGTTAGGCTTGATTAAAGTAGAGTAGAATAGGGTAGTCTAGTGCAGAGCAAATTATAGTAGAGCAGAGCAGAGTAGAGAAGAGTGGAATAAAGCTAGGTTAGGTTAAGCTAGACTATGTTAGGTTAGTGTAGAGCAAAGTAAAATAGATTAGACCATAGCAAAGTAGAGTAGAGTAGAGTAGAATTGAGCAAAGCAAAGCACAGTAGTAGAGCAGAGTAGAGTTAAGTTAAGTTAGGGTAGGCTAGGCTTGGCTAGGTTAGAGCAGAGTAGATTAGAATAGAGTAGAGCATAACAGTGTAGAGCTGAGCTGAGCAGAACAGAGAAAAGTAGAGCAAAAAAAGTATGATAGATTGAGGTTAAGCTAGGCTGGGCAAAGTTAGGCTTGGCTTGGCCAGGCATGGCTAGAGTAGAGTATAGTATAGTAGAGTAGAGAAGAGTATAGTAGAGTAGAGTAGAGTAGAGCAATGTTAGGTTAGGCTAGGCTAAGCTAGAGTAGAGTCGAGTAAATTAGAGTAGAGTAGAGTAGAGTAGAGTAGAATAGAGTAGAGTAAAGTAGAGTATAATAGGGTATAATAAGTGTAGTAGAGTAAAGTATTATGTAGTATAGTAGAGTTGAGCAGAGTAGAGTAGAGTAGAGCTAGGTTTGTTTAGCCTAAGCTGTGGTAAGCTTGGCTAAGCAAGGCTAGAGTAGAGCATAATAGAGTAAAGTAGAGTAGAGTAGAGCTTGGTTAGGCTAAACTAGGTTAGAGTATAGTGGAGTAGAGTAGAGTAGAATAGAACAAAGAAGAGTTGAGTAGTATAGAGCAGAGTGGAGTAGAGAAAAGTAGTGTAGAGCAGAGTAGAGTAGTGTAGAACTGAGTAGAATAGAGAAAAATATAGTAGAGTAGAGTAGAGTAGAGTAGAGTAGGGTAGAGTAGAGTTAAGTAGAGTAAAATAGTGTAGAGTAGAGCAAAGTAGAGTAGAGCACAACAGAGCAAAGTAAAGAGAACTAGAGTAGAGTAGTGCAGAGCAGAACGAGATTAGGCTAGGTTATGCTATAACAGAGTAAAGTTGAGCTAAGTTAGGCTAGGCTAAGCTAGGCAAGGTCTGATTAAAGTAGAGAAGAGTAAAGTAAACTAGAGAAAAGTAAAACAGAGTAGAATAGAGTAGTGTAAAGCAGAGTAGAGCAGAGCTAGATTACGATAGGCTAGGCTAAGCAAGTTTCGACTATAGTAAACTAGAGCTAGGTTAGGTTAGGCTAGGTTAGAGTAGAGTCAAGTAGAGTAGTATAATATAGAGTAGTGTAGTTAATAGAGTAGAGCTAGGTTAAGCTACGTTAGGCCAGGCTAAATTAGGGTAGGAATGGTTAGACTAGTCTAGGCTAGATTATAGTAGAGTAGAGTTGAGTGGAGTAGATCAGACAAGAGTAGTGCAAGATTAGGGTTGGCTAGGCTAGGCTAGGCTGGAGTATAATAGAGTAGTGTGGAGTAGAGCAAAATAGAGTAGAGTAGAGTAGAGTAGAGTAGAGAAAAGTAGAGTAGAGCAGAGTAGAGTAGAGTAGAGAAGAGCTAAGTAGGCTAAGCCATGCTAGGCTAAGCTAGGCTATAATAGAGTAGAGTAGAGTAGAGAAAGGTTAGGATTGGCTAAGCTAGGAAAGGCTACAGTAGAGTAAGGTAGAGTAGAATAGACCTAGCTTAGACTAGGCTAGGCTAGGCTCTGTTTGAGCAGTTTAGAGTTGAGTAGAGTAGGGTAGAGAAGATTTGAGCCCAGTTAAGCTAAACTAGGATACAACAGAGTAGAGTATAACAGAGTAGAGCAGGGCAAAGCAGAGTAAAGCAAAGTAGAGTAGTGCATAGCAGAGTAGAGTAGAGTAGAGTAGAGAAGAGAAGAGCAAAGTAGAGTAGAGAAGAGCAGAGTAGAGTAGAGCAATCAAGAGTAGAGTAGAGTATAGCAGAGCCTAGATGAGGCTAGGCTCTAAGAAAGAGTAGAGTAAAGGAGAGTAGGATAAATTAGAGTATACAAAAGTTAGGCTAGGCTAGGCTAGGTTAGGCTAGAGTAGAGTAGACTCGAGTAGAGTTGAGCTAGGTTAAGGTAGGCTAGGCTGGGCTAGGGTAGACTAATGTAGAGTTGTGCAGAGTAGAGTAGAGCAAAGCAGAGTAGAGAAAAATAGTGTAGAGTAGAGAAAAGTAGGAAGGGCATACCATAGAAGAGTGGAAAGATGCAAAATGAAACAAAGTAGAGTAGGGTAGCATAGAGCAAACTAGAGTAGAGGAAAGCAAAGTAAAGTAGAGCAAGGTTAGGCTAGGATAGGCTATGGTAGGCTAGGCTAGGCTAGAGTAAAGTATAATAGTGTAGAGTAGAGTGGAGCTAAGTTGGGCTTGGCTAGGCAAGGTTAGGTTAGAGTAAAGTAGAGTAGAGTTGAGTAGAATATAGCAGAGTAGAGCTAGCTTAGACTAGGATAGGCTCGGATACGCTTGGCTAGGTTTTGTTAGGCGATGGCTAGAGAAGAGTAGAGAAGAATAGAGTAGAGTATTGTGTAGTATAATAGAGTATAATAGGGTAGAGTAGAGTAGAGCTTTGTTTGGCTAGGCTTGGCTAAATTACTATAAAGTAGAGTATAGTAGAGTAGAACAGAGTAGACCAGAGTAAAGTAGCACTAGGTTTGACTAGGCTAGGCTAGACTAAAGTAGCATAAAGTAGAGTAGATTAGAGCTAGGTTTGGCTAGGCTAGGCTAGGCTAAGTTAGAGTAGAGTAAAGTAGAGTAGAGTAGAGTAGAGTAGAGCTAGGTTAGGCCAGGCAAGGCTTTGATAAGCAAGGCTAGGCTAGAGTAGAGTAGAGAAATGTTAGGTTAGGCTAGGCTAAATCGGGCTAGAGTTGACTAGAATAAAGCAGAGTATAGTAGAGCAGACTAGAGCAGAGAAGAGTAGAGAAAAGTTGAGGAAAGTAAAGTGGAGCAGAGCAAAGTTGAGAAGGGAGAAGTAAAGCAGAGTAGAGTAGAGTAGAGTGAAGTAGGGTAGAGTAAAGTAGAGCTTGGTTAGGCTAGGGTAGGCCAGACTAGGATAGGCTAGAGTAGAGTAGAATTAAGTTTAGTTAGGCTAGGATAAGTTAGAGCATAGTAGAGTAGATTAGAGTATAGTAAAGTGGGCAAAGCAAAGTAGGGCATAGTTGAGCAGAGTAGAGTAGAGCAGAGCTTAGCAGATAAGAGCAGAGTAGAGCAGAGAAGAGCAAAGTAAAGCAGAGAAGAGCAGTATATAGTAGAGCAAAGCAGAGCCTAGGTTAGGCCATACTTGGCTAAGAAAGAGTAGAGTAGGTTAAAGTAGTGCATAGCAAGGCTAGGCTAGGCTAGATAAGGTTTGGCTAAGCTTGGCTAGGTTATGCTAGAGTAAAGTAGAGTAGCATAAAGCTAAGTTAGGATAGTGTAGAATAAAATAGAGTAGATTAGAGTAGCTTAGAGTGGAGAAGAGTAGAGTAGACTAAGGCTAAGCTAGGCAAGGCTTGGCTAAGATCGGTTAGGCTAGGCTAGGCTAAGCTACAGTCAAGTAGAGCAGAGTAGAGTAAAGTAGAGTTGAGTAAAGTATAATAAGTTTGGTAAGGCTAGACTAGCTGAGGCATAGTTGGGCTAGGTTAGGCTAGGATAGGCTATAGTAGAGTAAAGTTGCACAGTATAAAGCTAAGTTTGGCTTAGATAGGCTAGAGTAGAATAAAATAGAGTAGAGTAGAGTAAGGCTAGGCAAAGCTAGGTGAGTTTCGACAAGGCTAGGCTAAGTTAGGCTAAGCTCGAGTAGAGTTTTGTAGAGTAGGATAGAGTAGAGTATATTATGGCTGGGCTAAGTTTGCCTAGGTTAGACTAAGCTAAGTTAGGCAAGGTAAGTTAGGTTATGGTAGAGTATTGTAGAGTAGAGTAGCATAGAGCTATGATAAGTTTAGCTAGGCTAGTGTTGAATGAAATAAAGTAGAGTAGAGTAGAGTAAGGTTAGGCTAGTCTTGGCAAGGTTAGGTTAGGCTAGGCTAAGGTTGGCTAGAGTATAGTAGAGTTGGGTAGAGTAGAGTATAATAAGGCTGGGCTAGGCTAGGCTAGGTTATTCTAGGCTAAGTTAGAGTAGAGTAGAGTAGAGTAGAGGAGCATAGAGCTAAGTTAGGCTTAACTAAGTTAGAGTAGAATAAAATAAAGTAGGGTATAATAGAGCAGAGTAAGGCTAAGCTAAGCTAGGCGAGGTTAAGTCAGGATAGGTTAGGCAAGGCTACACTAGGCTAAGCAATATTAGAATAGAGTAAAGTACAGTAAAGCATAGTAGAGTAGGGTATAGTAGAGTAGAGTATTGTAGGTGCAGGTAAGGCTATGCTAGGCTAGGCTAGGCTAAGTTAGGCTAGAGTAGGGTTGCGTAAAGAAGAGTAGCAAAAAGCTAAGTTTGGCTTACACAAGGCTAGAGTAGAATAAAATAGTGTAAATAGAGTAGAATATGGCTAGGGAAGGCTAGGTGAGGTTAGGTTAGGCAAGGCTAGGCAAGGCTAGGGTAGGATAGGCTAGGTTAGAGTAAGGAAGGGTATTACATAGTAAAGTAAAGTAGAGTGGAGTAAAGTAGAGTAGCATAGGGTAGAGCATAGCAGAGTAGAGAAGAGTAGAGAAGAGTAGAGAAGAGTAGAAAAGAGTAGAGTAGAATAGAGCATAGCAGAGTAGAGCATAGTAGAGTAGAGTTGAGCAGAGCAAAGTAAAGCAGATCAAAGCAGAGTAGAGCAGAGCAGAATAGAGTAGAGTAGAGCAAAGTTGAGTAGAGCCTAGGAGAGGGTAAGCTAGGCTAGGATAAGTTAAGCTAGAGTAGAATATGGTAGAGTAGGGTAGAGTAGAGTAGAGTATGGGTAGGCTAGGCTAGACAAGGCAAAGCTAGGTCTGGCTAGGTTAGGCTAGGCTAAGTTAGGCTAGAGAAGAATAAAGTGGAGTAGAGTAGCATAGAGTTAAGTTAAGGTTAGTTAGGATATAATAGAATAAAATAGAGTAGAGTCGAGTAAAATAGAGTAGAGCCTAGGTGAGGTTAGGCTAGGGTAGAGTAGAGTTAAGTAGAGTTGGGTAAAATAGAGTATAGTTTTGAAAGGATAGGATAAGCTAAGCTAGCAATATTTGGCTAGAGTAGAGTAGAGTAGCATTGAGCTAAGCTAAGCTTAGTTAGGCTAAAGTATAATAAAATAGAGTAAGGTAGAGTAGAGTATAGTATAATAAGGAAAGGCTAGGCTAAGTGAGGCTTGGTTAGGATATGTTAGGCTAGGTTAGACTCAGCTAGGCTAAGCTTGGCTAGGTTAGACAAAGCTAGGCTACGTTAGGCTTTGTTAGGCTAGGCTAAGCCATGCTAGGCAAAGCTAGAGTAGAGTAGAGTAGAGAAGAGTAAAGTAGAGTATAGTATAATGGAGTAGAGTAGAGTATAGTAAGGCTGGGAAAGGCTAAGAAAGTTTAGGTTAGGATAGGCTAGGCTAGGTTAAGTTATGCAAAAGTAGAGTAGAGTAGTACAAAGCAAGCTTAGGCTTAGTTAGGCTAGAGTAGAATAAAATATAGTAGAGTAGAGTAAAGTAAGATTAGGCTAGGCTAGGTGAGGTTTGGTTAGGATAGGATAGGTTAGGCTAGGTTAGGCTAGGCACTGTTAGAGTAAGATAGGGTAGAGTATAGTAGAGTATAGTAGAGCAAAGTAGAGTTGACTAGAGTAAAGTAAAGTATAGTATAATAGAGTAGAGTAGAGAAGGGTAAAGTAGAGTAGAGTAGAGTAGCATAAGGCTAAGTTTGGCTTAGTTAGGCCAGAGTATAAAAAAATAGAGTAGAGTAGAATTGAGTAGAGTGAGACTCAGTATTGCAAGATGATGTTAGATTAGGTTAGGCTAAACTAGGCAACGCTAGGTTAAGTTTGAGTAGGGTATGATGGAGTAGATTATAGTAGAGTAGAGTAGAGCAGAGCAAAGTAGAGTAGAGTAGAACAAAGAAGAGAAGAGTAGAGTAGAGTAAAGCAAAGTAGAGAAGAGTGGAGCTAGGTGAGGCTAGGCTAGAGTAGAGTAGAGTAGAGAAGAGTTAGGTTAGGGTAGGTTAGGCTAGCTGAGAGTAGAGTAGAGTAAAGTAAAGTAGAACAGTGTAGAGCTAAGTTAAGTTAGGCTGGGCTAGGCAAGGTTAGGCTCGTCTAAGCAAGAGTAAAGAAACGTAGAGTAGAGTAGATCTCGATTAAGCATGGTTAGGCTAGAGTAGAGTAGAGCTGAGTAGAATAGAGGAGAGCATAACAAAGCAGAGTATAGGAGAGTAGAGTAGAGTAGATTAAACAAGAGTAGAGTAGAGCAGAGCAATGCAGAGTAGAGTAGAGTAGAGCTGAGAAGAGCAGAGCAAAAATAAGTGAAGTTAGGCTATGCTAGGCTAGGCTAGCTTGGAGCAGAGTAGAGTAGAGCTTGGTTAGGCTAGGCTAGGTTAGATTAGAGTAGAGTATAGTAGAGCAGAGTAGAGTAGTGTAAAGTTAGGTTAGGTTCGGATAGGTTAGGCTAGACTAGAATAAAGTAAAGCTAGGTTGGCTAGGCTAAGCTAAGCTAAGTTAGAGTAGAGTGGAGTAAAGTAGAATAGAGTATAGTAGAACTAGGTGTGGCTAGGCTAGGCTAGGCAAATCTTAGCTAGAGTAGAGTAGAGTAGAGTAGAGTGAGATTAGGCTATGCTAGGCTAGACAAGAGTATAATAAAGTAAAGTAGAGTAGAGATAAGTAGAGCTGAGCAGAGTAAAGAAAAGTAGAGCAAAGGAAAGCAATGTGTAGTAGAGTAGAGTAGAGTAGTAAAAAGTAGAGTAGAGCAAAGGAAGGTTAGTTAAGGTTAGGCTAGGCTAAGCTAGAGTGGAGTGGAGTAAAGTAAAGCTAGGTTAGGTTAGAGCAGAGTAGAGTAGAGAATAGTAAATCTTAATTAGGTTAGGGTAAGCTAAGCTAGAGTAGAGTAGAGTATCATATAGTAGAGTAGAGTAGAGCTAGATTAGGTGAGGCTAGGCTTAGTTAGGCTAGAGTAGAGTATAGTAGAGTAGAATATAGTCGAGTAGAGTAGAGTACAGTACAGTACAGAAGAGTAGAGTAGAGTAGAGTTGAGTAGAGTAAGCAAAGTAGAGTAGAGTAGAGGAAAGGAGAGGAGAGGAGAGGATAGCAGAGGAGTGGAGGGGTGAGGAGAGGAGAGCAGAGCATAGCAGAGCCAAGCAGAGCATTGTAAAGAAGAGTAGATTAGAGTAGAGAAGAGTAGGGCAGAGCAAAGCAATGCAGAGTAGAAGAGAAGAGTAAAGATGAGTAGAGTCGAATGGGGCAAAGTAGAGTAGACCAGAGTAGAGCAGAGAAGTGCATAATGGAGTAGAGGAGAGTAGAGCAGAGTAGAGAAAAGTAAAGCAAAGTGGAGTAGAGTAGAGTAGAGTGGAGAAAAGCTAGGTTAGGCTAAGCTAGGATAGGCAAAGCTTGGCTAGAGTAGATTAGAGTAGAGTTGAGTAGAGAAGAGCCAAGTTTGGCTATGCTAGAGTACAATAGAACAGAGTAGAGTAGAATAGAGCAAAGACAAGCAGAGCAGAGCAGAGAAAAGCATAGTAGAGCAGAGCATAACAGAGCAGAGCAAAGGTTGGTTAAGCTTGCCTAGGTTAGGCTTGGCGAGAGTAGAGTCAAATAGAGTATAATAGATTAAGGTGGAGTAGAGATAAGTTAGATTAGGCAAGGCTAAGCTAAGTTTGAGCTGAGTAGAGTAAAGCAAATTAGAGTAGAGTAGAGTAAAGAAGATTAAAGTAGTGTTGAGCAAAGTTAAGCTAGGTAAGGCTAGGCTATGTTAGGCTGGAGCAGAGTAGAGTAGAGTAAATTAAAGAAAAGTAGAGTAGAGCTAGGTTAGGTGAGGCAAGGCTAGGCTAAACTAGGCTAGAGTATATTAGAGTTGAGTAGAGTAGAGCTGGGTAGAGTAGAGTAGAGTAGAGCAGAGTAGAGTAGAGCAGACCAGATTAGAGCAGTGAAGAGTAGAGCAGAGCAGAGAAGAGTAGACAGAAGCAAAGCCAAGTTGAGTAGACCAGAGTAAAGTATAGTAGAGAAGACAAGATAAGTGTAAAGCAGAGCAGAATAGAGTAGAGTAGAGCTAGGTTAGGCTAGGCTAGGCTAGACTAGGCTTGACCTGGCAAGAGTAGAATAGAGTAGAGTAGAGTGGATTAGGGTTGAGTAGAGTAAAGCAAAGCAGAGTAGAGTAGAATAGAGTAGAGAAGAGCAGAGTAGAGTAAAGAAGAGCAAAGTAGAGTAGAGTAGAGTATAACAAAGTAGAGAAAAAAGAGTAATGTAGAGCACAACAGAGTAGAGTAGAGTAGAGTGGAGCAAGGTCAGGATAAGCTAAACTTGGTTAAGCTAGACAAGGTTAGAGTAGATTAGAGTAGAGTAGAGCTTGGTTAGGTTAGGCATAGCCAGGTTAGAGTAGAGTAGGGAAGTGTAGAGTAGAATACAGTAGAGTAGGGTAAAGTAAAGTAGAATAAAGTAGAGAAGAGTTATGCTAGGTTAGGTTGGACTAAGTTAGGCTCGATAAGGCTATGCTAGGCTATAAAGTATGCTAGGCTAGAGTAGAGAAGAGTAGAGTATAATAGAGTAGAGTAGAGTAGAGTAGAGTAGAGTAGAGCAGAGTAGAGTAGAGTAGAGCAGAGAAGAGTAGAGTAGAGAAGAGTACAGTTGACCTAGGTTGGCTAGTTTAGGCTAGGCATGAGTAGAGTAGAGTGGAGCAGAGTAGTTTATAGTAGAGTAGAGTAGAGCAAGGCAGAGTAGAGTAGAAAAGAGCAGAGTAGGGGAGGGCAGAGTAGGGCAAAGAAAAGCAGAGCAGAGCAGAGCAAGGTTAGGCTTGGTTAGGCTTGGGTAGAGTAGAGTATAGTAGAATAGAGTAGAGTAGATCAAAGCTAGGTTAGGCTAGGCTAAGTGAAACTAGAGTAGAGTAGAGTAAAGTAGAGTAGAGCTAGGTTAGGTTAAGCTAGGCTAGGATAATGTACAATAGAGAAGAGTAGAGTAGAGCAGAGTAGTATTGACCAAAGGAGAGTAGAGCAGAGTAAAGCTGTACAGAGTAAAGTTGAGCATAGTTAGGTTAGGCTAAGTAGGCTAGGCTAGTTTATGCATGGCTAGAGTAGAGTAGAGCTTGGTTAGGTGAGCCTAGGCTAAGCTACTTTAGAGTAAAGTAGAGTAGAGTAGTGTAGAGTAGAGTAGAGTAGAGCTAGGTTAAGCTAGGGTAGGCTAGGCAAGGCTAAGCTTGAGTAAAGTAGGGTACAGTAGAGTAGAGAAGATTGAGTAGAGTAGACTAGAGTAGAGTAGAGTAGAGAATGATAGAGCAGAGTAGAGTAGAGAATAATAGGGCAGAGATAAGTAGAATTTAGAAGAGCAGAGGAAAGCAGAGAAGAGCATAACAGAGCAAAATAGAGAAAGGTTTGGCTAAGGTAGGGTACGTTAGGCTAGGTTAGAGTATAGTAGAGTAGAGTAGAGTAGAGTAAAGTAGAGTAGAGTATAATAGGATAGAGTATAGTAGACTAAAGCTAGGCTAAGGTAGGTTAGGCTAGGTTCAAGAAGAGAACAGTAGAGTTGAGTAAAGGTTGGTTAGGTTAGGCTAGGCTAGGCTGTGCTTAGCTAAAGTAGAGTAGAGCAAAACAAAGTAATGAGAAGTAGAGTAGAATAGAACAGAGCAGAGTAGAGTAGAGCAGAGTAGAGTAGAATAAAGTAGAGCTAGGTTAGGCTAGGTTAAGCTGAGCTGGAGTTGAGCAGAGTAGAATAGAGTAGAGTAGAGTTGAGCGAGGTTAGGTTAGGCTAGGCTAGGGTAGAGTAGAGTAGAGTAAGGTGGAGTAGAGTAGAGTAGATTAGAGCTGAGTTAAGAAGAGTAAAGAAGAGCAGAGCAGTGTAGAGTAGAGCAGAGTAGAGTAGAGAAGAGCAAGGTTAGGCTATGCTAGGTTAGAGTTGAGTAGAGCAGAGAAGTGTAGAATAGAGTAGAGCAGAGTAAGGCTTTGTTAGGTTAGGCTAGACAAGGTAAGGCAAAAGTAGGATAGAGTGGAGTAGAGTAGATTGGAGCAGAGTAGAGTAGTGCATAGTTGAGTAAAAGTAGTGTAGGATAGAGTAGATAAGAGCAAAGTGGAGCATATTAGAGAAGGGCAAAGTAAAGAAGAGCAAGGATAGGCTTGACTAGGCTAGCATAGAGTAGAGTAGAGTAAGGCACTATGGCTAAGCTAGGCTAGGTTAGAGTAGAGTAGAGTATAGTGGAGTAGAGTAGAGCATAGTAGAGTAAAGCTAACTTTGGTTAGATTAGGCTAAGCTAGGTTATGCTAGGATATGCTTGGCTGGGCTAGGCTAGGCTAGAGTAGAGTAGAGTAGAGTAGAATTAAGCATGGTTAGGCTAGGCTAGAGTACAATAAAGTAGAGGAGTGTGTAGGAGAAGAGAGTAGAGTAGAGTAGAGTTGAGTTGAGCAGAGCATAGCAGAATAGAGTAGAGCTGAACTAAGTATAGCAAAGCAAAATTAAGCTAGGCTAGGGTAGGCTAGATTAGAGTAGAGAAGAGTAGAGCTAGGATAGGCTAAGTTAGGTGAAGTTAGGCTAGGTTAGAGTAGAGTAGAGTAGAGTATAATATAGTAGAGCAGAATAGAGTAGAGTAGAATAGAGTTAGGTTAGGCGAGGTTAGGCTAAGGTATGCTAGGCTAAGCTAGGCCAGAGTAGAGTTGAGTAGCATAAAGAAGAGTATAGTAGAGCAGAGCTCAATTAGGCTAAGCTAGTCTAGACAGGCTAGGCTATAGTAGAGTAGAGTAGAGTAGAATAGAGTAGAGCATAGTAAAGAAGAGCAGAGTAAAGCAGAGCAGAGTATAGAAAAGTATAGTAGAGCAAGGTTTGGCAAAGTTATATATGGCTAAGCTCGCCTAGGCTAGGTTTGAGTAAAATGAAGTATAGTATAGTAGAGTAAAGGATATTATGGAGTAGAGTAGAGTAGAGTAAAGTAGAGATAGGTTTGGCTAGGCTAGGATATGGTAGCCTAAAGTAGACTAGAGTAAAGATAGGTTAGGTCAGGTTAGGATAGGCTAGGTTAGAGTTTAGTAGAGTTTAATAGAGCAGAGTAGAGAAGAGAAGAGCATAGTAGAGCAAAGTATAGCAAAGTAGAGCAGAGTAGAGCAAAGAAGAGCATAGCAGATAAAAGCAAAGGAGAGCTAGTTTAGGCTAGGCTAGGCTAGAGTAGAGTAGAGTTTGTAAAGCAGGGTTAAGCAAGGCTAGGTTAAGTTAGAGTAGAGTAGAGTAGAGTAGAGGAGAGCAGAGCAGAGCAGATCATAGTAGAGTAGAGTAGAGCAGAGCAGAGAAGAGCATAATGGAACATAATGGAGTAGAGAAAAGTAGAACAGAGTAGAATAGAGTAGAGTAGAGTAGATCAAAGTAGAGTAGAGTAGAGTAGAGCAAGGTTAGGCTAGGCTAAGCTATGGTATGCTAGTTCAGGCTAGGCTATAGTAGAGTACAGCTAGGTTAGGCTAGGTTAGAGTAAAGTTGAATAGAGTATAGTAGAGTATAATAAAGTAAAGTATAGTAGAGCAGAGTAGAGTAGAGCTAGGTTTGGCTAGGCTAGGCTATGCTAGGCTAGAGTAGAGTAGAGTAAAGTATAGTAGAGTTAGGTAAGGCTAGGGTAGGATTGAGTACAATAGAGTAGAATAGAGTGGAGTAGAGAAGAGTAGAGCAGCATATAACAGAGCCTAGTAGAGCAAAGTAGAGTAGAGCAGAGCTAAGTTAGGCTTTGGTAAACTAGGCTAAGGTAGAGTTCAGTAGAGCAAAGTAAAGTAGAGTAGAGTTGAATAAAGCATAACAGAGTAGAGTAAAGTAGAGTAGAGGAAGGTTAGGCTAGGCTTGGCTATGATAGTATGGTTTATGCTACCTAGGCTAGAGTATAATGAAGGAGATTAGAGTAGAGTATAGCTAGATTAGGTTAGGATAGGCAAGGCTAAACTAGGCTAGATTTGAGTAGAGAAGAGTATAACAGAGTAGAGCGGAGAAGAGCAGAGTAGAGCATATTAGAGCAGAGTAGAGTAAACCAAAGTTGCATAGAACAGAGCTAGGAAAGCCTAGGCTAGTCTTGGCTAGAGTAGAGTAGAATAGAGCAGAGTAAGGTTCGGATAGGCTAAGCTAGGCTAGGCAAGGTTAGATGGGCTAGGCTAGGCAAGAATAGTGTGGAGTAGAGTAGAGCAGAGTAGAGTAGTGTAGTGTAGAGTAGAGTAGGACAGAGTAGAATAGAGTAGAAGAGAGCAGAAAAGAGTAGTGTAGAATAGAGGAGAGTAAAGTAATGCAGAGTAGAGCTAAGGTTAGGCTAAGCTAAGCTAATCTAGGCTTGGTTAGGCTAAGTTAGAGTAGAGTAGAGTTGAGTATAATAGTGTAAACTAGAGGAGAGTAATATTGAGTAGAGTAAAGCATGACATAGTAAAGCATAGCAAAGTAGACTAGAGTAGAGCTGAGCTGAGCAGAGTAGAAGAGAGCAGAGTAGAGTAGTGTAGAGTAGACCAGAGCAGAGTAGAGCATAATAGAGAAGAGTAAAGTAAAGTAGAGTAGAATAGAATAGAGTAGAGCAAGGTTAGGCTATGCAAAGTTATGCTAGGTTAGAATAGAGTAGAGTAGAGTAAAGCTAGGTTAGGTTAGGCTAGAGTAGAGTAGAGTAGAGCATAGTTAGGCTTGGCTAAGTTGGCTTGGTTAAGCCAAGCTAAGCTAGGCTAGAGTAGAGTAGAGCTAGGTTTGGCAAGGCTACGTTAGGCTTGGTTAGAGTATAGTGGAGTAGAAGAGAGAAGAGTATAGTGAAGTATAGTATAGTAGAGTAGAGTAGTGCTAGCTTTGCCTAAGCCAAGCTAATCTAGTCTAGGCTAGGCTTAAGTAGAGTAGATTAGAGCTAGGCTAGGCTAGGCTAAAGTAGAGTAGTGTAGAGTAGAGTAGAGTATAGTAGAGCATTACTGTGCAAAGTAGAGAGAAGTAGAATAGAATAGAGTAGAGTGGAGTAGGGTAGAGTGGAGTAGAGCAAAGCGGAGTAGAGCAGAGCAGAGTAGAGCTAGGGTTGGCACAGTGAAGCTAGGGTAGGTTAGAGTAGAGTAGAGTGGAGTGGAGTTAAGCAAAGTATAGTAGAGTAAAATAGAGTTAGGTTAGGCTATGATAGGTTAGGCTAAGCAAGAGTTGAGTAAAGTACTGCTAAGTTAGGTTGCCTAGGCTAGGCTAGAATAGAGTGGAGTAGAATAAAGTATAGTAGAATATAATAGTGCATAGGAAAGTAGAGTGGAGTATTGTAGAGAAGAGCAAAGTAGAGTAGAGCAAAGTAGAGTAGAGAGGAGCAGAGTAATGATGAATAGAGTAGAGAAGAGCTAGGTGAGGCATTGCTAGGCTAGAGTAGAGTAGAGTAGGGTAGAGTTACATTAGGCTAGGCTAAGTTAGAGTAGAATAGAACATAATAGATTAGAGTAGAGCAGAGTAAAGTAGAGTAGAACTAGGTTAGGGTAGGGTATACTAGGCTAGGGTAGGCATGTTTAGTTAATGTAAGGCAAGTGTACAATAGAGTAGAGTAGAGTAGAATAGAACAAAGTAGAGTAGAGTTGAGTAGAGCATAGTGTAGTAGAGTAGAGTAGAGAAGATTATAGCTACGTTAGGCTAAGCTTGGTTAGGCTAGCCTAGGTTAGGCTAGGCTAGAGTAGAGTATAGAAGAGTGTAGTAAAGTAGAATAGAGTATAGTTTAGTAGCGTATCGTAGAGTAGGGTGGAGTTGAGCTAGGTTAGGGTAAGTTAGGCAAGAGTGAAGCTGAGTAGAGTAGGGTAGAGTAAAGCAAAGTGTGTAGAGTAGACCTCTATAGAGTAGAGTAGATTAGAGCAAGGTTATGCTAGGCTAGGCAAGGCTAGAGTAGAGTAGAGTAAAGCAGAGTAGAGTGAAGCTATGTTTCACTCGGGAAGGCTTGGCTAAGTTAGTGTAGAGTAGAGTAGAGTAGATTTGATTAGGCTTATCTAGGGTATAGTACAATAGAGTTGAGCATAGTAGAGCAGAGCAGAGCAAAGTAGAGCAGAGTAGAGCAAAGTAAAGCTAAGTAGAGTAGAGCAAAGTAACACAAAGTAGAGAATAGTAGAGTAGAGTATAGTAGAGCAGAGTAAAGAAAAGTAGAGTAGAGCAAAACTAAGTTAGGCTAGGCTATGCTAGAGTAGAGTAGAGCTAGGTTAGACTTTGCTATGCAAGGCTAGCCTAGAGTAGAGTAGAGTAGAGTAGATTATAATAGAGTAGAGTAGAGTTATCTTAGGCTAGGCTAGGCTGGGTTAGGCTAGGCTAAGGTATGCTAACCTTGGCTAAGCTAGAGTAAAGTAGAGTAAGCTAGAGTAGAGCTCAGTTAGGCTAGGCTGGAGTAGACTATAGTTGAGTAGAGTAGAGCAGAGTAGAAAAGCATAATAGAGCAAAGTAGAGCAGAGAATAATAGAGTAGAGCATTGCAAAGAAGAGTAGAGTAGTGTAAAAAACAATAGAGCATAGTGTTGTAGAGTAGAGTAGAGTAAAGTAAAACAGAGTAGAGTAGAACTAGGTTAGCCTAAGCTAGACTTGGCTAAGCTTGGTTAGTTTAGAGTAGAGTAGAGTACAATAGAAAAGAGTGGAGTAGAGTAGAGTAGAGCTAGGTTAGGGTAGGCTAGGTAAAGCTAGGCTATGTTAGGTTAGGTTAGGCTAGCGTAGAGTAGAGTAGAGTAGAGCTAGGTTAAGTTAGGCTAAGCTAGGCTAAAGTAGAAAAGAATAGAATAGAGTAGAGTAGAGAAGAGCAAAGTAGAAACAGAGTAGAGAATAGTGAGGTAGAGCATAACAGAGTAGAGTAGAGAAGAGATTAGTAGAGTAGAGTAGAGTAGAACAGAGCAAGGTTTGGCAAGGTTAGGCTAGGTTTGGCTTGGCTTGGCTAGAGTAGAGTGGACTAGAGTAGAGTAGAGTAGAGCTAGTTAGATTAGGCTAGGCTAGGCTATGTTAGATTAGAGTAGAGTATAGTAAAGTAGAGCTAGATTAGGCTAGGTTAGAGTCAAGTAGAGTAGAGTAGAGTTGTGTAGAGTTGAGCTAGGTTATGTTCGGCTAGGCTTGGCTAGAGTATAGTAGAGTACAGTATAATAGAGTAAAGAGGAGCAGGGTATAACAGAGTAAATTAGAGCAGGGAAGAGCTAGGTTAGGCAAGGCTATGGTAGGCTAGTCACAGTTGGGGTAGGTTAGGCTGGAGTAGAGATGATTGGAGTAGAGTAGAGCTATATTAGGCTAAGTTAATCTGAGCTAGGTTAGAGTAGAGTAGTGTGGAGTAGAGTAGAGTGAAGTAGAGTAGAGTAGAGGAGAGGAGAGAAGGGGAGAGGAGAGTAGAACAAAGTAGATAAGAATAAAAAAGAGAAAAGTACGGTGGAACAGAGTAGATCAGAGTAGAGAAGAGTAGAGCTAAGTTAGGCTAAGCAAGGCTAGAGTTGATCAGAGTAGACTAGAGTAAAGCTAAGCTAGGTTAGGATAGGTTAGGCTAGGCAAGGTTATGCGAGGTTAGGCTAGGTGAGAGTAAAGTAATAGAGTACAGTAGAGTAGAGTGGAGTTGAGTAGAGCAGAGCTAAGTTAAATTAGGTTACATGAGGCTAGTGAAAAGAAGAGCAAAGTAGAGTAGAGTAGAGAAGAATAGAGGAGAGTAAAGTAAAGTAAAGTTGAGCATAGTAGAGTAGAGCAGAGCAAAAAAGACCAGAGTAGAGGAGGGTATAATAGAGAATAAAAAAATAGAACAGACGAAAGTAGAGAAGAGTAGAGTAGAGCAGAGCAATGTTAGGCTAGGTAAGGCTAGGATGGGCTACGTAAGGCTAGGCATGAGTAGAGTAGATCTTCGTTAGGCAATGCTTGGCTAGGCTTGCTTATAGTAGGGTAGAATAGAGTAGAGTAGAGTAGAGTAACATAGAGTAGAGTAAAGTAGAGTAGAGTTAAGTAGAATAAAGTAGAGCTATGTTAGTTTATGCGAAGCTATGCTTGGCTAAGCTAAGATAGGATAGAGTAGAGTAGAGTAGCATAGAGTAGAGTAGAGTAGTGTATAATGGTATAGAGCTAGGTTGGCTATGCCAAGCTTAGCAAGTGCAGGCTAAGGAAGGCAAAGCTAGGCTAGAGTAGAGTAGAGTAGAGTGGAGTAGAGTATAGTGGAGTAGAGCTAGATAGGCTAAGCTAGGCTTGCATGACCTAGGTGAGAGTAGAGTAGAGTAAAGTAGAGTAGAGTAGAATAGAGTAAAGTAGAGTTGATTAGAGTATATTAGAGTGGAGTAGAGTAGAGTAGAGTAAAGTATAGGATGGAAGAGTAGAGAAGAGGAGAGAAGGGTAGAGTAGAAAAAAAAGGAGAAGGGTAGAGCAAAGCAAAGAAGAGCAGAGCAAGGTTAGGCTAGGCTTGGATAGATTAGAGTAGAGAAGAGTATAGTAGTGTAGACTAGAGTAGAGCTAAGTAGAGCTAGGCTAGGTTAGGCAAGGCTAGTTAAAGTATAATAGAGTAGAGTAGAGCAGGGTAATGCTAGGTTAGGTGTGGCTAAGCTATATTGTGTTAGGGTAGGATAGGCTAGGCTAGAGTAGAGTAGAGTATGGTAGAGTAAAGTAGAGTAAAGAAGAATAGAGCAAGGTTAGGCTAGGATAGGCAAGGCTAAGTTTGGATGGAGTAGAGTTGAATAGAGAAGAGTAGAGTTGAGATGAGTAGAGTAGAACAAAGTAGAGAAGAGTAGAGCAGAGCAAAGTAGAGTAGAGCTGAGCATAGCTAGTTTAGGCTTGGCTAGGCTAAGCTAAGCTAGACTAGAGTAGAGTAAAGCATAATAAAGTAGAGCTTGATTTGGTTAGGCTTGGTTAGAGTAAGGTAGAGTAGAGTAGAGCAAAAAGATTGGAGTAGAGTAGAATAGAATAAAGTAGAGTATAAATAAGTTAGGCTAGGTTAGGCTCAGGTAAGCTAGGCGAGCATAGATTAGAGTTAAGTAGATTAGAGCAGTGGAGAGCAGAGGAGAGCAGAGGAGAGCAGAGTAGAGTAAAGAAGATTAGAGCAGAGTAGAGTAGAGTAGAGGAGAGGATAGGAGATGAGAGTAGAGTAGAGCATAGCATAGATTAGAGTAGATAAGAATAGACTAGAGTAGAGAAGATAAAAGAATAGTAAAGATAAGCATAATAGAGTAGAGTAGAGTGGAATAGAGTTAAGTAGAGTAGAGTAGGGTAGAGCTAGGTTAAGTTAGGCTAGGTGAGATTAAGTAGGGTAAAGTAGGGTAGAGTAGAGTAGAGTTGAGTAGAGCTAGGTTTGTCTAAGCTAAGTTAGGCTAGGGCAGGTTAAGCTGGCCTAGGCTTGGCTATATTAGAGTAGAGCTAGGTTATGGTAGGTTAAGTTACAATATAGTAGAGTATAGTAGAGTAGAGTAGAGCAGAGTAGAGTAGAGTAGAGTAGAGCAGAGCAGAGTAGAGTAAAGCAGAGTAGAGGAGAGTAAAGTAGAGTACAGTAAAGAATAGATGAGTAGAGTAGATAAAAGCAGTATAGAATAGAGTAAAGTAGAGTAGAGTAGAACAGAACTAGGTTAGGCTAAGCTAAGCCTGACGAAGATAGGGTAGCACAAAGTAGAGTAAAGCTAGGCTATGCTAGGCTAGAGTAGAGTAGAATAAAATAGAGCAAAGTAAAGTGAGTCGAGCAGAGCAGAGCAGAGTAGAGTAGAGCAGAGTAGAGTAGCATAGGGCAAAGTAGAGTAGAGTAGAGCGAGGTTGGGTTAAGGTAAGCTTTGTTAGTCTAGGTTAGAGTAGTGTAAAGTAGAGTAGAGTAGAGTTTAGTAGAGTAGAGTATAGTAGAGTAGAGTATAGTATATAACTATAGAATGGAGTAGAGTAGAGCTAGGTTAGGCTAAGCTTAGCAAGGCTAGGTTAGGTTAGGCTAGGCTAGGCTAGGATAGGTTAAGCATGGTTAGGCTAAGCTAGAGTAGAGTAGAGTAAAGTTGAGTAGAATATAGTAGGGTAGAGTAGAGTAAAGCAGAGCAGAGTAGACTAGAACAGAGTAGAGCAGAGCAAAACAGAGTGAAATAGAGTGGAGTAGATTAGAGAAGAGTAGAGCAGAGTAGAGTAAGGTTAGGCTAGGTTAGGTTAGGTAAGGCTAGAGCTGAGAAGAGTAGAGTATAATCAAGTAAAGTAAAGTAAAGCTAAGTTAGACTATGTTAGGATAGGCTAGGCAAGGCCAGGTTAGAGTAGAGTAGAGTAGACTGGAGTGGAGTATAGTAGAGTAGAGTAGAGGAGTACAGTAGAGTAGGGTAGAGATAAGTTAGGCTAGGCTAGGTTAGGATAGGGTAGGGTTGGCTAACTAGGGTAGAGTAGATTTGAGTAAAGATAGGTAAGGCTAGGCTAGAGTACAATAGAATAGAGTAGAGTATAGTAGACAAGAGTATAGCAGAGTAGAGTAGACTAGAGTAGAGTAAAGCTTGGAAGAGTATAACAAAGCATAGCAAAGTAGAGTAGAGAAGAGAAGAGTAGAGCAAAGTTAAGCTAGGCTTGGCTTGGCTAAGCTAGAGTAGAGTAAAGTAGAGTAGATCTTGGTTAAGCAAGGCTAGACAAAGTTAAACTAGGCAAGAGTAGGCTACAGTGGAATAAAGTAGAGTAGAGAAGAATAGGGAAGAGCAGAGCAAAGAAGAGTAGAGTAGAGCAGAGTAGAGTAGAGTAGTGTAGAGTACTACAGAGCAGTGCAAAGCGAGGCAGAGTAGAGTAGAGAAAAGTAAGGTTCGGCCAGGTTAGGCTAGGCTAAGCTGGGCTGGAGTAGAGTGGAGCAAATTAGAGTAGAGAAGAGTTGAGTTATGGTAAGTTAGGTGAGGCTAGCCTAGGCAAGCTTTGTTGGGCTAAGCTAGAGGAGTAGGGTAATTTAGAGTAGAGTAGAACTATGTTTGGCTAAGCTAAGCTAGGTTAGGCCAGGCATGTGTAAAGAAGAGTAGTGTATAATAGAGCAGAGATGAGCACAAAAGAGTAAAGCAGAGCAGAGCAGAGTAGTGTAGAGAAGAGTAAAGTGGAGTAGAGTAGAGAGGAATAGAGTAGAGTAGAGCAAAGTATAGAAGACAGAATTATAGTAGAGTAGAGTAGAATAGAGTAGAGCAAGGTTAGGCAAGGCTAGAGTTTAGTAGAGTAGAGTAGAGTAGAGTAGAGCTAGGTTAGGCTAGGCTAAGGTAGACTACATGAGGCTAGGTTAGAGTAGAGTAGAGTAGAGTAGAATGGACTAGAGTAGAGTTGAGTAGAGTAGAGTAGAGTAAAGTAGAGTAGAGCTAGGTTAGGCTAGAATAGGATAGGGTATGTTAGGCTAAGCTAGAGTATAGTAGAGCTAGGTTAGGTAAAGCTATGTAAGAGTACAATAGAGCAAAGTAGAGTAGAGGAGAGTAGGGTAGAGCAGTGTAGAGTAGAATAGAGTAGAGTAGAGTAGAGTAAAGTAGAGTCGAGAAGAGAAGAGTAGAGCTAGGTTAAGCAAGGCCATGCTAAGTTAGGCTAGGCTAGGCTTGGCTATGCTGGAGTAGAGTAGAGTAGAGAGAAATGGAGTAGATCTAGGTTAGGTTAGGCTAGGCTAACTAACCTAGAGTGGACTAGTATAGAGTAGGGTAGACTAAAGTAGAATAGAGTAGAGCAGAGCAAAGAAAAAGTAGAGCAGAGTAGAGTAGAGAAAAGCAGAGCAAAGTAGGGCAGAGCTCGGTTAAGCTATGCCAAGCTAAGCTAGGATAGAGTAGAGTAGAGTAGTGTTTAGTGGAGTAATGCTTTGCTAGGTTGGGTTAGGCTAGGCTAGAGTAGTAGAGTAGAGTAAAATGGAGTAGAGTAGTGCTATGTTCGGAATAGATAGGCTAGGGATGAGAAAAATAGAGGAAAGCAAAGTTTAACAGAGCAGAGTAGAGCATAGTAGAGTAGAGTAGAGTAGAGGAGTACAGAGTAGAGCAGAGTAGAGCAGAGCAAAGCAAAGTAGAGGAGAGCAGAGTAGAGAAGAGAAAAGTAGAGTAGAGTAGAGTAGAGTAGAGTGGAGTAGAGTAGAGTAGACCTAGATTAGGCAAGGATAAATTAGAGTAGAGTAAAGTAGAGTAGAGTAGATTAGAGTAGAGTAGAGCTAGGTTAGGCTTGGCAAGGCTAGGCTAAGCAGGGCTTGGGTAGACTATGTTAAGCTAGGTAAGGCTAGAGTGGAGTAGAGTAGAGTAGAGTAGAGTAGAGCATGTTTATGATAAGATCGGCTAGGTTAGGCAAAACTCTGCTAGAGTAGGGTAGAGTAGAGTAGAGTAGAGTAGAATAGAGCAGAGAAGAGTAGGGCAAAGCAGAGTAGAGTAGAGTAGAGTGGAGCATAGTAGAGTAGAGAAAAAAAAGGTTAAGCTAAGCTAAGCAAAGCTAACCTATAATAGAATAGAGTAGAGTAGAGCTAGGTTATGCTGAGCTAGGCTAGAGTGCTGTAGAGTAGAGTAGAGCAAAGTAGATTAGATTAAGGTAGAGTATAGCAAAGTAGAGCAGAGCATAGTAGAGTAGAGTAGAGTAGAGCAGAGCAAAGTAAATAAAAGAAGAGTAGAGTAGAGTAGAGTACAATAGAGCAGAGCAGACTGGAGCTTGGTTAGGTTAAACAAGGCTATGTTAGGATAGGCTAGAGTACAGTAGAGTGCAGTAAAACTGGGTTAGGTTAGGCTATGCTAGGCTAGATAAGAGTAGAGTATTAAATTAGTGTAGAGTAGAGTAGAGCTAAGTTAGGCTATGTTAGGGTAGGTTAGGCCAGTCTAGGTTAGAGTAGAGTAGAGTAGAGTAGAGTAGTGTAGAGTAGACTAGAGTAAAGTAGAGTAGAGTAGAGAAGAGTAGAGCAGAGTAAAAAAGAGTAGAGGAGAGTAGAGCAAAGCAGAGCAAGGCTTGAGTGAGCTAGGCTAGGCTTGGCTATGCTGGAGTTGAGTAGGGTAGAACTGAGCTATGTTAGGTTAGGCTAGGCTAGAGTAGTTGAGTAGGGTACAATAAAGTACAGTTAGGCTAGGCTAGGCTTTGTTGGAGTAGAGTAGACTAGAGTGAATTAGAGTAAAGTATAACAGAGTAGAGTAAAGTAGAGCAAAGTAGAGCAGAGCAAAGGTGAGTGCAACAGGGTAGAGGAGATTAGTGTGGAATAGAGTAGAGGAAAGTGTAGTTGAGAAAAGCAGAGTAATGTATTATAGAGCAGAGTAGAGCAAAGCAATGGAGAGCAGAGTAGAGAGGAGAAAGGTAGAGCAGGGTAGAGTATAGTAGAGCTAGGTTAGACATGCTAGGCTAGGTTAGGCTAGAGTAGAGTGGAGTAGAGCAGAATGGAATAAAGTAGAGTAGTGCATGGTTAAGCTAGGCTAGGCTAGGTTAGACTAGAGTAGGATAGATTATAATAGAGTAGAGTTGAGTAGAGTAGAGTAAAGTAGAGTTGAGTTGAGTAGGGTAGAGTTGGGTAGAGTAGAGTTAGGTTTCACTGGATTATGCTAGGCTAGGCTAGGCTTCAGTTGAGTATAATACAGTAGAGTAGAGTAGAGTAGAGCTAGGTTGAGCTAGGTTAGGGTACATTAGGCTAGAGTAAAGTAGAAGAGAGTAGAGTAGAGTAGAGTAAAGCAGATCCAAGCAAAGCTAAGTTAAGCTAAGCTAGGCTTTGCTAGGCAAGGTTAAGCTAGGCTATGCTAGGCATGATTAAAGTCAAGCAGAGTAGAGTAGAGTAGAGTTGAGTAGAGTAGAGCTAGGTTAGGCTAAGCGAAGCTAGGCTAGGCCAAGCTATGGTTGGCTAGGCAAGGCTAGAGTAGAGTAGAGTAGACTAGACTAGAGTAGAGTAGACTAGAGTAGAGTAGAGAAGAGCTGAGCAGAGCATAGCATAACAGAGCAGAGTAGAGTAGAGCAGATCTAGGTTAGGTTAAGGTAGCCTAAGCTAAGAATTGCTAGGCTAAGCTAGGCCAAGCTAGGCTAGAGAAAATATAGAGTATAGTTTGGAGTAGAGCTTGGTTAAACTAGGTTAAGCTATGTTAGAGTAGAGTAGAGTCAAGTATAATAGAGTAGATCAGTGTAGGGTAGAATTATGTAGAGTTAGGTTAGGCTAGGCTATGCTAAGCTAAGCCAAGCTAGGATAGTCAAGACTAAAGTAAAGTAGAGTAAAATAGAGTAGAGTAAGGTAGAGTTAGGTTAGGCTAGGCTAGAGAAGAGTAGAGTAGAGTAAATTTGAGTAAAATAGAGTTGAATAGAGTAGACTAACGAAAAGTAGAGTAAATTAAAGTTGAGGAGTGGAGGGTAGAGTAGAGTAGAGTAGAGAAGAGGAAAGCAAAAGAGTAGAGTAGAGTAATGTAGAGTATAACAGAGCAGAGTTGAGCAGAGTAGAGAAGAGTAGAGCGATGTTTTTCTAGGGTAGGCTAGGTGAGGCTGGGCTAAGCTAAAGTAGAGTAGAGTAAGGGAAAGTAGGGAAGTGTAGAGCTATGTTAGGTTTGGGTAGGCTAGGATAAGCTATGCTACTCTAGGCTAGGCTGGGCTAGAGTAGAGTATAGTAGAGTGGAGTAGAGTAGAGTAGAGCTAGATTTGACAAGGTTAGGCTAAGCTAAGTTAGGCTAGAGTATAGTAGAGTAGAGTAGAGTAGAATAGAGTAGTAGAGAAGAGTAGGGCAGAGTATATTATAGAAGAGTAGAGTAGAGTAGAGATGATTAGAGTAGACAAGACCATAACAGAGTAGAGCAAAGCATAGTAGAGTAGAGTAAAGAAAAGTAGTGTAGTGTAGAGTAGAGTAGAGTGCAACTGAGCTAGGTTAGGCTAGGCTAAGGTAGGTTAGGTTAGGATAGAGTAGAGTAGAGTCAAGCATAGTAGAGTAAAGTGGAGCAGAGTTTAGTAGAGGAAGGTTAGGCTAGCCTAGGCTAGTTTATAATAGGGTAGAGTAGAGTAGAGTACTGTAGGGTAGGGCAGAGCAGAGTAGAGCACAGCATAACAGAGTAGAGTAGAGCAAAGCGAAGCATACCAGAGCAGAGCTAGGTTAGGCTAGAGTAGAGTAGAGTAGAATAGTGTGTAGCAGAGTAGAGTAGAGATAAGTTAGGATAGGTTAGGCTAGGTTATGTTAGAGTAGAGTAGAGTAGAGTAAATTAGAGTAGAGCTAGGTTATGCTAAGTTAAGCTAAGATAGGCTAAGGTAGGCTATCCTAGGCTAGAGTAGAGTTGAGTTGAGTAGTGTATAGTAGAGTAGACTAAAGTAAGGTAGAAAAGAGTAGAGTTGAGCTAGGTATTTTTGGGTTAAGCTAAGAGAGGCTAAGCTAGGCTAAGGTAGGTTAGGCAAGCCAAGAGTAGTGTAGAGTAGGGTAGAGTAGAGTATAGTAGAATAGAGTACAATTAGGTTAGGCTTGGCTAGGCTAGGCTAAGCGAGACTAGGCTAGAGTAGAGTAGAGTAGAGTAGAGCATAGCAGAGAAGAGCAGAGTAGAGTAAAGCCGAGTGGAGTAGAGTAGAGAAGATTAGAGCAGATTAGAGTGGAGGAGAGTGTAGTAGAGCAAAGTAGAGTAAAGTTAGGCTAGGCTAGGCTAGGTTAGGCTAGGCTAGGTTAGAAAAGACTATGCTAGGCTAGGTTATAGTAGAGAATGGTAGAGCCATGTTGAGTAGAGCAAAGTAAATTAGAGTGGAGTAGCGTTAGGTTAGGTATGCATAACCTAGGCTAGGCTTGGCTATGCTAAGCAAGGCTGTGGTAAGCTTGGCTGGGCCAAGCTAAAGTGGAGTAGAGTAGAGCTAGGTTAGGGTAGGCTAACTTAGGCTAGGCTAAAGTAAAGATTAGAGCTGAGTAGAGTAGAGCAGAGTAGCACAGAGCTAAATGGAGCAGAGATAAGAAGAGCATAGCAGAATAGAGCATAGTAGAGCAAAGCAGAGAAGAGTAGAGCTTGGTTAGGCCAAGCTAGTTTAGGCTAGGCTAGGTTAAGAAAGTCTAAGCTAAACTAGAGTAGAGCTTCGATAGGCTAGGTAAGGCTAGGTTAAAGTAGACCAGAGTAGAGGAGAGTAGAGTATAGTATAGTAGAGCTAGATTTGGCTAGGTTAGTTTTCAGTAGGCTGGGCTAGGCTAGGATAGGTTAGAGTAGAGTAGATTAGAGTAAAGTGTAGATAGATTATGTTAGGCTAGGCTAGGGTAAAGTTGAGAAAAGTAGAGTAGAGTAGAGTAAAGTAGAGTAGAGTAGCATAGAGGAGAGGAGAGTATAGTAGAGAAGAGTAGAGTAATGCTAAGTAGAGTAAAGTAGGGCAGAGTAGAGGTGCAGAGTAGAGTAATGCAGAGCAGAGCAGAGAAGATTAGAGTAGTGCTGTGTATAACAGAGCATAGCAGAGCAGAATAGAGTAGAGTAGAGGTAGGTTTGGCTATGCTAGGCTAAGGTAGAGTTTAGTATAGTATAGTATAGTAGAGCTAGGTTAGGCTAAGTCGTCTTGTCGTTTGGGATGAGCTTATCGTGCGCTACGCCAGGCTAAGGAGAGTAAAGCAGAGTATAATAGAGAAAAGCCAAGAAGAGCTAGTTAAGCTAGGCTTGGCTATGCTAGGTTATGTTAGGCTAGGTTAGAGTAATGTAAAGTAAAGTAGAGTGGAGTAGGGTGGAGAAGAATAGAGTATAGTAGAATAGAGCTAGGGGAGGCTAGGCTAGGTTAGGCTCGAGTCGAGGAGAGTAGAGTAGAGTAGATTAATACAGAGCAGAGAAAAGTAAAGTGGAGAAGAGCATAGTAGAGTTGAGCTAGGTTAGGCATGGATAGGTCAGCTAGGCTAAGCTAGAGTAGAGTAGAGAAGAGCTAGGTTAAGCTAGGCTAAATTAGCCTAAGTTAAAGAAGAGTAGAGTAGAGTAGAGTAAAGTAGTGCAGAGCTAGGTTAGGCTAAGCTAGGAATGGCTAGGCTAGGCAAGGTTTTGCTAGGTTAAGATAGGCTAGGCTAAAGTAGAGTAGTGTAGAGTAGAGTTTAATAGAGTAAATTGGTGTAGTGTAGAGTAGAGTAGAGCAAGGTTAGGCAAGGATAGACAAGGTTAAGCTAGGCTAGGCTAGTGAAGGCAAGGCTAGAATAGAGTAGAGTAGAGCTAGGTTAGGCAAGCCTATGTTAGAGTACAGTAGAGTAGACTAGAGTAGCGCAAACCAGAGTAGAGCATAGCAGAGAATAACGTAATAGAGTCGAGCATAGTAGAGAATAGATAGGTTAGGCTATGCTAGGCTAGGCTAGGCTGAACTAGGCAAGAGCAGTGTTTAGTAGGGTACAACAGAGTAGAGTACAGAAGAGCAGAGTATAGCGGAGAGATGAGTAGAGTAGAGTAGAGCTCAGTTAAGCTAAGCTAGGCAAGGCTATAATAGAGTAGAGTTTAGCTAGGGTAGGCTAAGATAGAGTATAATAGATTAGAGTAGAATAAAGCAAAGCAGAGTAGAATAGAGCAAAGTAGAGCAGAGGAGAGTAGAGTTGAGTAGAGGAAGGTTTGGGCTAGGCTAGAGTAAAAGAGGGTAGAGCTAGGTTAGGCTAGGCTAGGTTAAATTAGGTTTGAGTCGAGTAGAGTAAAGTAGAGTGGAGTTGAGTAGAGCAGAGTAGAGTGGAGTAGAGTATAGTAGATTAGAGTAGCATAGATTAGAGTAGAGCTAGGTTAGGCATGGCTAGGTAAGGCTAAGGTAGGCTAAGGTAGGCAAGGCTACACCAGCTAGAGTAGAGTAAAGTATCATAGAGTAGAGTACAGCTTGGGTAGGCTAAGCAAGGCTAGAGTAAAGTAGAGTAGAGTGGAGTAGAGTAGAGCAGACCAGAGTAGAGCATAGTAGATTAGAGAAGATTATAGCATAGTAGAGTAGAGTAAAGCTAAGTTAGGTTAAGCTAGATAAGGATAGGCTAGAGTAGAGTAGCATAGAGTAGAGTTGAGCTGGGATAGGCTAGGGTAGGCTAGAGTATAGTATAGCAGAGTAGAGTAGAGCAGAGAAGAACAGAGTAGAGAAGAGCAAAGCCGAGCAGAGTGGCACAAAGCTAGGTTAGGCTAGGATTGGCTAGGCTAGGCTAAGCTAAGCTAGGCTAGACTAGAGTAAAGTAGAGTAGAGTAGAGCATTGTAGGATAGAGTTGGGTTAGGCTACAATAGGCTAGGCTAGAAGTTAAAGTAGAGTAGAGTAGAGTAAAGTAGAGTAGAGTGGAGTAGAGCTAGGTTAGGCTAGGCTAAGCAAAGGTAGGCTTGATAGGGATAAGCTAGGTTAGACAAGAGTAGAGTAGAGTAGAGTAGAGTTGAGCAGAGCATAGTAAACTTAGGTTATGCTCGGCTAGGCTAGAGCACAATAAAGCATGGTAGAGTAGAGTAGTGTAGAGTAGAGTAGAGTAGAGTAGAGTGGAGCAAAGTAGTGTAGTGTAGCGCAAAGCAAATTTGAGTATAGCAGAGTGGAGTAAAGCAGAGTAAGGCAAGGTTAAGCTAGGCTAAGATAGGCTAGGCTCGACTAGGTTGTGCTAGAGTAGAGTACAGTAGAGCTAGGCTATACTAGGCTATTCTAGACTAAGTTATTGGAGAGTAGAGTAAAGTAGATTAGAGTAGAGTAGAGTACAGTAGAGTAGAGTATAGTAAAGTAAGGCCAGGCTAGGCTAGCCTAGGATAGGCTACGAAAGGCTAAGCAAGGAAAGAGTGGTGTAGAGAAGAATAGAGCAGGATAAAGTAGAGTTGAGTAGAGTAGAGTAAGGCTCGGCTAAGCTCTGCTATGTTAGGCTAAACTAGCCTAGAGTAAAGTAGAGTATAGTAGAGTAGAGTAGAGTAGTGTAGAGCAAATTAGAATGGGACAGAGCAGTGTAGAGGAGAGTAGAGTAGAACATAATAGAATAAAGAAAAGCTAACAGAGTAGAGCATGTAATATAGAGAAGAGCAAAAGCAGAGTTGAGCTGAGCTAAGCAGAATAGAACAAATAAGAGCAAAGTAGGGTAACACTGAGTAGAGTAGGGTAGAGCTATGTTAGGTTAGGCTAAGTTTGGCTAGTTAGAGTAGAGTAGAAAAGAGCATAGTAGAGTGGAACAGAGTAAAGCAAAATAGAGTAGAGCATAAGAAAGTAAAGCAAAGCAAAGCAGAATAAAGTTGAGCAAAATAGAGAAAAGCTAAGAAAGTAGAGCAAAGTTGAGTTAGGTTATTCTAGGCTATGCTAGGCTAGACTAGGCTAGAGTAGAGTGGAGTAGAGTAAAGCTAGGTTAGGCTAGGTTAGGTTATAGTAGAGTAGTGTGTAGTAGAGTAGAATGGAGTAGAGAAGATTATAGTATAGTAGAGTAGAGTAATGCAGAGCATTGTAGAGCAAAGCAAAATAGAGCAGAACAGAGTAGAGCAGAGTAGAGTAGAGTTGGGCTAGGTTAGATTAGGCTAGACTAGGCTAAGTTAGAATAGAGTATAATAGAGTAGATTTTAGTGGGGTAGAGTAGAGAAGAGTAGAGAAGAGTAGAGTAGAGCTAAGTTAAGCTAGGCAGACCATGCTAGAGTAGGCTTGGCTAGGCTATGCTATTCTAGAGTAGAGTAGGCTAAAGCTAGCTTAGGCTAGTCTAGGCTAGGCAAAACTAGGCTTGAGTAGGGTAAAGTAGAGTAGGGTAGAGCAGAGTAGAGCAAAGCTAAGTAGAGCAGAGAAAAGTATAGCATAACAGAGTAGAGTAGAGTAGTGCATAGAGGAGTAGAGTAGAGTAGAGTAGAGAAGAGAAGAGCTAAGAAGAGTAGAGCATAACTGAGCAAAGTAAATCAAAGTAGAGTTTAGCTAGGTTAGGATAGGCTAAGCTTGAATAGAGAAGTGTAAAGTAGAGTGGAGTTAAGTAGAGTATAGAGGAGGGAGTAGAGTAGATTAGAGTAGGCTCGGTTAGGTTAGGCTAGTCTTTTCAAGGATAGCCTAGGCTAAGATAAAGTACAATATAATAGAGTATAGAAGAGAGTGCAGAGTAAAGTAGAGTAGAGCTGAGTAGAGAAGAGTAAAGCAAAGCAAAGTAAAGGAAAAGAAAGAAGAGTAGAGCTCAGCTAGGCTAGGTTTAGGCTAAACTAGAGTAGAGTAAAGCAGAGTTGAGTTTAGCTGAGTAGAGTTGAGTAGGGTGGAGCAGAGTAGAGTAGGGTAGAGTAGATATGAGTAGAGTAGAGAAGAGGAGTAAAGTAGAGTAGAGCTAGGTTAGCTTAAGCTAGCCTAGGCTAAGGTAGGTTAGGCTATAATAGAGTAGAGTAGAGAGGAGTAGAGCTAGGTTATGCTAGGCTAAGCTAGGCACAACTAGAGTAGAGTAAGATAGAGTAGAGTAGAGCATAGTAGAGAAGAACAGAGCATAGTAGAATAGAGCAGAGTAGAGTAGAACAAAGCATAGTAGAATAGAGTAGAGCAGAGTAGAGCAGAGTAGAGCAGAGCAGAGTAGAGCAGGGCAAAGCAAAGGAAAACTGAGCAAAGAAGAGCTGAGCAAAGTGAAGCATAGTAGAGCTAGGTTAGGCTAGGCTAGGAAAGAGTAGAGCAGAGTAGAGTAACATTAGATTAGGCTAGGCTAGGCTAGAATAGAGTAAAGTACAATATAGAAGAGTAGAGTAGATTAGATTAGAGTAGAGCTAGGTTAGGCTTAGCTAGGCTAGGCTTGGCTAAGCTAGGGTAGAGTAGAGTGTAGTAAAGTAGATTAGATTAGAGTAGAGTAGAACAGAGTAGAGCAAAGCAGTGATGAGTAGAAGAGAAAAGAATATAATAAAGTAGAGCATAGAAGTGCAGTGCATAGTAAAGTTGAGTAAAGTAGAGATGAGCTGAGCAGAGTAGGGCTGAGAAGGGTAGAGTTAAGTAGAGTAGAGTAGAGTTGAGCTAGGTTAGGCTAGGCATGGCTATGCTAAGCTAAGAAGGATAGGCTAGGAAAGGCTAGATTAGAGTAGAGTAGAATATAATAAAGTAGAGTAGAGTATAGTAGAGTAGAGTCGAGCAAGATCATGTTAGAGTACAGTAAAGCAGATTAGAGTAGAGTAATGTAGAGTAGAGCAGAGTAGAGCTAGATTAGGCTAGGCGAGGGTAGGCTAGTCTAAGCTAGACTAGGCTAGGCTAGAGTAGAGTGGAGTAGAGTAGAGTAGAGTGGAGCTAGGTTGGCTAGGCTAGGCAAGGATAAGTTAGAGTAGAGAAGAGTAGAGTAGAGTATATTACAACAGAGAAGAGTAGAGTAGAGTGAAGTAAAATAGATCAAGGTTAGGCTAGGCTAGTTTATAATAGTGTATATTAAATAGAGTAGAGTAGAGTAGAAGAGAGCAGAGTATTCTAGAGTATAATAGAGTAGATTAGAGTTGAGTTAGGTTAAGCTAGGCTAGGCTATGTTAGGGTAGGCAACATTAGGCTAGACTTTGCTAGAGTAGAGTACTGGTTGGTTAGGCTAGGCTAAGCTAGAGCAGAGTAGAGTAGAGTAGTGTAGAATAGAGTAGAGTAGAGAAGAGTAGAACAAAGTGGAGAAGTACAAAATAAAATAGAGTCGAGCAAAATAGAGTAGAATAGAGTAGAGTAGAGAGAGTAGAGTAGAGTAGAGCTAGTTTCTGCTAAGCTAGGCTAAGCTAGTTAGAGTAGAGTAGAGTAAAGTAGAGTAGAATGGCATAGAGTAGAGTAGAATAGAGTAGAGTAGAGTAGAGAAGAGTAGAGTAGGTTAGGGCAAAGGAAAATAGAGAAGGGTAGTTCTCAGTTTGGCTAGGCTAAGTTAAGCTAGAGTAGAGTAGAGCATAGTAGAGTAAAGTAGAGTAGAGTAGAGTAGAGTAGAGTGTAGTAGAGTAGAGTAGAGTAGAGCCGAATAGAGTAGGGTAGAGTAGAGCAAAGTATAGTAGACGAGAGTAGAGTAAAATAGAGCTGGGATAAGCTAGGCTAGGTTAGGTTATGCTGGATTAGGCTAAGCTAGAGTAGAGTAGAGTAGAGCTTGGCTAGTTTAGGCTAGGCTAGGCTATGTTAGAGTAGGGAAAAGTAGAGTAGAGTAAAGAAAAATTTAGTAGAGTGAAGAAAAGAAGAGCAGAGTAGATTAAACTAGAGTAGAGTAGAGCAAAGTAGAGCAGAACAGAGAAGAGATACGTAAGGCTAGCATAAGCAAAACTAGGCTGAGTAGAGTAGAGCAGTGCTAGATTAGGCTAGGCTAAGTAGGCTAGGTTAGAGTACACTAGAGTATAGTAGAGTATAATAGAGTATAATAGAGTAGGGTAAAATAGAACTATGTTAGGCTAGGGTAGGCCAATCGAAGCTAGGCTAGGATAGGCTAGAGTGGAGTTGAGTAGAGTTGAGTAAAATAGAGTAGAGAAGAGTAGAGTAGAGTAGAGTAGAGTATGGCTAGGTTTTCCTAGTCTAGCCTAGAGTAGAGTACAATAGAGTAGAGTAGAGTAGAGCCCAACAGAGCAGAGTAGAGTAGAGTAGAGCAGTATAGAGCAGAGTGGAGCAAAGATGAGCAGAGTAGAACAGAGCATAATAGAGTAGAGAAGAGCAAAGTAGAGCGGAGCCATGTTAGGTTAGGCTAATCTTTGCAAGGCTATACTAGAGTAGAGCAGAGCTAGGGAAGGATTGGCTAGGCTAGGCTATGTTAGCGTAGGGTAAAGTATAATGGAGTAATGTAGAGCAGAGTAGAGCATAGGTAGGTTAGGCTAGGCTAGGCTAAGCTAAGTTAGGCTTTGCTAGGCTAGAGTAGATTAGAGTAGAGAAGATTCGAGCTTGGTTAAGTTAGGTTGCAAGGGTAGGCTAGAGTATAATAGAGTAGAGTGGAGTAGAGTAGCGTAGAGCAGTGCAGAGCAAAGTTGAGCAGCAGAGCAGAGCAAAGTTGAGCAGCAGAGCAGAGTAGAGTTTAACAGACTAGAGCAGAGTAGAGTAGAGCAGAGCAAAGTAGAGCGAAGTTGAGCTAGGTTAGGCTAGGCTAGGTACGATTAAAGTAGAATAGAGTAGAGTATAGTATAGTAGAGTAGAGCTGTGTTATGCTAGGCTAAGCTAAGCAAGGCTTTATTTGGCTAACTTGAGTTGAGTAGAGTATAGTAGAGTAAAGCATTGTTAGGTTAGGCTAAGCTAGGCTAGGTTAAGCTATTGTAAAGTAGAATAGAATAGAGCAGAGTAGAGCAAAGCAAAGTAGAGCAAAGTAGAGAGGAGTAAAGAAGAGCATAGTTAGGTTAGGGTTGGCTAGTGTGGAGTAGAGTAGAGTAGTGTAGAGTAAAGGTTGGTTATGTTCGCTAGGATAGAGTAGAGTAGAGTAGATTAGACTAGAGTATAGTAGAGGATAGTAGAGTATGGTAGAACATAGTAGAGTAGAGTAACATAGAGCTAGGTTAGGCTAGGCTAGGTTAAGCTAGGTTTGGCTAGGCTAGGCATGAGTAGGGTAGAGTAGAGTAAAGTAGTGTTTAGAAGAGTATAATAGAGTAGAGTAGAGTAGAGCTAGGTTATGTTAGGCTAAGCTAGGCTAGAGAAGAGTCGAGTAGAGTAGAGTAGAGCAGAGCAAAGAAGTGTAGAGTAGAGAAGAGTAGAGCAAAAAAGTGTAGAGCAAATCTAGGTTAGGCTAGGCTGGGTTAGGGTCAGTTTGACTAGGCTCAGCTAGGCTTAGGCTAGGCAAGGCTAGGGTATAGTAGAGTATAGTAAAGCTATGTTAGGCAAGGTTGGGCTAAGAAAGTTAGGGTATAGTAGAGTAGAGTAGATTAAAGTAGAGTAGAGTAAAGTAGAATAGAGCAAGGTTAGGTTTGACTAAGCCAGGCTAGGTTTGGCAAGGGTAAGCTAGGCTACGCTAGAGTGTAGTAGAGTAGAGTGGCGTAGAGTAGAGTAGAGTAGAGTAATGTAGAGTACAGTAGAGTAGAGGTAGGTTAGACTAAGCAAGGTTTGCCAGGCTAGGCAAGGCAAGAGTAGAAAAGAGTAGAGTAGAGCAGATTAGAATGGAGCACAGATGAGTAAAGTAGAGTAAAGCAGAGCTATGTTAAGCTAGGGTAGGCTAGGTTAGCCTAGGCTAGGATATGTTAAGTTAGGTTAGGCTAGGCTAGGTTAGAATAGGATAGAGTAGTGCCAAGTAGAGTAAAGTAGAGTAGAGTGGAGTAGAGTATAGTAGAGCTAGGTTAAGCTAGGCTAAGCTAGGAAAGGTTAAGGTAAGCTAGGCTAAGCAAAGCCAGGCTAGCTAGAGTAGAGTAAAGTAGAGTACAACTAAGTTAGGCTAAGCTAGGCTAGGCTAAAATATAGAGCAGAGCAGAGCACAGTAGAGTAGAGTTGAGCAGAGTGGAGAAGAGAAGAGTAGAGTAGAGTAGAGCATAGCAGAGCAGAGTAGGGTCGAGCAGAGCAAAGCGGAGCAGAGCTAGCTTAGGCTAAGCTAAGCTAGGCTAGGCTAGGTAAGTGTATAGTATAGAAGAGTATAGTAGAGTATAGTAGAGCTTGGTTAGGCTAAGCTAGGCTAGGTTATAATTGATTAGAGTATAATGGAGTAGAGTAGAGTAGAGTAGAGTGGAGTACAACTAGGTTAGGCTGGGGAACTCTAGGCTAGGGTAGCCTGTGGTAGGCTAGGCTAGGCAAAGCTAGGCTAGAGAAGAGTATTGTAGTGTAGAGCTTGGTTAGGTTAGGCTAGGCTAAAGTAGAGTAGAGAAGAGTAGGGTAAAGTAGAGTTGAGAATAGTAGAGTAGAATAGAGTAAAGTAGATTAGAGTAGATAAGAGTAGAATGGAGTATAGTAGAGTAGAGTAGAGAAGAATATAAGAGAGGAGAGGAGAGGACAACAGAGTAGTGCAGAGTAGAGCATAGTAGAAAAGTAGAGTAGAATAGAGTATAGCAAAGCAGAGCAAAGCAAAATAGAGTAGCAATGAGAAAAGCAGAGTAGAGCAGAGCAGAGTAGAGCTGAGCTAGGTTTGGCAAGCCTTGGATAAGGTAGAGTAGAGTAGAGCAGAGTAACGTAGAGTAATATAGAGTAAAGTAGAATATAACATGGTTAGGCTAAGCAAGGTTATGCTAGGCTAGGTTAGAGTAGAGTAGAGTAGAGTAGAGTGGAGTATAGTAGAGTATAGTAGAGTAGAGTTGAGCTAAGTTAGGCTAGGCCTGGCTATGCTAGGATGGGACATGTTAGGCAATGCTAAGCTAGAGTAGAGTAGTGTAGAGCTTTGTTAGGCGATGCTGGGCTAGAGTAGAGTAGAGTTGAGTAGAGAAGAGTAGAGTAAAGCTGAGTAAAGTGGAGAAGAGTAGAGCATTGTAGACCAGAGAAGAGCAATACAAAGTAGAGTAGAGTGGAGTAGAATAGAGCAGAGCAGAGTAGTGTAGAGAGAGTAAAGTAGAGTAGAGCTAGTTTAGGTTAAGTTAGGATAAGTTAGGCTAGGTTATAGTAAAGTAGAGCATAGTAGAGTTGAGTAAAGATAGAGTAGTGTAGAGGAGAATAGAGTAGAGTAGAGTAGAGTATAGTATAATAGAGTAGAGTAAAGTAGAGCTACATTATGTTAGGTAGGTTTGTTTATGGTAGGTTAGGCTAGGCTAGAGAAGAGTAGAGTAGAGTAGAGCTAGGCTAAGTTAGGCTAGGCTAGGCTAAGTTAGGCTAGGCTAGGCTAAGCTAGAGTATATTAGAGTAGAGAAGAACAGAGTAGAGTAGAGCAAAGCAATGTGGAGTAAAGAAAAGTAGTGTAGAGATTAGTGGAGTAGAGCAGAGTAGAGTTGAGTAGAGCTAGATTAAGCTTGGATAGGAAAGGCTAAAGTATAGTAGATAAGCGTAGAGTTAGGTTAGGCTAGGCTAGGCTTGGCTAGGTTAGGCTATGCTAGGCCAAGATAGTCAAGGGTAAGCTTGAGTAGAGTAGAGTAGAGTAGAGTAGATTAGAGCAAGGTTAGGGAGGGCTAGGTTAGGCTATTGGAGAGTAATATAGAGTAGAGTAGAGTATAGTAGAGGAGAGTAGAGCATAGAAACAAAAAATAGAGCAGAGCAGAGTAGATTAGAGTATAGTAGAGTGGAGTAGTGAATATAAGAGCAAAGCATAACATAGTATAGTACAACAGAGAAGAGTAGAGCATAGTAGAGCTGAGCAGAGTAGAGTAGAGCAGAGCAGAGTAGAGTAGAGTAGAGTAGAGCTTAGCTAGGTTAGGCATGGCTAGGCTAGGCTAGGATAGGATAGAGTAGAGTAGAGTAATGTAGAGTAGAGTAGAGTAAAGTAGAGTAGAGCAAGTTTAGGTTAGGCAAGGCTAGGTTTGGCTAGGCTAAGCTAGTGTAAAGTAGAGTGGAGTAGAGTATATTAGAGTATTGTAAAGTAAAGTTAAGCTTGGTAAGGTTAGGCTAGGCTATCCTTGGATAGGCTATGTTAGGCTAGGCTAGGATGGAGTAGAGTAGAGTAGAGTTTGGTTTGGCTAGGCTAGGCTATAGTAGAGTAGAGTAGAGTATAGAAGAGTAGAGTAGTGTAGAGCATAGTAGAGCAGAGAAGAGTAGAGTAGAAAAGTATAGAGTAGAGCAGAGAAGAGTAGAAATGAGCAGAGTATAGTAGAGTAGAGAGAGTATAGTAGGGTTGAGCTAATTTAGGCTAACCTAGGCGAGGCTAGCTAGGATAGGTTATAGTAGAGTAGAGTATATTGAAGTAAGTATAGAAGTTTAGAGTGGAATAGAGTAGAGAGTAGAGTGGAGTGGAGTAGAACAGAGCAGAGTATAATATTGTGGTGTAAAGTAGAGCAGAGTGGAGATACTTTCAGTTTGGTTAGGCTAGGTTAGGCCAGGCTAGAGTAGATTAGAGTAGATTAGAGTTGAGTAGAGTAGAGCAAAGCATAGTAAAGTAAAGCAAAGAAAAGCAGAGCTAAGTAGAGTAGATTAGAGCATGGCAGAGTAGAGCAGAGCAGAGTAGAGAAGAGGAAGGTTAAGTTGGGCTAAGCTAGGGTAAGTTAGGCTAGGTTATAGTAGTTGAGTAGAGTAGAGTAGAGCACAGCTAGGTTAGGTTAGGCTAGGCTTGGCTAGGTTAGGCTAGGCAAGGCTAGGATTGTTTAGGCTAAGCTAGAGTAGAGTAGAATAGAGCAGAGTAGAGTAGAGTAAATTAGTGTTAGGTTATACTAAGCTAGGCAAAGCTATGTGAGAGTATAATAGAGTAAAGTATAGTACAATAAAGAAGAGTAGAGCATAACATAGCAGAGAAAAATAGAGTAGAGTAGAGCAGAGCATACTAAAGTAGAAAAGAGCAGAGTAGAGAAAAGTATAGTAGAGTAGAGCTAGGCTAGGCAAAGCTATGCTTGGCTAGGCTAGGCAAGGCGAGGCTATGCTTGGCTAGGCTTAACAAGGCTAGGCAAGGCTAGGCTAGGCTAGAGTTGAGTGAAGTAGTGTAGAGCTTGTTTAGGCTTGGCTAGGCTAGGTTAGAGTGAGGTAGAGTAGAGTGTAATATAATATAGTAGAGTAGAGTAGAGTATTATAGAGTGGAGTAGAGTAGAGTAGAGTTAGGTTAGGCTTGGCTAGGCTAGGCTATGTTAAGCTAGGCAAGGCTAGGCATAAGTAAAGTACAATTGAGCAGAGTAATGTAGAGTATAGTAGAGTAGAGTAGAGTAGAGTGGAGCATACCAAAACATAGTAGAGCAGAGAAGAGCAGAGCAGAGCAAAGTAGAGCAGGGTAGAGTAGAATAGAGCAGAGTAGAGTAGAGCAGAGAAAAGTAGAGTAGAATAGAGCTAGGTTAGGCTAAGCTAGGCATGACAATACAAGCTTAGAGTAGAATAGAGTAGAGTAGAGAAATGTAGAGTAAAGTAGTGTGTATTGTACAAGAGTACAGTAGAATAGATAGAGCTATATTCAGTTAGGCTAGGCAAGGCAAGGTTTGGCTAAGCTAGGGTAGAGTAGAGTAGAGCAAGGTTAGGTTAGGCTAGGGTAGGCTAGGTTAGAGCAGAATAGAACAGAGCAGAGCAGAATTGAGTAGAGTAGAGTAGGGTAATGCTAGGTTAGGCTAGGCTAGAGCGAAGACGAGTAATATAAAGCAGAGTAGAGCTAGGTTAGGCTAGGCTAGGTTACAGTCGAGTGGAGTAGAGTAAAGTAGAATTGAGTATAATAGAATTTAGTTTAGTCAACTATAGTAGAGTAGAGTAGAGCTAGGTTAGGCTAAGTTTGGCTAGGCTAAGCTAGAGTAATGTAGAGTAGAATAGAGCATAGTAGAGTAGAGCAAAGTAGAGTAGAGTAGAGTAGAGGAAGGTTAGGCTATCTAGGCTATGCTAGTGCAGAGTAGAGTGGAGTGGACTAGAGTAGAGCAGAGCAGAGTAGAGAAGAGTATAATAGAGCAGAGTTGAGTAGAGCAAAGCTAGGCTAAGCTAGAGTAGAGTAGAGTAGAGTAGAGTGGAGTGGAGTGAGTAGAGTACAGTAGAGTGGAGTAGAGTAGATTAAAGTTAGGTTATGCTAGGCTAGGCTTGGCTAGAGAGGAGTATAGTAGAGTAGAGTAGAGCAGAGTAGAGTTGAGTAAAGTAGATTGGATTAGAGCATAAACAAGTAGAGCAGAGTAGACTAGGCCTTGGCTAAGCGATGTTAGGGTAGCCTAGGCTTGGTTAGGTGAGGCTAGGATTGAGTAGAGTAGAGTAGAGTACAATAAAATAGAATAGAGGAGAGTAAAGTAGGGTATTATTGAGTAGAGCATAGTAGAAGACAATAAAGTTGAGCTAAGCAGAGCAGAGTAGAGCAACCTAGAGTAGAGCAGAGTAGTGTATAGGAGAGGAGAGCAGTAAAGAGCATAGCAAAGCATAGTAAAGAATGATAGAGCTGAGCTATGTAGAGCTAGGTTATGCTAAGCTAGGCTAGATAAGGCTAGGCAATGCAAGGCTAGAGTAGCATAGAGTAGTGTAGAGTAGAATAGAGTAGAGTAGAGTAGAGTAGATTAGAGTAGATTAGAGGTAGGTTAGGCTAAGCTAGGCAAGATTAGAGTACAATAGAGTAGAGTAGTGTAGAGTAGATTAGAGTTGTGTTGAGTACAGTAAAGTAGAGTATTATAGAGTAGAAAAAAGTAGAGTAGTGCTAAAATAATCGAAGCTAGGCTAGGTTAAAGTATAGTAGAGTAGAAAAGTGCTTTGTTACGCTTGGCTTGGCTAGAGTAGAGTATAGTAGAGAAGAGTTGTGTAAGGTAGACTATAGCTCTATTAGACCAGCTTAGGCTAAGCTAGGCTAGATAGAGTAGAGTAGAAAAGAGTGAAAATGTATAACAAAGTAGAGCAAAGCAGAGCTGAGCATAGAATAATAGAGTAGAGTGAAGCAGAGTAGAGCAAAATTGAGCAGAGCAGAGCAGAGCGGAGTAGAGTAGAGTAAAGCTTGGGTAGGCTAAGCAAGGCTAGGTTAGTGTAGAGTAGAATGGAGTAGAGTAGAGTAGATTAGAGCAAGGTTAGCCTATGCTAGGCTAGATTAGAGTATAATAGAGTAGAGTAGAGTAGATTAGAGTTGAGTTGAGTATAGTAGAGTAAAGTATTATAGAGTAGAATAAAGTAGAGTAGTGCTAAATTAGTCAAAGCTAGGCTAGGTTAGAGTAGAGTAGAGTAGAAAAGAGCTTAGTTAGGCTTAGCTTGGCTCGAGTAGAGTAGAGAAGAGTACTGTAGGTTAGACTACAGCTTGATTAGTCTAGCTTAGGCTAAGCTAGGCTAGGATAGAGTAGAGTAGAATAGAGTAAGAAGAGGAGAGCAACATAGAGCAAAGTAGAGTTGAACATAGAATAGTAGAGTAGAGTAAAGCAGAGTATGGAAAAGTTGAGTAGACCAGAGTAGAGTAGAGTAAAGCTTGGGTAGGCTAAGTAAGGCTAGGTTAGAGTAGAGTAGAGAAGAGTGGAGTATAGAAAAGCAGAGTGGAAAAGGAGAATAGAGTATAATAGAGTAGAGCAGAGTAGAGTAGAGCTATGTTAGGCTAAGCTAGTCTAAGCTATGCTAGGAATGGTGAGGCTAGATAGAGTAGAGTAGATTAGAGTAGAGCTAGGTTAGGTTAGGATAGGCTTGGCTCGAGATGGCTAAAGTAAAAAGAGTAAAGTAGAGTAGAGTAGATTGGAGTAGAGTAGAGTAGAGTAGAGGAGAATAGATTATAATATAGTAGAGTAAAGCCATGTTAGACTAGGCTAGGCTAAGCAAGGAGAGGCTAACAAGAGTAGGGTAGATTATAATAGAGCTACGTTAGCTTAGGCTAGGCTAGGCTCATCATGACTAAAGTAGAGAAGAGCAGAGTAGAGCCTAATTGATTAGAGTAGAGGAAAGCAGAGTAGGGCAAAAGTTGAGTAGAGCAAAGTTAGGCTAAGCTAGGCTAGGCTAGGCGAGGCAATGCTAGGTTAAGCAAGGCGAGAATCGAGTATAGTAGAGCAGAGTAGAGTACAATAAAGCTAGGTTAGGTTAGGCTAGCTAGAGTAGAGTAGAGTAGTGTAGAGATGAGTAGAGTAGAGCAGAGCAAAATAAAGCAGAGAAGGCCAGAGCAGTGAAGAGCAGAATAGAGCTTGGATAGGCAAGGTTAGCCTAGGCTAGACCACACAAGGCTAAGCTAGACTAGAGTAACATAAAGTAGAGCAAAGTTGAGTAGAACTAGATTATGCTAAGCTATGTTAGAGCAAAGTAAAGTAGAGTAGAGCAAAGTATTGTATAGTAGAGTAGAGTAGAGCAAACTAAAGCAAGGTTAGGCTAAGTTAGGCTAGGCTAAGCTAGTAGAGGAAAGGAGAGCAGAGTAAGATAGAGAAAAATAGAGTAGAGCTGAGCAGAGTAGAGTAGAACAAAGCAGAGTAGAGCCAAGTAGAGCAGAGTAGAGCAGAGTAGGCCAGAGTATGGCAAGGTTAGGCTAAGCTATGCTATGTTAGGTTAGAGTAGAGTAGACTGAAGTAGACTAGAGTATAGAAGAGTAGAATAGAGTAGAGTAGAGCTTGGTTAGGTTAGGTTAAGCTAGTCTAGGTTTGGCTAAAGTAGAGTAAATTAGTGTAGATTAGAGCAAAGCAGAGTATAGAAGAGTAGAGTAGAGGGGAGCAGAGTAGTGCTAGGTTAGGCTAGGCTAGCTTCAACTAGGCTAGGCTAGAGTCAAGTAGTGTAAAGTAGAGTAGAGCATAGTAGAGCTAGGTTTGGTTAGGCTAGGCTAAGCTAGGCTTGGTTAAAGGAGAGTAGAGTAAAGTAGGGTAGAATAAAGTAGAGCATAGTAGAGCAAAGCATAGTAGGGTAGAGCATAACAGAGTAGAGTATTGTAGAGCAGAGTAGAATATAGTCGAGCAGAGTAGACCATAGTAGAGTAGAGCTAAGTTAGGCTAGGGTAGGAAAGAGTAGAGTAGAGTAGATACAGTAAGTAGAGTAGAGTAGAGTAGAGCTTTGCTAGGATAGGCTATGTTGGGCTAGTGAGAAGTAGTTAGAGTATTGTAGGGTAGAGTAGAGTAGAGTTGAGTTGAGTAGAGCTGAGCAGAGTAAAGCAGAGCAGAGAAGAATAGAATAGAGCAGAGAAGAGAATAGTAGAGTAGAGTAGAGCAAAGTAAAGCAGAGTAGAATAGAGCAAAGTAGAGTAGAGTAGGGTTTGGCTAGGCTAAGCTAATCTCGAGTAGAGTAGAGTAGAGCTAGGATAAGCTTGGCTAAGTTAGAGTAGAGTAGAAGTAGGTTAGGTTATGGTAGGCTAAGCTAAGTTTTGCTAAAGGATAGTGGAGAAGAGTAGAGCAGAACTGAGTAGAGTTGAGCAAGGTAGAACATAATAGAGTAAAGTAGAGTAGAGCTGTGCATATTAGAGAAGAGTAGAGCATAGCAGAGCAGAGCTAGGTTAGGCTAGGCTTGTTAGGCATGGTTAGGCTTGGCTAGAGTCGAGTAGAGTGTAGTAGAGTGGAGTAGAGAAGAGCTATGTCAGGTTTGGCTAAGTGAGGCTAAGTTAAAGTAGAATACAGTAGAGTATAATACAATAGAGAAGAGTAGAGCTAGGTTTTGCTAGGCTAGGTAAGATAAGCTTAGCAAGCCTAAGCTAGGCTAGAGTAGGGTAGAGTAGAGTAAAGCAAAGTAGAGAAGAATAGAGTAGAGAAGAGTAGAGCAGAGCAAGGTTAGGTTAGAGTTGAGCATAGTAAGGTATGGTAGAGCTTTGTTAGGCTAAAAAAAGCAAGACTAGGAAAAACTAGGTTAGAGTAGAGCATAGTAGACCAGAGTAGAGTAGAGTAGAGTAGAGCAAAGCAAAGTAGAGTAGTATAAGATAGTGCAGAGTAGAATAGAGTAGAGCAGAGCAAAGAAAATTAGAGTATAGCTACATTTGGCTAGGCCAACTTAGGCAAGGCTAGGCTAAAGTGAAGTTGAGCAAAGCTAAGTTTGGCTAGGCAAGGTTAGAGTAGAGTAGAGTTGAGGTAAGTTAGGTTAAGCTAGGCTTGGTTAGGCTTGGCAAGAGTAGAGTAAAAGAATTGAGTAGAATAGAGTAGAGTAGAGTAGAGCTAGGTTAAGCTAGGCTAGGTGAGGCTAGGCTAGGCTAGGTAGAGTAAAGTAGAGTAGAGTAAAGTAGAGTGGAGTAGAGTAAAGTAGAGCATAGTAGAGTAGTGCAGAGTAATGCAGAGCATAGCATAGTAAAGCAGAGTAGAGTAAAGTGGAGTAAAGTAGAGAATAGAAAAGCAGAGAATAATAGAGTAGAATAGAGATAAGTTATGCTAAGCTAGGTTAGACTAGGTTAGAGTGGAGTAGAGTAGAGTAGAGCAAGGTTGGGCTAGGCTAGGCTAAAGTGTAGTAAGGTAGAGTATAGTAGGGTAGAGAAGATCAAAGTAGAGAAGAGTAGAGCAGAATAGAGCATAGCATAGTAGAGTAGATAAGTGCAAGGTAGAGCATAGTAGAGCAGAGCTTGACTAGGTTAGGCTAGGCTTATTTAGGCTAGGCTAAGCAAGCTTAGGCTAAAGTAGAGAAGAGAAGAGAAGAGAAGAGTAGAGTAGAATAGACTATAACTAAGTTATGCTCGACTAGGCTAGGGTAAACTATGCAAGAGTGGACTAGAGTATAATAAAGTAGAGTAGAGCTACGTAGAGCAGAGCAGAGTGGAGTAGAACAAAGAATAGTAGAGCAGATCAGAGTAGAATAGAGCATAATAAAGCTAGGAATTGGTAGGCTAAGCTAAGACAAGCAAGGCTAGGCAAGAGTAGAGTAGATTAGAGTGAAGTAGAGCAGAGTATAGTAGAGTAGAGTAGAGTAAAGTAAAGTAGAGCTGAGCTAGGTTAGTTTAGGCAAGGCTAGGCCAAGCTAATCTAGTCTAAGCTAAGCTATAGTGGTAGAGTAAAGCAGAGTTGAGCTAGTTTAGGCTAGACTAGGTTAGGCTAGGCTTGATAAGAGTAGAGTTGAGTGGAGTAGAGTACAAAAGATCAGAGGAGAGAAGAGTTGAGCAGAGAAGAGTTGAGAAAAGCAAAGCACAATCAAGCAGAGTAGTGGAGAGCATAGTAGAGTAGAGAAGAAAAGAGTAGGGGATAGTAGAGCAGAGCAGAGAAGAGAAAAGCATAGCAGAGTAGAGTAGAGTACAGCAATGTGGGGTGGAGTAGAGTAGAGCTACATTAAGCTAAGCTGGAGTAAAGTAGAGTTGATTAGAGTAGAGTAATGTAGAGTAAAGTATAGTAGAGCTAGGTTAGGCTAGCATAGGCTAGGCTAGGCAAGAGTAGAGTAGAGTAGAGCTAGTTTAAGCTAGCTTAGGCTAAAGTAAGCTAGAGTAAAGTAGAGCAGAGTAGTGTAGACTAAAGTAGAGCAAAGTATAGTAAAGTAGAGAAGAGAAAATTTGAGCAAAACAGAGCAGAGCAAAGCAGAGTAGAGTCGAGTATAATGGAACAGAGTAGAGTAGAATAGAGAAGAGTAGAGCAGAGCAGAGTAGAGCTAGATAAAGTAAGGCTAGGCTAGGTTAGGCTAGGATAGGCTAGGCTAGAGTAGAATAGAGTAGAGTAAAGCAGAGTAGAGATAAATAAAGTACATTAGAGTATAGGAGAGTTGTGTTAGGTTAGGTTAGGCTAAGCTACACTTGGCTAGGCTAGAATAAGCTAAGCTAGGCTATGTTAGGCTAGAGTAAAAGAATAATGTAGGGTTAGGTTTGGTTAGGCAAGATAAGGCTAGAATAGGCATGAGTAGAGTAGAATAGAGTAAATCAAGGTGGAGTAGAGAAGGATAGAATAGAGTAGAGTAGAGTAGAGAAAAGTGTTGGATTATGGAGCAAAGCAGAGAAGAGTAGAGTAAAGCAGAGCAAAGAAGAGCAAAGCTTTATTAGGCTAGGCTAAGCTAGAGTAGAGCAGTGTAAAGTAGAGCAGAGTGGAGTAAAGTAGTGTAGAGCTAGGTTAGGCTAGGTTAGGGAATCTTTAACTAGGTTAAGCAAGGTTAGAGTAGAGTAGAGCTGAGTAAAGCAAAGTAGAGTAGAGTAGAGTAAAGTAGACTAGAGCAAAGCAAGGTAGAATAGAGCAAAGTAGAGAAGGGTAAAGTAGAGTGGAGCATAGTAGAGTAGTGAAAAGTAAAGTAGAGCAGAGTAGAGCAAAGTATAGTAAAGCTAGTTTAGGTAAGGCTAGGCTAGAGTAGACTATAGTATCATAGAGTGGAGTAGAGTAGAGTAGAGCATAGTAGAATAGAGTAGAGTAGAGGAGAGCAAAGGTAAGCTAGGCTAGGCTAGGTTAGGCTAGGCTTGAGTAGAGTAGAGTTGAGTAGATCTATGTTAGGTAAGCCTAGGCTAGTTTGGCTTGGCCAAAGTAGAGTAAACTAGAGTAGAGCAGTGTAGCACAAAGCAAAGCAAACTAACGCAAAGCAGATTAGAGAAGAGTAGAACATAGTAGAGTAGAGCAGAGCAGAGTAGTGTAGTATGAGTAGAGTAAAGCATATCTATGTTAGGCTAGGCATGGCAAGGCAAGGTTATGTTAGGCTACATTCGAGTAGAGTTGAGCTAGCATAAGTTAGGCTAGGCTAATGTAGGCTAGGCTAGATTAGAGTAGAGTAGAGTAGAGTAGAGCATAGTAGAGTTGAGTAGAGTAGAGCAGAGTAGAGTAGAGAAGAGTAGAGTACAGTAGAGCAAAGTTGAGCTAAGTTAGGATAGGCTGGGCTAGGATAGGCTAGGTTAAGCAAGACTAGACTAAGTAAGAGTAGAGAAAAGTAGAGCAAAATATAGAAGAGCAAAATAAAGTTGTGTGGAGAAGAGTAGAGCTAGGTTAGGTTAGGCTAGGCTAGGTTATGGTAGGCTTTGTTAAGCTGAGCTAGAGTAGAGAAGAGCAGAGTACAGTAAGGCTATGTTAGGAAAGCTTAAGCAAGGCTAGAGTATAGTAGAGCTAGGTTAGGTTAGGCTAGGTCATATTAGGAAAGGCTTGGTTAGAGTAGAGTAGAGTAGAGTAGAGTAGAGCTTGGTTATGTAAGGCTTAGCTTGGTTAGAGTAGAGTAGAGTAGGGTATAGTAGAGTAAAGCAAAGTTAGACAAGGCTGGGCTAGGAAAAGCGAGGCTGGGGTAGGCTAGTGTAGGCTTGGGTAGGCTACAGTAGAGTGGAGTAGAGTAGAGCTAGTTTGGCTTAGCTAGGCTAGCCTAGGTTAGGCTATAGTAGAGTAGAATAGAGTAGAGTATAGTAGAGAAGATTAGAGTAGAGTAGAGTAGAGAGGAGTAGAGTATTATTGAGAAAGGTAGAGTAGAGTAGAGGAGAGGAGAGGAGAGGAGAGCAGAGCATAGTAGGGCAAAGCAAAGAAGAGCAGAGCAAAGCAAAAGAACAAAGTAGAGCAATGCAGAGCTAAGCAGAGTAGAGAAGAGAAGTGTAGAGCAGAGTGGAGCAGACTAGAGCAGAGTAGAGTAGAGTAGAACTAGGTTATTCTAAGCTAGCCTAGGCTAGGCTATGCGAGGCTATAGTAGAGTAGAGTGGAGTAGAGTTTAGTAGAGTTGAGTGGAGCCTGGTCAGGCAAGGCGAGGCTTGGTTAGGCTAGGCTAGGCTACGTTAAGCTAGATTACAGTAGAGTATAATAGAGTAGAGTAGAGTAAAGCTAGATTCTGTAATGCTAGGCTTGGTCAGGCTACAATACAGTAGAGTACAATATAGTAGAGTATAGTAGAGTAGAATAGAGTCAAGGAGAAGAAAAGAGAGGAGAGGAGAGGAGAAGAGAGGAGAGTAGAGCCGAGTCAAGCAAAAAATAGAATAATAGAGTAGAGTAGAGCAGAGATGAGCAAAGTAGAGTAGAGTAGTGCAGAGCAAAGACAAGTAGGGTAGAGAAGAGTAGAGCAAAGCAAACAAGAGTAGAGCATAATAGAGTAGTAGAGAGTAGCACAAAGTTTGGAGTAGAAGAGCAAAGCAGAGTAGAGTGGAGCAGAGCAGAGTAGAGTAAAGAAAAGTTGGGTTAGGAAAGGCCCGACATTACTAAGCTCAGCTCGAGTAGAGTAGAGTCGAGAAGAGCTAGGTTAAGCAAACCTAGGCTAGAGTATCATAGAGTAGAGTAGAGTAGAGTAGGGTAGAGAAGAGCAGAGCATAGTAGAGCAAAGCAAAGTAGAGTAGAGTAGAACAAAGCAGAGTAGAACAGAGTAGAGCAAAGGATAGCATAGTTAAGTTAACTTAGGCTAGATTGAAAAATGCTAGGCTAGGCTAAAGTAGAGTAGAATAGAGTATAGTAGGGTAAAGAAGAGTAGAGCTAAGTTTGTTTAGGCTAGGCTAGGTTATGTTAGAGTAGATTAGAGTATATGAGAGCAGAGTAGAGTTGACTGAAGTAGAGTAAAGCTAGGTTAGGTTAGGTTAGGCTAGGGAAGGCTAGGCTAGGCTAGAGTAGAGTAGAGTAGAATAGAGTAAAGAGAAGTAGAGTAGAGCTAGGTTAGGCTTAGCTAGACTAGGTTAAACGTGGTTGGAGAGACTAGTGTAGATTAAAGTAGAGTAGACTAGAGTAGAGTAGAGCAAAAAGAGTAGAGCAAAGTAGACTGGAGTACAGTATGGTAGAGCAGAGTAAAGTAGAGTAGAGAAGAGCAAAATAGAGAAGAGAAGAGAAGGGTAGAGTAGAGAAAAATAGAGTAGAGCAGAGAAGTGGAAAGCTGAGTAGAGTAGAGTTAGGATAGGCTAAGCTAGGCTTGGATAGGCTAAAGTAGAGTGGAGTATAGTAGAGTAAAGTAAGGTAGAGTATAATAGAGGAAAGTAGAGCAAAGCAGAGTAGTTTAGAGTAGAGTAAAACAAAGCAGCATAGAAAAGAGTGGAGCAAATCTGAGAAGAGTAAAGTAGAGTAGCATACAATAGAGTAGAGAAAATTATAGTATGAGAGAGTAGAGTCGAGTAGAACAAACTAGAGTAGAGCAGAGCTAGGTTAGGTTAGGCTTGGCTTAGCTAGGCTAGAGTAGAGTAGAGCATAATAGAATAGAGTAGAGTAGAGTAGAGCAGTGCTAGGTTAGGGTTAGCTAGGCTAGGTTAGAATAAAGTAGAGTAGAGTAGAGTAAAGTTAAGTAGAGTAGAGCTAGGTTTGGTTAGGCTATGTTAGGCTAGGCAAGGCTAGGCCTAGCCAGGGTAGGCTAGCCTTAGCTAGAGTAGAGTTGAGTAGTGAAGAGAATAGTAGATTAGAGTAGAGTAGAGGAAGCTTAGGCTAGGTTAGAGTTGAGTATAGTGGAGGAGAGCTGAGCAGAGCAGCATAGAGTAGGGTAGAGCAGAGCAAAGTAGAGTAGAGCAGAGAAAAGTAGAGCATAGCTAGGTTAGGCGAGGCTAGGCTAAGCTAGTGTAGAATAGAGTAGATTAGAGTAATGTAGAGTGGAGTAGAGTAAAGTGGAAAAGAGCTAGGTTAGGCAAGGCTAGCCTAGATTACACTAGTCTAATGTAGGCTAGGCTAGCCCAAGCAAGGCTAGAGAAGAGTAGAGTAGAGTAGTCTAGAGCTAGATTAGGTCAGGTTTTGCTAGGCTAGATTACAATAGAGTAGAGTAGAGTAAAATAGAGTAGAGTTGAAAAAAGCAGACCAAAGGAGAGCAGAGCAGAGTAGAGAAAAGAAGTGTAGAGCAGAGCTGAGTAGAGTTATGTTAAGCTAAGCTTGGCTAGGGTCAGCTAAGCTAGGTGAGAGTAGAGTAAAGTAGAGTAGAGTAGAGCTAGTTTAAGTAATGCTAGGATAGAGTAGAGTAGACTAGAGTAGAGTAGAGTAGATTAGAGTACAGTAGAGTAAAGTAAAGAAGAGTAGAGGTAGGTTAGGCTAGGCTAGACAAGGCTTAGATATTATAGAGAAGGTTAGGCAAGGCTAGGTGAGAGTGTATTATAGCTGAATAGAGTAGAGAAGAGTAGAGTAGAGCATAGCATAGTAGTGCAGAGAAGAGTAGAGTAGAATAGTATAGAGCTGAGCAAAAAAATGCAGAGTAGAGTAGAGTAGAGAGAGTAGAGTAGAGCTTGTTTAGGCTAAGCAATGTTGGGATAAGTTATAGTAGAGTATAGTAGAAAATAGCTAGGTTAGGCAAGGCTAGCCTATGCTATTCTAGGCTAGGTTAGGCTGGGCTAGGATATGCAAGACAAGGTGAGAGTAGAGTATAATAGAGTAGAGCTAGTTTAGGATAGGCTAGGCTCGGTTAGAGTACAACAGAGCAGAGTAGAGTTAAGCAAAGTAGAGCTGAGTAGAGTAGATCAAAGTATAATAGAGTAGTGTAGAGTAAAGCTGAGCAGAGTTAGGTTAGGCTTAGCTAGACTAGGCTAGGTAATGCAAGACTAGGCTAGGCTAGGCTAAGTTAGGTGAGAGTACAGTATAGCATAGTAGACCTAGGTTAGGCAAGGCGAAGCTAAGCTAGGTTAGAGTAGAGTTGACTAGAATAGAGAAAAGTAGTGTAGAGTAGAGTAAAGTATTGCTGGGTTAGACGAGGCGAGGCCAGGCTTTGTTAGGAAAGGATAAGCAAGGCTAGGCTAGAGTAGAGTAGTGCAGAGTAGAGAAAGCTTGTTTAGGCAAGGCTAGGCTGAAGTTGAGTAGAGTAGAGCGGAGAAGAGTAGAGCAAAGTGGAGCAGAGCAGAGTAGAGGGCAATAGAGCTTAGCAGAGCAAGATGGAGAAGAGTAGAGCATGACAAAGTAGAGTTGAGAAGGGGATAGTAGAGTGGGGTTGAGCGAGGTTAGGCTAAGCTAGGCTAGGTCATGCTAGGTTAGTGTAGAGTAGAGTCAAGTAGAGTAGAGTAGAGTAGAGTATAGTATAGTACAGTATAGTATAGTGGAGTAAAGCTAGGTTATGCTAGGCTAGGCTCAAGTAGATTAAAGTAGAGTGGAGTAGAGTAGAGTTGAGTAGAGCTAGGTTAGGTTTGGCCAGCCTAGGCTAGGCTTGGTTGAAGTAGAGTAAAGTAGAGCAGAGTAGAGCAGAGCATAGCAGAGCAAAGAATGATAAAGGAAAATGGAGAGGAATAAAGTAGAGAAAAGCAAAGTAGAGCAAAGTAGAGTTAAGCAAAGCTAGGTTAGAGCAGAGCAGAGCAGAGATGAGTAGAGCAGAGTAGAGCAGAGCTAGGTTAGGCAAAGCTTGATCAGTACAGAGTAGAGTAGTGATTTGTTAGGCTAGGCTAAACTTGGCTAGGGTAGAGTAGAGAAAAGCAAAGTAGAGTAGAGTAGAGCAGAGTAGAGTAGAGTAGAGCAAAGTAGAGAAGAGCAGAGCAAAGTACAGTAGAATAGAGTATAGTATGGTAGAGCAGAGTAAAGTAGAGCAGAGTAGAGCAAAGTGAAGTAGAGTTAGGTTAGGCTAAGCTAGGCTTGGATAGAGTAGAGTAGAGCTAAGTTAGGTTAGGCTAGGTTAAAATAAAATAGAGTAGAGTAGAGAAGAGTGGAATAAAGGAAAGTAGAGTAGAGTAGAGCTAGGTTAGGTTAGGTTAAGTTAAGCTAAGCTATGTTAGGTTAGGCTAGGCTTGGCTAGGCTTGGCTAGGCTAGAGTAAAGTAGAGTATAGTAGAGTAGAGTAGAGTTAGGTTAGGCTATGTTAGGCCAGAGTATCATAGAGTAGACTAGAGTTAAGTAGAGTAGAGCAGAGCAGAGTAGAGTTTTGTAAGGTAGAGTAGAATAGAGAAGAGCAGAGCAAAGCTAGGTTAGGCCAGGCTAGGCAAGGGTAGGCTAGTGTACAGTAGAGAAGAGTAGAGCTAGGATAGGTTAGGTTAGAGTACAATATAACATAGTAGAGTATAGTAGACTAGAGTAGAGTAGAGTATAATATATTAGAGGTGAATAAAGTAGGGTCAAGTAGAGTAGATTTAAGTTATGCTAGTTTTGGCTAAGCTTAAGCTAGGATAGATTAGAGCAGAGAAGAGTGAAGTAGAGTAGAGTAGAGTAGAGCAGAGTAGTGCTAGGTTAGGGTAAGCTAGGCTAGAGTATAGCAGAGTCGAGTAGAGTAGAGTAGAGAGGATTAGAGCATAGCAGTGTACAATAGAGAAGAATTGGGTAGAGTAGAGCATAGTAGAATAGAGTAGACAGAGCAGTGCATAGTAGAGAAGAGCTAGGTTAGGTTAAGGTACACAAGAGTAGAGTATAGTAGAATAGAGTGTAGTATAGTAGAAAAGAGTAGAGAAAATGAGAGGAAAGGAGAGGAGAAGAGAGGAGAGGAGAGCAGAGTAGAGTCAAGCAGAGCATAGAAGAGCAGAGGAAAGTATAGTATTGTAGAGAAGAGTAGAATATAGAAGAATAGAGTATAATAGAGTAGAGTAGACCAGAGTTGACAAAAAAAGAGCATAATAAAGTAGTGGAGAGCAAAGTAGAGTAGAGAAAAGTAGAGTAGAGCAAAGTAGAGCAGAGTAGAGTAGAGTAGAGTAGAGCAGAGCAAGCTTAGGTTAGTTTAGGCTAAGCTATGCTAGGCTCAAGTAGAGTAAAGTAGAGAAGAGTAGAGTAGAGTAGACTAGAGTAGGGTAGAGTACTGCTCGGTTAGGCTAGGCAAGGCTAGAGTATATTAGAGTAGAGTATCGTAGAATTGAGTAAATTATAGCAGAGTAGAGTGGAATAGAGAAGATTTGAGTATAGTAGAGCAGGGAAAAGCAAAGCATGGTTAGTTTAGGCTTGGGTTGGCTAGGCTAAAGTAGACAAGAGTAGAATAGAATAGAGTAGAGTATAGTTGAGCAAAGTTAGAATAGGCTAGGCCAGGCTAAGTTAAAGTAGAGTATAGTAAAGAAGAGTAGAACTAGGTTAGGCTAGGCTAGGGTAGGCTAAGCTAGGCTATGCTAATCTAGAGTAGAGTAGAGTAGAGTGGAGTAGAGTGGAGTTGGGTAGTGTAGAGTTGAGCTAGGTTTGGCAGGCTAAGCTAAGCAAGGATTGGGTACACTAATCTAGTGTATGCAAGGTTAGGCTAGAGTTGGGTAAAGTAGTGTAGAGTTGGGTAGAGTAGAGTAAAGTAGAGCAAGATTTGGCTAGGCTAGAGTATAATAGAGTGGAGCAGAGTAGAGAAGAGCTAGGTTAGTCTAGGCTAGGCTAGGTTAGTCTAGGCTAGGCTAGGTTAATCTACGCTAGAGTAAAGTAAAGTAGAGTAAAGTATAGTAGAGTAGAGTATAGTAGAGCTAAGTTAGGTTAGGCTAGGCTAGGCTAGAGAAGAGTATAATAGAGTAGAGTAGAGTAGAGTATAGTAGAGTAGAGAAGAGTAAAGCAAAGTACAGTAGAGTAGAGTGGAGAAAAGTAGTGTAGGACAGAGCAAAGAAAAGTAGAGTTTGGTTATTCTAGGATAGGCTAGGTGGGAGTAGAGTAGAGTATAGTAGAGTAGAGTATAGTAGAGAAGAATAGAGCTAGGTTAGGCTAGGCTAGGTTAGGCAAGGTTAGAGTAGAGTAGAGTAGTGTTGAGTAGATTATAGTAGAGTATAGTGGAGTAAAGTATAGTAGAGCTAGGTCAGGCTAGGCTAGAGTTTAATAGAGTAGAGTAGAGAAGAGAATAGTAGAGTAGAGGTTAGCAGAGTAAAGTACAAGGAGGTTAGGCTAGGTTATAGAAGAGTAGAGTAGACTAGAGCTAGGTTAGGCTAGGCTAGGCTAGGCTAGGTTGGCTAGGTTAGGCTCGACAAAGCTAAGCTAGGCTAGGCTAGGTTATGCTAGGTTAAAGTAGAGTAAACTTATGCTAGGTTAGGATAGGTTAGGGTAGACTACAATAGAGTAGAGTATAGTAGAGTAGAGCAAAATAGTACAGAGTAAAACAGAGTAGAGTAGAGTAGAGCATATTAGAGTGAGCATAGTAGAGTAGAGTAAAGTAGAGCTAGGTTAGGCAAGGTAAGGCCAGATAAGGCTAGGTTAGGCAAGAGTAGAGTAGAGTGTAGTAGAGTTAGGTTATGCTAGGCTAAGGTAGGCTAAGTTAAAGTAGAGTAGAGTAGAGTAGAGCTAAGTTTGGATAGGATAGAGTATAGTATAGTAGAATAGAGTGGAGGAGAGTTGAACTCTATTAAGCTGGGCTAGGCAAGGATAGCCTTGAGTAGAGTACAGTAGAACAGAGGGCATAGCATAACAGAGCAGAGCAAAGAAGAGTAAAGCAAAGTTGAGAAGAGCATAGTAGTGTAGAGTAGAGAAGAGTAGAGCAATATAGAGAAAAATAGAGTAGAGCAGAGCATAGCAAAGTATAGTGGACCTAGGTTATGCTAAACAAGGCTATGTTATGCTAAACTAGACTAGGTTAGAATTAAGTAGAGTGTAGTAGGGTAGAGTAGAGTAGAGTAGAGTTAATTATAATATGGTATAGTAGCATTGAATAGAGTAAAGTAGAGCAAGGTTAAGTTTGGCTAGGTAGCCTAGGGTAAAGTAGAGTAGAGTATAGTGAATTAGAGTAGTGTAGGGTAGAGTAGAGTAGAGTAGTATAAAGTAGGGTTAGCTAAGTTAGGCTAAATAAGGCTAGAGTAGATTAAAGTACAATAGAGTAGAGTAAAGTTAAGTAGAGTAGAGCATAGTAGAGTAGAGTAGACAGACTAGAGAAAAGCAGAGTAGAGAATAAAGCAGAGCATAATAGAGAAAAGCATAATAGAGTAGGGTAAAGCTTAGTAGAGTTGAGTTTAGCTAAGTTAGGCAATGTAGAGTACATAATAGAAGAGTTGAGTAGAGTAGAGTAGAGCTTGTTTAGGATAGGATAGGTTAGATTGAAGTAGAGCAGAGTAGAGTAGAGTGTAGTGGAGTATAGTATAATAGACTATAGTAGAGTAGAGTAGAGTAGAGTGGAGCAGAGTGAAGTATAGTAGAGTTGAGTAGAATAGAGTAAAGCTAGGTTAGGCTAAGCTAAGCATGGGTAGGCTAAGCTAGTCTAGGCAGGAGTAGAGCAGAGTAGAGCAAAGTAGAGCATTGTAAAGCTCGATAAGGTTAGGCTAGGCAAAAGCAGGGGAGAGTAGAGTAGAGTAGAATAGAGCAAAGCAGAGCAGAATAGAGCAGAGTAGAGTAGAGTTGAGAAGAGCATAATAAAGAAGAGTAGAGCAAAGGCAGAGTAGTGCAGTGTAGAGTTGGGTTAGGTTTAGCAAGGCTAAGTGAGGATAGAGTAGAGTCGAGTAAAGTAGAATGGAGTAGAGTATTGTAAAATAGAGTAGAGTAAAGTATAGTAGAGTAAAGTAGAGTAGAGTAGAGTAGAGCTAGGTTAGGCTAGGCTAGTTAGGTTAGGTTATGCTTGAGAAGGGTAGAGAAGAATAGAGTAGAGTGGAGTAGAGTATGGTAGAGTATAATAGAGTAGAGTAGAGTAGAGCTAGGTTACAGAAGGCTAGACTAGCTTAAAGTAGAGTAAAGAAGACTAGAGCTTAGTAGAGTGGAGCAGGGTAGAGCAGAGCAAACTATAGCTACATTAGACTAGGGTAGGCTAGAGTAGAGTAGGGTAGAGTAGAGTAGAAAAGAGTAGAGCTATGTTTGGTTATTCTAGGCTAGGTTAAGTTAGAGTAGAGTAGAGTAGAGTAGAGTAGCATAGAGTAAAGTAGAGTATAGTAGAGTAAAGCTTAGTAGAGTTAGGTTAAGCTAAGTTAGGCTAGGATAGGCTAGGTTAGGCTGGAGTAGAGTAAAGTAGAGTAGAGTAGTGTAGAGGAGAGTAGAGTAGAGGTACGTTAGGATAGGCTTGGGTTGGCTAGGACAAGTTAAACTAGGCTAAAGTAGAGTAGAGTAGAATACAGTAGGATAGAGCAGATTAGAGAAGAGTAGGGCACAACAGAGTAGAGTAGAGTAGAGTAGAGCAGAGTAGAGCAAAGTAGAGAAGAGTAGAACAAATCAGAGGGGTGCAAAGTAGAGCAGAGCAGAGCAGAGTTAGGTTAAGCGAGGCTAGGGAAGGCTAGGCTAGAGTGGAGTAGGCTAGAGCAGAGCAAAGTAGAGTAGAGTAGAGTTAAGTTGGGCTTCGCAAGGCAAGGCTTGTTTTGAGTCAAGTAGAGTAGAGTGGAGTATAGTAGATTATAGGAGACTAAAGTAGTGCTTGGTTAGGCTAACCTGTAGTAGGCTGAGCATGGCAAGGTTAGGCTAAAGTAAAGTAGAGTAGAACAGAGGTTATTAAAGAAGAGTTGAGTAGAGCAGAGTAGAGTAAAGTAGAACTAGGTTAGGCATGGCGAGGCAAGGCTAGGCTAGAGTAGAGTAGAGTAGAGCAGTGTAGAGAAGAGTAGAGCATAGTAAAGGAGAGTGAGCAGAGGAAAGCATAGTAGAGCAAAGCCGAGCAGAGTAGAGTATAGTAGAGCAGAGCAAACAAGAATGAGATTAGGTTAGGCTATGTTAGAGCAGAGTAGAGCTAGGTCTAGCTAGGCTAGGCTAGGTTAGAGTAGAGTAGAGAAGATTAGAGTAGAGTAAATTAAAGTAGAAATGCATAAAGTAGAGTAAAGTGGAGCAGAGTAGAGTAGAGTGGAGCAGAGCAAGACAGAGAAGAGTAGAGTAGAGTAGAGAAGAGCTAGATTAAGTTTGGTGAGGCTAAGCAAGGCTAGGCTATAATAAAGAAGAGCTAAATTAAGTGAGGCTAAGCTAGGCTAGGTTAGAGTAGTGTAGAGTAGAGTAAAACTAGGTTTGGTTAGGCTAAGTTATGCTAAGATAGGTTAAACAAGATTAGGCTTGAGTAGAGTATAATAGAGTTGACTAGAGTAGATCATAGTAGAGTTGAGCTAGATTACGTTTTTTTATATGAGGCTAGGCTAGAGTTTAATAGAGTAGAGTAGAGTAGAGTAGAACAAAGCAGAGTTGAGCTGCATAGAGAATACTAGAGCAGAGAAGAGAAAAGTATAGCAGTGCAGGCAGAGTAAAGCAGAATCGAGCTAAGTTAGGCTAGGCTAGAGTAGGCTAGGTAAGGTTAGAATAGAGTAGAGTTGAGTGGAGGTAGGTTTGGCTTGGCGAGGCTAGAGTAGAGTAGAGTACAGTACAGTACAGGTAGGTTGGGCTTGGTTGGGCTAGGCTAGGTTTGAGTAGAGTAGAGTCGAGTAGAGCAGAGTAGAGTAGAGTTGATGGGAGTAAAGTAGAGCTAGGTTAGGGTTAGCTAGGTTAGGCATGACAATGCCAGGATAAAGTAAAGTAGAGTAGAGTAGAGAAGAGTAGAGTGGAGTAGAATAAAGTAGTGCTACGTTAGGCATGCGAGGCTAGTCTAGGCTAGAGTAGAGTAGATTAGAGTGGAGCAGTGTAGAGTAGAGCATAGTAGAATAGAGTAGTATGGGGCTGAGCATAGTGGAGCAAAGCAATGCAGAGAAGAGCAGAACAGAGTCAAGTAATGTAGAGTAGAGTAGAGTAGAGCAGAACTAGGTTAGGCTAGGATAGGCTATGCTAGGCTAGAGTAGAGTAAAGCTAGGTCAAGGAGTGCTAGGCTAGGTTAGAGTAGAGTAGAGTAAAGTAAAATAGAGAAGAGTAACATAGAGTAGAGTAGAGTAAGTAGAGCAGAGCAGAGTAAAGTAGAGTAGAGTAGAGTTAGATTAGTCTAGGTTAAGTTAAGCAAGGCTAAACTACAAAAGAGTAGAGCTAGGTTAAGTTAGGCTAGTCTTGGATAGGTTAGAGTAGAGTGGAATAGAATAGAGTAAAGTAGAGTAGAATAGACTAGAGTAGTGTAGAGTAGACTATAGTTGGGCTAGGTTAGGCTATACTAGGCTAGGCTAAGTTGGACTAAGATAGGTTAGGCTAGGCTAGAATAAAGTAGAGTAGAGCTCAGTAGAGTAGTGTAGATTTGAGAAGAGTAGAGCTAGATTTGGTTGGCTAGTCTAGGCTAGACTAGAGTATAATAAAGTGGAGTAGAGTAGAGTAGAATAAGGTAGAGCAAAGCAAAGTAAAGAATAGTATTGCATAATAGCAAAAAGTAGAGAAGAGCAGAGAAGAGTAGAGTAGAGCTAAGTTAGGCTAGGCCAGCCTAGGCTAGGTTAGGTTAAGCAAGAGTAGAATAGAGTAGAGTAGAGCTAGCTTAGGCTAGGTTATACTAGAGTAGAGTAGAGTAGATAGTGTAGAATAGAGTAGAATAGAGTAGAGTTAGGTTAAGCTAAGTTAAGCAAGGGTAAGATTGGCTTAGCTATGTTATTCTAGAGTAAAGTAGAGTAGAGTAGAGTAGAGTAAAGTAGAGTGGAGCTCAGTTATGCTAGGCTAGGCTAGTGTTGAGTAGAGCAGAGTAGAATAGGGTAAAGTAGAGTAGAGCAAAATAGAGATGAGTAGAGCAGAGAAGAGAACAATAGAGCAGAGTAGAGAAGAGCAGAGCAAAGCAAGCAGAGATGAGTAGAGTAGAGCTTAGGTAGGGCTAGGCTAGGCTAGGCTAGAGTTGAGTAAAGTAGAGTCGGTTAAAGTAGAGTATAGCAAGGCCAGGCTTAGCAAAGCAAGGTTAGGCTAGGCTAGGCGAGGCTAGGTTAGGTTAGAGTATAGTAGAGTCGAGCAACATAGTGCTAAGTTAGGCTTAGCTAGGGTAGAGTAGAATAAAATAGAGTAGAGTTGTTTATAGTAGAGTAGAGTAGAGTAGAGAGGCTAGGCTAGGTTAGTCGAGGTTAGGTTAGAATAGGTAAGCTAGCCTAAGCTAAGCAAGGTTAAGATTGGCTGGGCTAGACTAGGCTAGGCTTAGTTGGAGACAAGTAGAGTACAGTAGAATAAGGTAGAGTTAAGAAGAGTAGAGTATAGTAAAGCTGTGTATAGTTAGGCTAGCATAGACTTGGCAAGGTTGGGCTAGGCTATTGTAGGCTAGAGTATAATAAAGTTGAATAGTATAAATCTAAGTTGGGCTTAGCATGGCTAGATTAAAAAAAATTAGAATACAGTAGAGTAAAGCTAGACTAGGCTAGGTGAGGTTATGCAAGGCTAGGCCATATTAAATTAGTGTATAGTAGAGTAGAATAGAGTATAATATGGCTGGGCTTAGTTTTGCTAGGTTAGACTAAGCTAGGTTAGGTAAGGCTAAGTTATGTTAGAGTAGAGTATAGTAGACTAACATAGAGCTAAGATAAGCTTAGTTAGGCTAGAGCTAAATAAAATAGAGTAGAGTAGAGTAGAGTAAAGTAATGTTAGGCTAGGGATGGTGAGGATAAGTTTGGCTAGGCTAAGCTAGGTTTGATTAGAGTAGTGTTGGGTAGAGTAGAGTATAATAAGGTTGGGCTAGGCTAGGCTAAGTTAGGTAAGGTTAAGCTAGAGTGGAGTAGAGTAATAGAGCATAGAGCTAAGTTAGGATTAGCAGGCTAAAGTAGAATATAATAGAGTATAATATAGTATAGTGGAGTAGAGTAGAGTAAGGCTAGGCTAAGCTAGGCAAGGTTAGCTTAGGATAGGTTAGGCTAGCCTAGTCTAGGCTAGGATAAGCTAGGCTAAGCTCAACCAGGCAAGGCTGGGCTAAGCTAAGCAAGAGTAGAGTAGAGTAGAGTAAAGTAGAGTAAAGTATACTAGAGTAGAGTAAAGTAGTGTAGAATATAATAAGGTTGGGTAAGGCTATACTAGGCTAGGCTAGGCCAAGTTAGACTAGAGTAGAGTAGAGTAACATAAACCTAAGTTAGGCTTGGCTAGGCAAGTGTAGAAAAAAATAGAGTAGAGTAGAGTAATGCTAGGCTGGGCTAGGTGAGGTTAAGTTAGGCTAGACTTGGCTAAGCTTAGGTAGGATAGGCTAAGTTCGAGTAGGTTAGAGTATGGTAGAGCAGAGTAGGGTAGAATAAAATATAGTAGAGTAGTGTAAGGCTAGGCTAGGCTAGGTGAGGTTAAATTAGGCTAGGATAGGTTATGTTAGGCTAGGCTAGGCTAGGTTAGAGTAGGGTATGGTGGAGTAAAGTGGAGTAGAGTAGAGTAGAGTAGAGTAGCATAGAGTAGAGTAGAGTAGAGTATAGCATATTAGAGTAAAGTAGAATATAGTAGAGTACAGTAGAGTAGAGTGGAGTATAGTAAAGTGTGATAGAGCTATGTTAGGCTTAGCTATGCTAAAAAAGAATAGGGTAAAGTAGTGTAGGCTAGTCTAGGCTAAGCTAGGTTAGGCTAGGCTAGAGTATAATAGAATAGAGTTGGGTAGAGTAGGGTACAGTGAGGCTAGGCTTGGCTAGGCTAGGCTTGGCTTGGCTAGGCTTGGTTAGGCCATAGTAGAACAAAGTAGCATAGAGTAGCATAGAGCTATGTTCAAATTTTTTAGCTATAGTAGAATAAAATAGAGTAGAGTATAGTAGAGTAGAGTAGAGTAAGGCTAGGCTAGACTAGGCAAGGTTAGGCTTGGCTAGGCTTGAGTTGAGTAGAGTAGGGTAGAGTAGAGTATAGCAAGGTAGGGTCAGGCTAGGCTAGGTTTGGATAGGCTATGTTAGGTTAGATTAGAGTAGAGTAGCATAGAGCTAAGTTAGTGTTAGTTAAGCTAAAGTAGAATTAAGTAGATTATAATATAGTAGAGCAGAGTAGAGTAGAATAGCATAGAGTAGAGTAAGGATAGGCCACACTAGGTGAGGATAGGTTAGGATAGGTTGGGCTAGGCTAGGCTAAGCAAAGCTAGACTGGGCTAAAGTAGAGTAGAGTAGAGTAGAGTAGCATATAAAAAAGTTAAGCTTAGCTAGGGTAGAGCAGAATAAAATAGAGTAGAGTAAAGTAAGACTCAAACAGGTTAGGTGATCTTAGATTAGGTTAGGCTAAACTAAGCTAGGAAAGGCCTGGTTCGATTAGGGTATGGTATAGTAGAGAAAAGTAGAGTAGAGTAGACCTGAGCAAAGTAGAGAAGAGTAGAAGAGAGTAGAGTAGAGTAAAGAAGAGTAGAGCTAGGTTAGGCTAGGCTAACCTAAGAGTGGCTAGGCTAAACTTCAGTAGAGTAGAGAAGAGCTAGGCTATGCTAGGCTAGGTTAGAGTAGAGTAGAGCAAGGTTTAGGTAGGCTTGGCTAGGCTAGGTAAGAGTAGAGTAGAGCAGAGTTAGAATGGAGTAGTGTAGAGTAGAGTAGAGTAAATTAGAGCTCGATTAGGCTAGGCTAGGCTAGGTTAGTCCATAGTGGAGTATACTAGAGTAGAGTAGAGTAGAGCTGAGTGGAACAGAGCAGAGCATAACAGAGAAGAATAGAGTAGAGTAGACCAGATTAGAGAAGAGTAGAGTAGAGTAGAGTAAAATAAAGCAAAGTAGAGAAGAGCAGAGTAGAGCTGAGCAGAGCGAAATAGAGTTACGTTAGGCAAGGCGAGGTTAGGCTAAGCTAGAGTAGAGTAGAGTATAGCTTGGTTAAGCTAGACTAAGTTAGGCTAGGTTAGGATAGGGTAGAGCATAGTAGAGTAGAGTAGAGTAGAGTAGAGTAGGGTAAAGTAGAGTAGAGTATAGTAGAGCAAAGAAGAGCTGGGTAGAGCTAGGTTAAGCTAGGCTATGCTAGGCTAGGGTAGGCTAGACTATAATATAGTAGAGCTGGGTTGGCTAGGCTAGGCTAGGCTTGGTTAAGGTAGAGTAGTGTAGAGTTGAGTTGAGTTGAGTAGAACTAGGTTAGCCTATGCTAGGCTTAGCTTGGTTTGACCAGGCTAGGCTTGGTTTGGCTAAGCTAACCTTTAGTAAAGTAGAGTAGGGTAGAGTAAAAGAGCTATGTTAGGCTAGACTATGCTATGCTAAAGTATAATGGAGTAGAGTAGAGTAAAGAAGAGCAGAACAGAGAAGAGTAGAGCAAAGCAAAGCAGAGCAGAGTAGAGTAGAGTTTAGCAGAGTAGTGAAAAGCAAAGTAGAGCATAGTAGAGTAAAGAAGAGCTAGGTTAGGCTAAGCTAGGCTAGGCTATGATAAGTTAGGGTAGGATTGATTAGGCTAGGCTACACTAGGGTGGAGTAAATTATGGAGGAGTAGAGTAGTGTATAGTAGTGTAGAGTTGAGCAGAGTAGAGAAAAGCAGAGTAGAGAAAAGGAGAGTCAAGCTAGGTTAGGCTAAGCTTGGGTAGGCTAGGCCAGGCTAGAGTAGACTAAAGTAGAGTAGAATAGAGTAAAGTAGAGTAGAGTAGAGTGTAATAGAATAGAGTAGAATAGAGTTGAAGAAGTTTGGCTAGGCTAGGCAAGGTTAGGTTAGAGTATCGTACAGTGGTGTAGAGTGGAGTAGAGTATAGTAGAATAGAGTAGAGTAGGGAAGAAGTGAGAATAGTAGAGTAGAATAGTGTAGAGTAGAGCAGAGCATAATGGAGTAGAGTAGAGTAGAGCATAGCAGAGTTATATTAAGCTAAATTATGCTAGAGCAGAGTAGAGTTTAGCTAGGTTAAGCTAGGCTAGGTTAGAGTAGAGTAGAGTATAGTACAATAGGATAGAATAGAGTAGAGTAGAGTTGAGTATTGTAGAGCAGAGCAGAGCAAAGTAGAAAAGAGTAAATAAAGGTTAGGTTAGGCTAGACAAGAGTATAGTAGAGCTATAGGCAAGACTAGGCTAGGCCAAGTTAGAGTATAATAGTGTAGAGCAAGGTTAGGCTAGGCTAGAGTACAATAGAGTGGAGTTGGATAGAGTTGAGTAGAGCAGAGTAGAGCAGAATAAAGTAGGGTTGAGCATAGTAGAGTAGTAATAAGCAATGTAGAGCACAACAAAGTATAGCAGAGCTAAGTTAGCTTAGGTAAGGCTAGGCTAGGCTAGAGTAGAGTAGAGTAGACTAGACTAGAGTAGAGCTAGGTTAGGCAAAGGCTAGACTAAGTTAGGTTAGACAAAGGCTAGACTAAGTTAGGTTAGATAAGAGTAGAGTAGAGTAAAGTGGGCTAGAGAATAGTAAAGCAGAGTAGAGAAGAGCAAAGTAGAGTAAAGTAGTGTAGGGGAGAGTAGGATATAGTAGAGTAAAATAGGGTAGAGTAGGGCTATGTTAGGCTAGGCTAGGCTATACTTGAGGTGAATGGAGTATAGTAGAGTAGATTAGAGAAGAGTAGCATAGAGTAGAGCTCAGTTAGGCTAAGCTAGGCTAAGTTAGGCTAGAGTAGATTAGAGTAAGGTTTAGTAAGTAGAGAAGAGCAAAGAAGAGTAGAGGAGAGCAAAGTAGAGTAGAATAGAGCAGAGTAGAGTAGAGTAGTGCCAAGCAGAGTAAAGTAGAGCTATGTTAGGGTAAGCTAAGCTAGGATAGGCTAGGTTAGGTTAGAGTAGAGTAGTGTTTAGGAGGGTGGAGTAGAGTAGTGTAGAGTATAATATAGTAGGGTAGAGTAGAGTAGAGTATAATATAGTAGGGTAGAGTAGATTAGAGTAGGGCTATATTAATCTAGGTTAGGTGGGGCTAGGCTTGTCCAGGCTAGGTTAGGCAATGCTCGATTAGAGTAGAGTAGAGTAGGACAAGGTCAAGTTAGGCTAGGCTAGGCTAAAGTAGAGTAGAGTAGTGTAGATCAGAGTAGAGTAGAGCAGAGTAGAGTGGAGCATAACAGAGTAGAGCAAAACAAAGTGGTGAAAAGTTGAGTAAAGCTGAGCATAACAGAGCCAATCAGAGAAGAATTAACATATGTTAAGCTAGGTTAGGCTAGGCTAAGCTAGGCAAGGCTATATTAGGCTAGGCAAAGCTAGGGTATAGTAGAGAAGAGTAGAGTAGAGTAGGGTTAAGTTAGGCTAGGCTAGGCTAGACTAAGCAAGGTTAGTGTAGAGTTGATAAGAGTATAATAGATTTGAGTAGAGCAGAGTGGAGCTAGATTAAACTAAGATAGGCTAAGGTAAGCCTGGCTGAGATAGGTTAGGCATGAGTGGAGTAGAGTAGAGCAAAGTATAGTGGAGTAAAGTTAGTTAGGCTAGGCTAAGCTAGAGTATAATAGAGCAAAGTAGAGTAGAGTAGAGTAGAGAAGAGCAAAGTAGAGTAGAGTAGAGTAAAGTACAAAAGCAAAAAGTAGAGAAGAGTAGAGTCAGAGTAGAGTTGAGTTAGGTTAGGTTATGCAAGGCTAGAGTATAGTAGAGTAGAGTAGGGTAGAGATAGTTTTGACTAAGTAAGAATTGAGCAAAGTAGAGTAGAGTAGAGTAGATTGAAGTAAAGTAGAGTAGAGCAAAGTAAAGAAGAGTAGAGCTATGTTAGGCTAGGCTAAGCTAGAGTAGAGTAGAGTAAAGTAAAGCTGGGAAGGATAGAGCAGAGCTACGTTAGGCTAAACAATGCTAGGCTATGCTAAAAAAGGCTAGAGTAGAGTAGAATAGAGTAGACCAAAATAGGGCAAGGCTAGGTTAGGATATGCTTATTTAGGTTAAGCTAGGCTAGGCTAGGCTAGAGTGGATTAGAGTAGAGTAGAGCTAGGTTAGGCTAGGTTAGGTTAGAGTAGAGTAGAAAAGAATAGAGCTCATTAGAGTAGAGTAGAGTAAAGTAAAGTACAGTTAGGTTAGGCTAGGCTTTGCAGAGTGGAGTAGAATAGTGTATAGTAGAGTAGAGTAGAGCAAGGTTAGGCTAGGCGAGACTAGGTTAGGGTAAACTAGGTTGGACTAGAGTAGAGTAGAATAGAGTAAAGTAAAGTAGAATAGAGTAGTTCTAGGTTAAGTTGGGCTAAGCTATGCTAGGCAAGGTAAGGCTAGCTTGGGTAGGCTAGGCTTGGCAAGAGTAGAGAAGAGTAGAGTAGAGTAGAGTAGAGTAGAGTAGAGCTAGGTTAGGCTAGGCTAAGCTAAGCTAGAGTAGAGTAGAGTAGAGAAGAGAAGAGTATAGTAGTGCAGTGTAATGTAGAGCAAAGCAGAGTAGATTAAAGGAGAGCAGAGTAGACTAGATTGGAGTAGAGTAAAGAAGAATAGAGTAGAACAGAGCTAATGTAGGCTAGGCTTGGCTAGATTAGGCTAGAGTAGAGTAGAGTAGAGCTTGGTTAAATTAGGGTAAACTAGGCTAGAGTATAATAGAGTACAATAAAGAGAGTATAGTAGAGCTTAGCAAAGCAGAGTAGAGTAGTGTTGAGCAGAGTTGAGTAGAGGAAGGTTAGGTTATGCTAGGAAAGGCTAGGCAAGGCCAGGCTAGCCTAGGGTATGCAAGGCTAGGCTAGGCTAGGAAAACTAGGCTATGCTAGGCTAGGCTAGGGTAGGCAAAGCAAAACTAGGCTTGAGTAGAGTAGAGTAGAGTAGAGTAAAGTAGAGTGGAGTAGAGCTTGGCTTGGCTAAGCTAGGCTAGGTTAGGATCTGATAGACTAGAGTAATGTAGAGCAGAGTAGAGCAGAGAACAATAAAGTAGAGAAGAGTAGAAAAAGAAGAGCAAAGTATAGCAAAGTAGAGCCAGGAATAAGAAAGCAGAGTAGAGTAAAACTAGGTTGGGCTAAGCGAGGCTTGTTAGGCAAGGTTAGAGTAGGGTAGAGTAGAGTGGAGTATAGTATAGTAAGCTAGAGTAGAGTAGAGTAGAGCAGAGTAGAGGAGAGAAAAGCTGACAAGAATAGGACATATTAGAGAAGAAGAGCAGAGCAGAGTAGAGTAGAGCAGAGTAATGTAGAGTAGAGCTTAATTAGGCTAAGCTAGTATAAGCTAGGCTAGGCTAGGCTATGTTAGGCTAGGTTAGAGTAGAGCAGAGTAGAGTAGGGAGCAGTAGAGTAAATTATAATAGAGTAGAGAATAAGAAAGTAAAATAGAGTCAAACTGAGTAGAGAAGAGTAGAGTATAGAAGAGTAAAGTAAAGCAGAACAGAGTAGAGAAGAGCAAAGTAGAACAATGTAGTGTAGAGTAGTGCTTGGTTTGGCAAAGCTAGGTTAACATAGGATAAGTTAGATTAGAGTAGAGTAAATTAGAGTAGAGTAGAGTTGTCTAGAGTAGAGTAGAGTAGAGTAGCATAGAATAGGGTAAAGTAGAGAAGAGTATCATATAGAAGAGTAGAGTAAACTAGAGTAGAGTAGCATAGAGTAGAGTTGTCTAGAGTAGGGTCGAATTAAATTGAGTAGGATAGAGTAGACTAGAATAGAGTTAGGTTAGGCTAGGTTGGGCAAGGCTAGGCTAGCCAGAGTTGAGTAGAGTAGAGTAGAGTAGAATAGAGTGGAGTTGATAAGAGTAGAGCTCAGTTAGGTTAAGCTAGGTAGGGTTAGGCTAGGCTAAAGTAGAGTAGGGTGGAATAGAGTTGAGTAGAGGAAAGCAGAGCAGAGTAGAGTAGAGTAGAGTAGAGTAGAGCAAAGAAAAGTAGAGTTGAGTAAAGCAAAGCAAAGTGGAGCCAAGCAGAGTAGAGCAGAGCAAAGGAGAGCAGAGAAGAGCAGAGTAGAGTTGAGTAAAGTAGAGCTAGGTTAGGATAGGCTAGGCTAAGCTCAAGAAGAGTAGAGTAGAGTTGAGCAGAGCTAGGCTAGGCTAGGTTAAGCTAGGCTTTTTTAGAGTAGAAAAGAGTAGAGGAATAAAGTATTATGGGGTATAGAAGAGTAGAGTGGAGTAGAGCTAGGTTTGGTTATACTAAGCAAAGCTATTCTAGGCTAGGCTAGGGTAGGCATTGCTAGGCTATGCTAGAGCAGAGTCAAGAAGAGTAGAGTATAGTAGAGTAGGGTAGAGTTGAGTAGAGTAGAGTAGAGTTTGTTTAGGTTAGATATGTTAGGCTAGAGTGGAGTAGGGTAGAGCATAAAAGATGAGTATAACAGAGTAGAGATGAGTAGAGTAGGGTAGAGTAGAGTGGAGTAGATTTGAGCAGGGCTAGTTTAGGCTATGCAAGGCTAGGCTAGGCTAGAGTAAAGTGGAGTAGTGTTGTTTAAGATAGAGGTAGGTTAGGCTTGGCTTGGCTAGGTTAGAGTAGAGCAAAGTTGAGTAGAATAGATTAGAGTAGAGTAGATAAGAGTTAAGTTGAGTAGAGTTAGGTTAGGCTAGGATAGAGTAGGCTAGGGTCATCTAAGCCAGATAGAGTAGAATAGAGTATAATAGAGTAGAGGAGAGTAGAGTAGAGTATAATAGAGTAGAGGAGACTAGAGGAGAGCTGAGTTTAGTAGAATAGAGAAGAGTAGAGAACAGTAGAGCAGAGTAAGGTAGAGCAGAGTAGATTAGAGGAGAGGATAAAAAAGGAGAGCAAAGTAGTGTAGAGCATAACAGAGCAAAGTAGAGTAGAATAAAACAGAGTATAGAAGAGAAGAGCTAAGTAGAGTAGAGTAAAGTAAAGCAGAGTGGAGCTAGGTTAGGATAAGCTATGCTAGGCTATGCTTGAGTTGAATAGAGTAGAGTAGGCTAGGATAAAGCAAGGCATGGTTAGGCTAGGCTAGGTTAAGTAGAGTAGAGTAGAGTAGAGCTAACTTAGGCTAGGCTAGGCTAGAGTTTAGTTAAGTAGAGTAAAGCTAGGTTTGGCTTGGCTAAGCTAGAGTATAATGGAGTAGAGAATAGTAGAGCAGAGAAGAGTATAACAGAGTAGAGTAGAGTCAAGTATAGCACAAAAGAGGAGAAGAGAGTAGATTAGTGTAGAGAAGAGATGAGAAAAGTAGAGCAAAGCAGAGTAAAACAAAGTAGAGTAGAGTAGTGTAGAGCAGAGTAAGGTTAAGCTAGGCTTAAGTAAAGTAGAGTAGAGTTAGGTTAGGATGGGCTTGGTTAGGTTAGAGTAATATATAGTAGAGTAGAGTAGAGTATAGTAGAGTTAGTTTAGGCTAGGCTAGGCTTTGCTTGAGTAGAGTAGAGTTAAGAAGAGTGGAGTATAGTAGAGTAGAGTAGACTATAGTAGAGTAGAGCAAGGTTAGGCTAGGCTAGGTAGGAGTATTATAGAGTAGAGTAGAGCAAAGAAGAGCAGAGTGGAGTAGAGTAGAGTAGAGTAGAGCATAATAGAGCATAGTAGAGCAAAGAAAAGAAGAGCGAAGAAGGGAAGAGTAGAGCTAGGTTATGCTATGTAGGCTAAGTTATGTTAGGCTAGGCTCTGCTAGGCAAGAGTAGAGTAGAGTAGAGAGGAGTAGGTCCAAGTTAGGAAATGTTAGGTGAAGCTAAACTAGGCTGGAGTAGACTAGAGAAGAATAGAATAAAGTAGAGTAGAATAGAGTAGAGAGAAAAGAAGAGTAGACTAGAGTAGAGTAGAGCATAATAGAGTATAGATAAGCAAAGAAGAGCAGAGCAGAGTAAAGGAGAGCGGGGTTAGGCTAGATGAAGCTATGCTAGAGTAGAGTAGAGTAGAGTATAGTAAGGTAGAGTAGAGCTATGCTAGGTTAGGCTAGACTAAGCTAGCCTTTGCTATTGTAGTAGAGTAGAATAGAGTACTATTGAGCTAAGTTAGGGTAGGCTTGGCATGGTTAGAGCAGAGCAGAGTAGAGTAGAGTAGAAGAGAGTAGAGCAAGAAAGTAGAATAGAACAGAGTCGAGTAAAGTAGAGGAGAGCAGTATAGAGTAGAGTAGAGTTGAGTTGAGTAGGGTAAGGTAGAGCTCGGTTAGGCTAGGCTAGTCTAGGTTAAGTAAAGTAGAGTAGAGTAGAGCTAGGCTAGGCTAGGCTAGAGTTGAGTAAAGTAGAGTATAGTATAGCTCGGTTAGGCTTGGCTAAGCTAGAGTAGTGTAGAGTAGATTAGAGTAGAGTAGAGTAGAGAATAGTAGAGTAGAGTAGAGTAGAGCGGAGTAGAGTAGAACAAAGCAGAGGTGAGCAGAGTAAAATAGAGTAAAAAAGAGATGAGTAAAGCAGAGGAAAGTAGAGTAGAACAGAGTAGAGCAGAGCTAGGTTAGGTTTGGCTAGGCTAGAGTTGAGTAGAGTAGAGTAGAGTATAGCTAAGTTAGGCTTGGTTAAGCTAAAGTATTGTAGAGCAGAGTAGAGTAGAGTAGAGAATAGTAGAGTAGAGTAGAGTAGAGTAGAGTGGAGTAGAGCAAAGTAGAGGAGAGCAAAGTAGAGTAGAGTAGAAAAGAGATGAGTAAAGCAGAGCAATGTAGAGTAGAACAGAGTAGAGTAGAGTGAAGCAGAGCAAGGTTAGGTTTGGCTAAGCTAGGCTAGAGTAAAGTATAGTAGAGCTAGGTTAGGTTAGGCTAGGCTATGCTAGCTTAGAGTAGTGTAGAGTGGAGTAGAGTAGAGTAGAGTAAAGTAGAGTGGAGAAGAGTAGAGTAGGTTTAGGCTAGGCTAGGCTTAGCTAGGTTTCGCTAGTTAAGCGACGCTTGAGTATAGTAGAATTAAGTAGAGTGGAGTATAACAGAGTATAGTAAAGTAGAGCAGAGTAGAGCAAGGTTAGGCTTAGCTAGGCTATAGTACAGTAAAGTAGAGTATAGTAGAATAGAGCTGAGTAAAGCTGAGTAGAGTAGAGTAGAGTAGAGCATAGCAGAGCAGAGTAGAGCACATCAAAGTAGAGTAGAGAAGAGAAGAGTATAGCTAGGTTATGTTATGTTAGGCTATGTTAAGCTAGGCAAGGCTAGTTGAAGTAGAACTAGTCTAGAATAGACTAGAGAAGAATGGAGCCGAGTATAGCAGAATAGAGTAGAGCAGAGCGAAGAAGTGTATAATAGAGTAAACCTAAACAAAGAAGAGCAATGCTAGGTTAGGTTTGGCTAAGCTAAGCTAGAGCATACTAGAGTAGAGTAGAGTAATGTAGAGTAGAGCTGTGCTAGGCTAGATTAGGCTAGCCTAGGTTGGGCTAAGCTAGAGTAGTATAGTAGAGTAGAGTAGAGTAATGCTAGGTTAAGCTAGGCTAGGCTAGGTTAGGGGAGGCTAGGAAAGGCTAGAGTAGAGCAGAGTAGAGTAAAGTAGAACAGAGCAGAGCATAATAAAGTAGAGAAGAACAGAGCAGAGTAGAGTAGAGTAGAGCAGAGTAGAGTAGAGTAGAGTAGATTAGGGTAGGGTAGAGCTAGGTTAGGCTAGGCTAGGCTAGGTTAAGTAGAGTGGAGTAGAGTAAAGCTAGGTTAGGCTAGGGTAGGTTAGAGTGTAGTAGAGCAGAGCAAGGTTAAGCTTGGCTAAGCTAGAGTATATTAGTGTATAATAGAGTAGAGTAGAGATGAGTAGAGTAGAGTAAAGCAGAGCAGAGCAAAACAGAGGAGAGTTCAATAGAGTAGAGTAGACCAAGGTTAGGCTAGGCTAAGCTAGGCTAGAGCAAAGTAGAGTAGAGCTAGGTTAGATTAGGTTAGGCAAGGTAAGGATAGAGGAGTGTAGAGGAGTAGAGTAGAGTAAAGTTGAGTATAATAGAGCTAGTTTAGGCTATGTTAGGCTTGGCTAGGTTAGGTAAGGCTTGAGTATAGTAAACTTAAGTAAAGTGGAGTATAGTATGGTAGAGTAGAGTAGAGTAGACAAGGGCAAGGTTACATGAGGCTAGAGTGCAGTAGAGTAGAGTTGAGTAAAGCAGAGCTGAGCAGAGTAGAGTAGAGTAGAGCAGATTAGAGTAGAGCATAGTAGAGTAGAGTAGAGCAGAGCAAAGTAGAATAGAGAAGAGAAGAGTATAGATAGGTTATGCTATGCTAGGCTAAGTTAACCTAGGCAAGGCTTGGATATGCAAGAGTAGAGTATAACAAAGTAGAGTAGAGTAGAGTGGAGTAGATCTAGGTTAGGCAAGACTAACTAAAGCTGACTAGGCTAGAGTAGACTAAAGAAGAATAAAGTAGAGTAGAGTAGGATAGAGTAGAGTAGAGCAAATTAGAGTTGAGTTGAGCATAGCATAGTGTAATAGAGAAGAGCTGATCAGAGTAGGGAATAGCAGAGTAGAGCTAGGTTAGGCTAGCTAAGCTAAGAAATAGTAGAGTAGAGTCGAGTAGAGTTGTTCTTGGTTTTGTTAGGCTAGGCTAGGTTTGGCTAAGCTTGACTAGTAGAGTAGAGTTGAGTAGAGCAAGGTTAGGCTAGGCTAGGCTAGGTTAGGCTAGGCTAGATAAGGCTATCATAGAGCAAAGTAGAGTAGAACAGTGCAGAGAAGAGCAAAGCAGAGTAGAGTAGAGCAGAGCAGTGTAGAGTAGAGTTGAGTAGAAAAAAGTAGGGTATGGTAGAGCTAGGTTAGGCTGGTCTAGGCTTTGTTTAGTGGAGTAGATTAGAGTATAGCTGGTTTATGATAGGCTAGAGTTGAGTAGAGTAGACTAGAGTAGAATTAGGTTATGCTTGGCTAAGCTAGAGTATATTAGAGTAGAGTAGTGTGGACTAGAGATGAGTTGAGCAGAGTAGAGTAGTACAAGCCAGGCTAAGCCGAGCCAAGCTAGGCTAGGCTAGGCTAGAGTAGAGTAGAGTAGAGTAGAATATAATAGAGTAGAGTAGAGTAGAGTAAAGTAGAATAGAGTATTGTTGAGTGTAGTTTTGTTAGGCTAGGCTTGGTTTGGGAAAGCTAGGATAGGCGGGAAAGCTAGGATAGGCTAGACAAGAGCAGAGTAGAGTTGAGTTGAGTAGAGTAGAGGAGAGTAGAGTAGAGTAGAGTAGAATAGAGGAGAGCAGAGTAGAGTGGTGTTGAGGAGAGGAGAGGAGAGCAGAGTAGAGTAGAGCAGTGTAGAGTAGAGCAGAGTGAAAGAGTAGAGCAGTACAATGTAGAGGAGTATAGAGCAGAGTAGAGAAGAGTAGAGCAGAGTAGAGCATGGTTAGGCTAGGTGATGCTAGTAATGGCTAGAGTAGAGAAGAGTAGAGGAATGTAGAGAAAAGAAGAGCTAGAATAGGTTAGGGTAGGCTAAGATAGGCTCGGCTAGGTTTGGTTAGAATAGAGTAGAGCTAGATTAAGCTAGGAAAAAGTATAATAGAGTAGAGTAGAGTAGAGTAGAATAGAGTAGAGTATAGTTGAGCAGAGTAGAGGAGAGAAGAGTAGAGTAGAGAAGAGCAAAGCAAAGAAAAGCAGAATATATTAGATTAAAAAAAAAGAGGAAAGAAGAGCATAGTAGAGTAGAGTAGAGTAAAGTAGAGTAGAGTAGAGTAGAGCTAGGTTAAGCAAGGCTAGGCTAGAGTAGAGTAGAGTAGAGGAGAGTAGAGCAAGGTTAGGCTAAACTTTGCTAGAGTATAGTAGAGTAGAGTAGAGTGGAGTAGAGTAGAGAAAAGTAGAGTAGAGTTATATTGAACAGAGTAGACTAGAGCAGAGCTAGTTAGGATAGACTAAGCTAGGTTTGGCTAGGTTAGGCAAGAGTAGAGTAAAGTAGAATAGAATGTAGTACAGTATAATAGAGTAGAGCTAGAGAAGAGAAAGTTAGAGTAGGGTAGAGTAGAGTAAAGTAGGGTAGAGCTAAGTTAGGCTAGGTTAGGCTTGGATAGGGTTGGCAATGGTAGGCTAAGCAAGGCTAGAGTGGAGTAGATTAGAGTATAGTAGAGTAGAGTAGAGTAGGTTAGATTAGAGTAGAGTAGATCTAGGTTTGGTAGGGCTAAGCTAGGGTAGGCTAAGCTCGCTTAGTTTAGAGTAGAGTAGAGTTAAGTTGAGCTAGGTAAGGCAAGGCTAGGTTATGCTAAGTTAGGCTTGGCTAAAGTAGAGCAGGGTAGTGGAGTAGAGAAGAGAAGAGCAGAGCTACGAAGAGTAGAGTATAGTAAGATAGAGCAGATCAGAGTCGAGCAGAGAAAAGCAAAGTAGAGTAGAGTAGAGTGAAGTTAGGCTAGGCTAGGTTAAGCAAGGCTAAGCCATGCTAGGTTAGAGTATAGTATAGTTATGCTGGGTAGAGTAGAGCAGAGTAAAGTAGATTAGAGTCGAGTAGAGCTATGCTAGTCAAGGCTAGGCTTTGGTAGGCTGGGTAGGCAAGGATAAAGTAGAGTAGAGTAGAGTAAAGTAGAGGAGAGTAGAGCTAGGTTAGGCTAGGCTAGAGTAAAGACTAGAGTAGAGTATAGCAGAGCAGAGTTGTGTGGAGAAAGGGCAGAGCAGAGAAGAGTAAAGCAGATCAAAGCATAATAGAGTAGAGCAAAGCATAGTAGAGCTAGGTTAAGCTAAGTTAGAGTAGAGTATAGCTTGGTTAGGCTAGGCAAGGCTAAGTTAGAGTATAATAGAGTAAAGTAGTGTAGAGTAAAGTAGAGTAGAGCAGAGAAGATTATAGTATAGTAGAGCTACTTTAGGCTAGGGTATGCTAGGCTAAGCTAGGATAGGCTATAGTAGAGTAGAAAAGAGTAGAGTAGGGTAGAGTAGAGTAAAGCTTAATTAGGCTTGGAAAGGTTAGGTTAGGCTAGAGTAGAATAGAGTAGAGTAGAGTAGATTAGAGTATAGTTGAGTTGAGTAGAGTAGAGTACGATAAAGTAAAGTAGAATAGAGTAGAGTAGAATAAAGCAATGTAGAGTAGAGTAGAGGAGGGCAGAGCTGAGCAGGGTAGAGCAGAGCAGAGTAGAGTTGATGATTACAGAATAGAGAGGAGTAGTGTAGTTTATAGTAATGTAGAGTAGAGCAGAGTAAAGTAGTGCAGAATTAGGTTATGTTATGTTGGGCTAATCAGGCTAAGCTATGGTGGAGTAGAGTAGAGTGGCATAATCTTGGCATGAGGAAGAAAAAAAGAGGTAGAGTAGAGTTAGGATAGGCTAGGCTTGGCTAGGGTAGGCTAGGCAGGCTAAAGTAGAGTAGAGTAGAATAAAATAGAGTTGAGTACGGTAAGTAGAGTAGAGTGAGTCGAGTGAAGTAGTGTAGTGCTAGGTTAGGCTATGCTAGGGTGGGTTAGGCTAGGCTAGGGTAGAGTAGAGTAGAGTAGAGAGGAGCAGAGTAGGAAAGAGGAGAGAAGAGCAGAGGAAAGCACAGTAGAGTTGAGTAGAGCGAAGCAAAGTAGAGAAGAGTAGAGCTAGGTTAGGCTAGGCTAAGTTAGGTTAGACTAGGCGAGAGTGGAGTAGAGTAAGTAGAGCACAAAAGAGTAGAACAAAGTAGAGTAAAGTAGAGCTAGTTAGGCTAGGATCGGCCAGGATCTGCTAAGCTAGTTTGGCTATGCTAAGCTAAGCTAGGCTAGGCTAGAGTAAAGTAGACTAGAGCTAGGATAGGTAAGGCTATGCTAGAGTGCAATAGAGTGGAGTAACATAGAGTAGAGTAGAGTAGAGTAGAGCAGGTAGAGTAGAAAAGAGTAGAGCAAAATAGAAGAGAGCATAGCTGAGTAAAGTAGAGCAAAGTTAGGTTAGGTTAGGCTAGGCAAGGCCAGGCTAGAGTAGAGTAGAGCACCATTTGGCTAGGTTATGCTAAGCTAAGTTTGAGTAGAGTAAAGCAGAGTAGAGTAGAGTAGAGTATAATAGAGTAGAGTAGAGCTAGGTTAGTCAAGGGCTAGGCTAGGATAGGGTAAGTTAGGCTAGGCTAGGTTAGAGTAGAGCAAAGTAGAGTAGAGTAGAGCTCAGTTAGGTTAGGCTAGGAAAGAATAAAGCATAGTAGAGTTTAGCAGAGCTGAGTATAGCAAATGAGAGCAAAGCAGGGTAGAGTAGAGCACAGCAAAGTAGAGAGGAGTAGATTAGAGAATAACAGAGTATAGTAGGTTAGAGTAGAGTATAATAGAGTACAATAGAGTATATCTGATTAGAGTAGAGTTGAGCTAGCTCAGGTTAGGCTATGCTTCGCTAGGGTAGGTTAGGCTAAGCTAGAGTGGAGTAGAGAAGAGTAGAGTAGAGTTGAGTAGAGCACGATTAGTTTAGGCTAGGTTAGGGTAGAGTAGAGTGAAGCAGAGTAGAGTAGATTAGAACAAAGCAGGGCAGAGCAAAGTAGAGGAGAGCAGAGTAGGACAGAGTAGAGCAAAGTAAAGCAGAACAAAGTAGAGCTAGGTTAATCTTGGTTAGGCTTGGCAAGGCTAAGCTAGAATAGAGTTGGGTAGATTTTAGTAGAGTAGAGAAGAATCGAGAGAGGTTAGTCCTGGCTTGGCTTGGTTGTGTTAGAGTAGAGTAAAGTAGAGTAGAGTAGAGTAGGCTAAAGTAGAACATATTAGAGTATAATAGAGTTAGGTAGAGTAATGCTATGTCAGGCTATGCAAGGCTAGGCTAAGCCAGGCTAGGTTAGGCTAGGCTAGAGTTGAGTAGAGTATAGTAGAGTTGAGAAGAGTAGAGTAGAGTGGAGTAGAGTTTAGTAGGACAAGGTTAGGCTCAACTAGTATAGCCTTGGCTAGAGTTGAGTAGAGTAGAGTATAGCAAAGTAGAGTAGAAGAGTGTAGAGCAAAGCATATTAGCATAAAGTAGAGTAGAGTGTGGTAGAGTAGAGTAAAGCAGAGCTGGTCTAGGTTAGGCAAGGCTAAGCTAAGCTAGAGTAGAGTAGAGAAGGGCTAGGTCTGGTTAGGCTAGGTTAGAGAAGAGTAGAGTTGTGTATAGTTGAGTAGAGTAGAGTAGAGTAGGGTGGAGTAGAGTAGAGTAAAGTAGAGTAGAGCAGTGTATTGTAGAGTATAATAGAGTTTGGTTTGGCATAGGCTAAGCTAGGGTAGCTAGGCTTGCTAGGTTTGAATAAAGTAGAGTAGAGTAGAGCTTGGCTTGGCTTGGCCATGCTAAGCTAGGCTAGAGTACATAACAAAGAAGAGTGGAGCAGAGTAGAGTAGAGCAGGGCAGAGTAAAGTATAACAGAGCTAGATTAGGCTAAGCTATATGAGGCTAAGCTAGGCTAAACATGACAAGAGTATAGTAGAGTAATATTGAGCTAGGTTAGCCTAGGGCTAGGTTAGAGTATAGTAGGGTAGAGTAGAGTAGAGTATGATCTAGTAGAGTGGAGTTGAGTACAATAGAGAAGAGTAAAGCATTGTTAGGCTAGGCTAGGCTAGGGTAGGCTAGGCAAGGATAGGCTAGTGTAGAGTAGGGTAGAGCTTAGTTAGAGTAGAGCAAACCTGAGTGAGCTGTGCAAAGAGGGTAGACCAGAGTAGAACAAAGAAGAGGAGAGCAGAGTAGAGCAGAGGAGAGTAGAGTAGAGTAGAGCAAAGCAAAGTAGAATAGAGCTATGTTAAGTAGAGTAGAGTAGACCTAGGTTAGGCTAAGCTAGGCTATGTTAGAGTAGAGTAGAGTAGAGTAGAGCAACATAGAGTAGAGTATAGTATAATAGGGTAGAGTAGAGCAAGATTAAGTTAGGCTAAGCTAAGCTAGGTTAGGCTAAGCTAGTATAGAGTAGAATAGAGTAGAGAAGAGCATAATAGAGCTAGGTTATGTTAGGCTAGGTGAAAACGTACTAGAGTAGAGTAGACTAGAGTAGAGTAGAGCTGAGCATAACATAGTAGAGTAAAGAAGAGTAAAGTAGAGTAGAGCAGAGTAGAGTTAAGTAGAGTAGAGTAGAGTAGAGCAAAGTTAGTCTAGGATAGGCTGGGCTAAGATAGGTTAAAGTAGAGTAGAGTAGAGTAGAAAAGAATAGAGCTGCTTTAAGCTTGGTTAGGCTATGTTGAAGTAGAGAAAAGTAGAGGTGAGTAGAGTATAATAGAGTATAGTAGTCTATAGTAGAGGAAAGTGGAGTAGAGCTAGGTTATGTTAGGCTAAGCTATGCTATGTTTGGCTAGGCTATGCTAGAGTAGAGTGGAGTAGAGTAGAGAAGAGTATAATAGAGTTGAGTAGAGTATAGCTAGGTTCCACTAGGCAAGGCTAGGCATAAATAAAGTAGATTAGAATAGAGCAAAGTAGAGCAGAGCAGAGTGGAGCAGAGTATAGTAGTGTAAACTATAATACCATAGAGCAGAGTAGATTAGAGTAGAGTAAAGCTGGGTTAGACAGGGTTAGGTTAGGCTAGGCAAAGCTTGAGTAGAGTAGAAAAGAGCTAGGTTTAGGCTAGGCTAGGTCAGGCTAAGTTATAGAAGTGTAGAATAGAGTAGAGTAGTATAGAGTAGTGTAGAGTAGAGTGAAGTATAGTACAGCTAGGTTTGGCTAGGATAGGCTAGGCTACACTAGGCTAGGTTAGTGTAGTCTATGCTGAGCTAGGCTAGAGTAAACTAGAGTAGAGTAGAGTAGACATGAGCTAAGTTAGGCTAAGCTTGACTAAAGTACAATAGAGTAGAGTATAGTAGAGTAGAGTAGAGAAGAGCAGAGCAGAGTAGAGCTAGGTTAGGCTAGGCTGAGCTAAGCTAGAGCAGCGTCGAGTAGTGTAGAGTAAAGTAGAGCTATGCTATGTTAGGCTTGGCTAGGCTAGGCTAAGTTAGGCTAAGCTTAAGTAGTAGAGTAGAATAGAGTAGAGTGGAGCTATGTTAAGCTCAGCCAGGCTAGCTTAAGCTAAGCAAGGAAAGGCTAGAAAAAAGCTAAGTAGAGTAGAGCAAGAATAAAGTAGAGCAAAGCAAAGTAAAAAAAATAGAGTAGAGTAGAGAAGAGTAGAGCAAAGTAGTGTAGAGTAGAGTAGAGTTGAGCAGAGAAGAGTAGAGCAAAGCAGAGGAGAGTAGAGCATAGAATAGAAAAGCATAGTAGAGTAGAGAAGAGTAGAGCAGAGTGGAGTAGAGTAGAGTAGAGCTAAGTTAGGCTAAGTTAGAGTAGAGTATAGTAGAGTAAAGTATAGTAGAGCTAGGTTAAGCAAGGCTAGGCAAAGTTAGGCTTTGCATGGGAAGGCTAGGCTAGGTAGAGTAGAGTAGAGTTGAGAAGTGTGTAATAGAGTTGAGTAGAGCTAGTTTAGGCTAGGCTAGGTTAAACTAGGCTAGGTTAAATAAGGCTAGAGTAGAGTAGAGTTGAGTAGAGTAGAGTAAAGTAGGGTAGAGCATAATAGAAAAGAGCAGAGAAGGGAAGAACATAGATAGATAGAGCAGAGTAGAATAGAGTGGAGTAGAGTAGAGTAGAGTCAGGTTAGGCTAGGCTAAGCTATGCTAAGCTAGAGTAAAGTAGAGTTTAGTAGAGCTAATATAGGCTAGGCTATGTTAGAGTATGGTAGAGTAGAGTAGAGTAGAGTAGAGTTGAGTAGAGTAGAGTTGAGCAGAGTAATAAAAATTAGAGTAAAGAAAAGTAGAGAAGAGTAGGGCAGAGTAGAGCAAACAAAAGCTAGGTTAGGCTAGGCAAGAATAGAGTAGAGTATAATAGAGTAAAGTAGAGTAGAGTAGAATTGAACTGGGTTAGGTTAGGCTAGGCTAAGCTAGGTTAGGCTAAAGTAGAGTAATAGAGTAGAGTAGAACTAGGTTAGGTCAGGTTAAGTTATTTTAGGCTTGGTTATGCTAGATTAGAGTGGAGTACAGTAGAGTTGAGTAGAGTACAGTATAGTAAATTAGAGTATAGAAGGGTAAAGTAGAGCATAGAAGAGTGGAGTAGAGCAGAGTAGAGAATAGTAGAACAGAGCTAGGTGATGGTAGCCTGAGCTAGGCTATAATGGAGTTAAGTAGAATAGAGTAGAGTAAAGTAGAGTAGAGCTCACCTTGGTTAACTTAAGTTGTGCTAGGTTAGGATAGAGTAGTAGAATATAGTAGAATGAGTAGAGTTTTGTTAGGCTAGGCAAGCTTAGGCTAAGCTGGAGTAGAGTGGAGTTGAGTGAAGTAGAGTAGAGTATAATAGAGCATAATAGAGTAGAGGAGTGTAGAGCAGACTAGAGATAAGTGCAGTAGAGTAGAGCAATACAGAGCAGACTAGAATAGAGTAGAGCAAAGTAGAGTTGTGTAGAGTAGAGAAAAGCATAGGAGTGTAGAGCAGAGAAGAGAAAAGTTGAGTAAAGCTGAGTAGAGTTGGGATAGGTTAGGTTGGCTTAGCTTGGCTAGGCTAGAGTAGAGTAGAGTAGGGTAGAGTAGAATAGAGTAGAGTATAGTAGAGTTGAGTAGAGCTAGGTTAGGCTAGTCTATGCTAAGTTAGAGCAGAGTAGAGAAGAGTAGAGTAGTGTAAAGTAGAGTAGAGTAGAGTGAAGTAGAGTAGAATAGAGTGGGGTAGGGTAGAGTAGAATATAGTGGAGCTAGGTTTGGCTCGACTAATCTAGGCTAAGCCAGGCTAGGTCAGGCTAGAGTAGAGTAGAGTAGAGTATAGTAGAATATAGTAGAGTAAGGTACTATAGAGTTTGGTTAAGTTAGGCTAGGCTAGAGTAAGCTAGAGTAGAGTAGAGTAAAGTAGAGTAGAGCATAGTAGAAAAGAGTAGAGCAGAACAGAGTAAAATAGAGCAGAGTAGAGCAGAGAATAGTAGAGTAGAGTAGAGCTAAGTTAGGCTAGGTTAGGCTAGGTTGGGCTAGGTTTGGCTATGCTAGGTGAGAGTAGAGTAGAGTAGAGCATAGTAGTGTAGAGCAGAGTAATGTAAAGTGATGTTAAGCTAGGCTAGGCTATGGTTAGCCAGGCTAGGCTAGAGTAGATTAGAGTAGAGTAGAGTAGACCTAAGTAATGCTAGGCTAGAGTATAGAGCAAAAAAGTGCAGAGCAAAGATAAGTAGAGTATAGCAGATCTAGCTTAGGTTAGGCTAGGCTAAGCTAGGCAAGGCTAGGCTAGAGTAGAGTAGAGCAGAGTAGAGTAAAGGGGAGCTTGGTTAAGCTAGTTTGGGCAAGGTTAGAGTAGAGTAGAGTAGAGTAGCATGGGTTAGAATAAAGTAGAGTATAATAGAGTAGAGCTAGGTTAGGTTAAGCTAATGAGGCTATGCCAGGCTAGGGTAGGCTGGCTAGGCTAGGCTAGGCAAGGCTTGACTAGAGTAGAATAGAGTAAAGTAGAAAAGAGTATGTAGAGTTATGTTAGGTTGGGCAAAGCTAAGCTTGGTTAGGCTAGGCTAGAGTATAGTAGAGTAGAGTATAGTAGAGTAAAATAGAGTAGAGTAGTGTAGAGTAGAGCAGAGTAGAGTAAAGTAGAGGAGAGGAGAGCAAAGCAGAGTAGCAGAATAGAGCAAAAGAGTAGAATAAAGAGATGTAGAGTAGAGCAAAGCAAAGTAGAGTAGAGCAGAGTAGAGCTAGGTTAGGGTAGAGGAGAGTAGAGAAGAGTAGACCTAGAATATGTTAGGGTATGCTAGGGTAGGCTAGGCTAGGCTCGACTAGAGTAGAGGTAGAGCTAGATTAGGCTAGGCAAGACAAGATCATAGTAGAGTAGAGTAGTGTCTAATAGAGTAGAGTAGAGTAGAGAAGAGTATAGTAGAGTAAAGCATAGCAGTGCAAAGCAAAGTAGTGTGGAGCAGAGCATACCAAAAAAGAGTAGAGAAGAGCATAATAGAGCAAAGTAGAGAAAAGTAGAGCATAGTTGAGTAGAGTAGAGCAAAGTAGAATAGAGTATAGTAGAGCTAGGTTAAGCTAAGTTAGGCTATGCTAGGCTAGAGTGGTGTAGAGTAGAGTAGAATAGATTATAGTAGAGTAGAGTAGAAAAGAGCTAGGATAGGTTAAGCTAGGCAAGAGTATAATAAAGGAGAGTAGATTAGAGTAGAGCAGAGCAAAGTAGAGTAGAGCAATGCTGAAAAGAGTAGAGTAGAGCAGAGCTAGTTAGGCTTGGCTATGCTAAGCTAGGCTAGGCTAGGTAAGGTTAGAGTAGAGTAAAGTAGAATAGAGTAGAGTAGAGTAGAGTAGAGTAGAGCTAGGCAAGGCAAAGTTAGAGTTGACTGGAGTAGAGTAAAGTATAGTAGAGCTATGTTAAGCAAGGCTAAGCTAAGTGAGGGTAGGCTAGGATAGAGTAGAATAGAGTAGGATAGAATAGAGTAGATTAGAGCAAGGTTTTGTCAGGCTAAGCAAGGCTATTCTAGGCTAGGCTTGGATAGGCTAAGTTAAGCTACAGTAGAGAAGAGTATAGTAGAGTTAGGTCAGGCTATGCTAGGTTTGGCTTAGCTAAGCTAGGCTAAAGTTGAGTAGAGTATAGTAGATCAGCATAGAGAAGAGCAGAACATAGTACAGCATAGTAGAGTAAAGTAGAGCAGATTAGAGCCGAGCAGAACAAAGTAGAGAATAGAGAGAATATTAAAGTGAAGTTAGGCTAGGCTAGGTTAGGCAAGGCTAGGCTAGAGTAGGTTAGATTAGAGTAAAGTAGAGCTGTATAGAGTAGAGCTGAGTAAAGTAGATTAGACTAGATTAAAGCTAAGTTAGTTAAGGCTAAGCTAGGCTAGGCTTTTGGCTATGCTGGGCTATGCTAGAGTAGAGTAGAGTAAAGTAGAGAAGAGTAAAGCTAGGTAAGGCAAAGCTATGTTAAGCTAGGCTAGAGTGAAGATTAGAGTAGAGTAGAGCAAATCTGAGTAGTGTAAAGCAAAATAGGGAAGAGTAGAGTAGAGCAGAGCAGATTACCCACAGCACAGCACAACAGAGTAGAGCTAGGTTAGGATAAGCTAGTCTAGGCTAGGCTAGGTTAGGATAAACTAAGCAAGGAAAGGCTAGAGTATAGTAGAGCTTCGCTAGGCTAGGTAAGGCAAGGTTAAAGTAGAGTAGAGTAAAGTATAGTATAATCAAGCTAGTTTAGGCTAGGCTAAGCTAGTGTAGGTTAGGCTAAGCTAGGATAGGCTAGGGTAGAGTAGAGAAGAGTAAAGTAGAGTAGAACATGATTAAGTTATGTTCGATTAGGTTAGGCTAGTGTAGAGTAGAGTAGAGTAGAGTAGAGTAAAGTAGAGTAGAGTGGAGTAGAACAGAGTAGAGTAGAGTAGAGTAGAGTTGAGTGGAGTAGAAAAGAGTAGTGCAAAGTAGAAGAGAGTATAGCAGAGTATAGTAGAGTAAAGTAAAGTAGAGCATGACGGAGTATAGTAGAGTAGAGCTAGGTTAGGAAATGCTAGGCTAGGCCAGGCTAGGCTAGAGTAGAGTTGAGAAGAGTTAGGTTTGGCTTGGTAAAGTTAGGCTTTGTTAGACTAGAGTATAATAGAGTACTATAGAGAAGAGTAGAGTAGAGTAGAGTAGAGAAGAGTAGAGCAAAGTAGAATAGAGTATAGTAGAGCTAGGTTAGGCTAGGCTATGGTTGGCTATGCTAAGCTAGGCTATAATGGAGTAGAGTAGAGGAGTAGAGTTGCATAGAGTAGAGCTATGTTAGGCTAAACTAGTCCAAAGTATGTAGTAGAGCAAGGTAGAGCATAGTAAAGTAGAGCAGAGCTAGGTTAGGCTAGGCTAAGTTAGAGTAGAGTAGTGCAAGGTTAGCCTAGTTTAGGTTAGGCTATGTTAGAGTAGAGTATAATCTAATAGAGTGGTGTAGAGCATAATAGAGAAGAGTAAAGCATGGTTAGGCTATGCTAGGCTAGGCTATGCTAGGATAGGCTTGGCAAGGCTATGTTAGATTAGAGTAGAGAAGAGTAGAGTAGAGTCAAGAAGGGTAGGGCTCAGTTAGAGCAGAGCAGAGCTTAGCTGAGCTAAGCAAAGAAGAGTATAGGAGAGTAGAGGAGAGTAGAGAAAAGAAAAGAAGAACAAAGCAGAGCAAAGTAGAGCATAGCAGGGCAAAGAAAATTAGGGCAGAGTAGAGTAAAGTAGAGTAGAGTAGAGTAGAGTAGAACAGAGTAGAGTAGAGCCAGGTTAGGCTAAGCTAAGCTAAGTTAGAGTAGAGTAGACTAGAGTAGAGTAGAATAGAGTGTAGTAGAGTAGAGTAGAGCTAGGTTAGGCTATGTTAAGCTAGGCTAAGCTAAGCTAAGTTAGGCTAGGCTAAGCTAGTTTAGGATATGCTAAAGTTAGGTAGGCTAGAGTAGAGAAGAGTAGAATAGAGCTGGTTATGTTAGGGTTGGTGAGGATAGGCTAGAGTAGAGTAAAGCGTAGTAGAGCGAAGCAAAGAGAGCATAGTAGAGTAGAGCAGAGCAAAGTAGAGTAGAGTAGAGCTAAGTTAGTCTCCGTTAGGCTACGCTATGCTAAGTTAGAATAGAGTAGAGTAGAGTAGAGAAGAATAAAGCTAGTTTAAGCTTGGCTAGGCTAGGATTGAGTAGAGTATTTTAGAGTAGAGTATAATAGAGTAGAGTAGAGAAGAGTAGAGTAGAGTAAAGTAGAGTATAGTAGAGCATAGTAGAGTAGAGAAAAGTAAAGCTAGGTTAGGTAAGGCTAGGTTAGGCTAGTTGAAGCTAAAGTTGAGTAGAAAAAAGCTAGGTTTGGATAGGCTAGGTTAGGCTAAGTTATAGAAGAGTAGAGTAGTATGAAATAGTGTAGGTTAAGGTAAAGTAGTTTTGGGTTAGGCTAGGCTAGGTTAGGTAAGGCTAAGCTAAGCTACGCTAGGTAAGGCTAGGGTAGAGTAGGGTAGAGTAAGGTAGAGTAGACTTGGGCAAAGCATAATAAAATAGTGTAGAGCAGAAAAGAGTAGGGCATCACAAATTAGAGAATAGTAGAGTATAGCATAGTAAAGCATAGTAGAGCAGAGCTAAGTTAGGCTAGGCTAGGCTTGTTTAGGCTGGAGTAGAGTAGAGTAGAGTAGAGTATAGTAGAGCTAGGTTAAGCTAGGCTTTGCTAGGCTATGCTAGAATATAGTAGAGTAGAGTAGAGTAGAGTAGAGTGGAGTATTGTATAGTAAAGGAGAGTAGAGTAATGCTAAGTTAGGCTAGGTTAGGCTAAGCTAACCTAGGCTAACAGGTCTAGGCTAGGCTAGGTTAGAGTTGAATAGACTATAGAAGTGTAGTGTAGAGTAGAGTGGAGTATAGGAGGGTTATGTTAGGCTATGTTAGGCAAGGTAAGGCTAGAGTAGAGTAGAGTAGAGTAGAGCAGAGCAAAACATAGCAAAGTAGTACAAATTATAGCTGTGTAGAGAAGAGCTGAGCAAAGCAGTGAAGAGTAGAGCAAAATAGAGCAGAGTTTTGTAGAGCAGAGTAGAGCAAAGTAGAGTTGAACAAAGTTAGGCAACACTCGACTAGGCTAGGTTAGAATAAAGTAGAGAAGAGCAGAGTAGAGTAAAATAGAGTAAAGAAGAGAAGAGAAGAGAAGAGTAGAGTAGAGTAGAGTAGAGTTGAGTAAAGTATAGTGTTGTATAGTTGAGCTGAATAGAGTAGAGTTGAGCTTTATTAGGTAGGGCTTGGCTAGGATCTACTTGGCTAGGTTAGGATAATCTAGAAAAGAGGAGCATAGAGTAGTGTAGAGTAGAGTAGAACTAAGTTAGGTTAGGCTACACAACGCTAGGCTAGAGTAAAATAGAGTACAGTAGAGTAGAGCAGAGCAAAGTAGAGCAGAGATATTTAGAGCAGAGAAGCATAGAGAAAAGCAAAGTAGAGCAAAGCTTGTTTATGCAAGGCTAGGCTTGGGAAAGCTAGAGTAAACTAGAATAGAGTAGAGTAGAGCTTGGTTAAGCTAGGCAAGTCTAAGCTAGGTCCGTGTAGAGTAGAAGAAAGTAGAGTAGAGTAGAGTAGATTATAGTATAGTAGAGTAAAGTAGAGTAAAGCTAGATTAGTCTATTCTAAGCTAGGGTAGGCTAGGTTTGGCTAAGCTATGCTTGAGTAGATTAGAGTAGATTAGAGAAGAGTAGAGTAGAGCTGAGTTGAGTAAAGTAGTATGGAGAAGAGAAAAGTAGAACAGAGAAGAGTATAATAGAGCATAGCTCAGTTATGTTAGACAAGGCTAGGCTAGGCTAGGTTAGAGTAGACTAGAGTAAAGTAAAAAAGAGTATAGTATAGTATAGTAGAGTAGATTATAGTATAGTAGAGTAGAGTATAGTTGAGTAGAGAAGAGTAGAGCTAGGCTAGGCTTGGTTAGAGTAGAGTAGAGTAGTGTAGAGTAGAGTAAAATAGAGTAGAGTAGAGTAGAGTAGAGGAAAGAAGAGCAGAGCAGAGTAGTGCAAAGCATAGTAGAGCAGAGCTGAGCAAAGTAGAGAAAAGAACATTAAAGCAGAGAAGATTAAAGTAGAGCAGAGCAAAGTAGAGTGGAGCTAGGTTTGTCTAGGCAGGGCTATGTTAGGCTAGGCTAGGCTAGAGTATAGCAGAGTAGAGTATAGTAAATTAGAGTAGAGCTAGGTTAGGTTAGACATGGCTAGGTTAGAGTAGAGTAGAGTAGATTAGAGTAAAGCTTGGTTTGGCTAGCCTAAGCTAAGCAAGGCTAAGGTAGATCAGGCAAGGCTAGGCTTGGCTAGAGTAGAGTATAGTAAAATAGAATAAAGTGGAGGTAGATTAGGCTAAGTTAGGCTAAAGTATAGTAGAGGAGAGTAGTGCAGAGCAAAGTAGAGTAGAGCAGAGTAGAGCTAAGCAAAGTAGAGTATTACAAAGCAGAGTAGAGAAGAGCTGAACAAAGTAGAGAAGAGGTAAGTTAGGCTAGGCTGGGCTAGAGTAGAGTTAGGTTAGAGTAGAGTAGAGTAGAGTTAGGCTAGGCTCTGCAAGGCTATGTTGGAGTAGAGTGGAGTAGAGTAAGGTAGAGCTTGGTTAGGCTAGGTTAGAGTAGACTTAAGCAGAGTTTAGTGGAGTAGAGTAGAGTAGAATATAGTAGAATAGAGCTAGGTTAGGTTAGGTTAAGCTAGGGTAAGATAGGGTAGGCTAGGATGGGCTAAAGTAAAGTAGAGTAGAGTAGAGTAGAGTAGAGCTAAGTTAGGCTAGGATAAGTTAGAATAGAATTGAGTAGAGTAGAATAGAGTAGAGGAGAGTGTAATAGAGTAGAGTAAAATTGAGTAGAGTAGAATAGAGTAGAGTAGAGTTGAGTTGAGTAGAGTATAGTAGAGTATAGTAGGGTATAATAGAGTAGAGTTGAGTAGAGTAGAGTAGAGCAGAGTAGAGTAGAGGAGAGAAGATGAGAGGGAAGGAGAGGAGCATAGAGTAGAGTAGAAGATATAAAGTAGAGCTAAGTAAAAGAGTAGAGTAAAGCATTACTTAGTAGAGCAGAGCAGAGTAGTGTAAAATAGAACATAGCAGAATAGAGTAGAGTAGAGCAGAGTAGAGCAGAGTAGAGTTAGGTTAGGCAAGACTAGGTAAATTAGAGTAGAGTGGAGTAGAGTATAGTAGAGCTAGGTTAGGTTAGGCTAAGCTAGGGTAGGCTAGGCAAGGGTAGGCTAGATTAGAGTGAAGTAGAGTGGAGTAAAGTAGATTAGAGTAGAGTAGAGTTAGATTAGATAAGATTTGGCTAAGCTAAGCTAGGGTAGGGTAGGGTAGAGTAGAGTAGAGTAGATTAGATTATAGTATAGTTGAGATGAGTATAGTAAAAGAGAGGAGTGGAGAAGAGAATAGAGGATAGGAAAGTAGACCAAGGTATAGTAGAGCAGAGTAGTGTAAATTAAAGCAAAGCACAGTAGAGCAGAGTTGAGTAGAGTAGAGTAGAGCTGAGCAGAGCAAGTAGAGTAGAGTAGAATAGAGAAGAGTATAGTAGAGTAGAGTAGAGCAGAGCAAAGCAGTGAAAGTTAGGTTAGGCTAAGTTAGGCTAGGTTAAGCTAGGCTCAATTAAAGTAGAGCTAGGTTAGGCTATACAATGATAGACTAGGTTGGAGAAGAGCATGGTATAGTAGAGTTGAGTGGGGTAGAGTAGAGTGAAGTATAGTATAGTAGAGTAGAGTAGTTTACAGTAGAGTAGAGTAGAGCAAGGTTAGGATAGAGCTGGCTGGGCTAGACTATGGTAGCTTAGGCAAGGCTAAGCTAAGTTAGGAAAGGATAAGCTATGCTAGGTTAGATTATAGTAGAATAGAGTAGAGTAAATAGTATAATAGAGTATGGTAGAGGAAAGAAGAGTGGAATTTGGTTGGGTAAGGCTAGGCTAGGCTAGGTAAGGTAAGGATAGGCTAGAGTAGAGTAGAGTATAGTAGAGAAGAGTAAAGTAAAGCTTAGATAAGCTAGGCTAGGCTAGGCTAGGCTAGGCTACATTAGGCTAGAGTAGAGTAGTGTTGAGTTGAGTAGAGCATAGTAGAGTACAATAGACCACATAGAGTAGAGTAGAAAAAATAGAGAAAAGTATAGTAGAGTACAGCAAAGCATAATAGAATAGAGCACAGTAGAATAAAGCACAGTGGAGCAGAGCAGAGTAAAGCCAGATTAGGCTAAGGTAGGCTCGACTAGGTTAGAGTAGAGTAGAGTAGAGTAGAGTAGAGTGGAGTAAAGTAGTGTAGAGTAGAGAAGAGTATAATGGAGTAGAATAGAGTATCTTTGAGCAGAGTTGAATATAATAGAGCTAGGTTTGGCTAGGCTAGGTGAGGCTAAGCTAGACAAGACTAGGTTAGGCTAGGCTAGAGTAGAGTAGATTAGGGTAGAGTAGAGCAAAGTGAGGTTAGGTTAATCTAGCCTAGGCTAAAGTAGAGTAGAGTAGAGTAGGGTAGAGTAGAGTAGAGTAGAGTAGAAAAGAGTAGAGTAGAGCTTAACATAGTGGAGTAGAGTAGAGCAGAGTAGAGCAAAGCTAGGTTAGGCTAGGCTAGGCTAGGAAAGGCTAGAGTAGAGTAGAGTAAAGCAAGGTAAGGCTAAGCTAGGATAGGTTAGGTTAGGGTAGAATAGAGTAGAGTAGTGTAGAATAGAGTAGAGTAAGGTAGAATAGAGTAGAATAAAGTAGAGTAGAGTAGAGTAAAGTAAAGTAGAGTTAGGTTAGGCTAGGATGAGCTACAGTATAGTAGAGTAACATAGATTAGTGTAGGGTAGAGCAGAGTAGAGCAAAAAAGAGCACAGTAGAGGAGAGCAGAGAAGAGCTAGGTTAGGTTAGGCTAGGCTAGGTACGATTAGGCTTGAGTAGAGTAGAGTAGAGTAGAGCCAGGTAAGGATAGGTTTGGCTAGATTCGTTTGGAGAAGAGTAGAGTAGAGTAGAGCAGAGCAGAGTAGAGTTGAGTTGTGTAGAGTATAGTAGGGTATGGTAGAGTAGAGTAGAGTAGTGTTTAGTAGAGTAGAGTAGAGCTAGGCAAGGCTATGATAGGCTAGTTTAGGGAAGGCTAGGTCAGGGTGAGTAGAGTAGAGTAGAGTAGGGTATAGTAGAGAAAAGTAGATCACAACATAATAGAGCAAAGTAGAGTAGAGCAGAGTAGAGTAGAGTAGAGCAGAGTAGAATAGAGCTTAACACAATGGAGTAGAGTAGAGCAGAGTAGAGTAGAGCAAAGCTAGGTTATTATAAACTAGGCTAAGTAAGGCTAGGGTAGAGTATAGTAAAGCTAGGTCATGGTAGTCTAGGGTAAGTTAGGTTAGAGTGGAGTAGATTAGAGTATTGTACAATAGAGTAGAGTAGATTAGAGTAGCATAGAGTAGAGTAGAATAAAGTAAAATAGAGTAGAGTAGACTAAAGTAGAGCTATGTTAGGTTAGGTTGAGCTAGAGTAGAGTAGCATAGAGTAGAGTAGAGTAGAGCATTGCATTGCATAGTAGAGTATTGTAGAGGAGAGCAGAGCAGAGTATAGCAGAGCTAGGTTAGGCTAGGCTAGGTTAGGCTATAGTAGAGTAGAGTAGAGCTTGGTTAGGATTTGCTGGGCTAGATGAGTTTGGAGAAGAGTAGAGTAGAGTAGAGTGGAGTAGAGCAGAGTTGAGACGAGCATAGTAGAGTAGAGTAAAGTAGAATAGTGTATAGTAGAGTACAACTGAGCTAAGCTAGGAAAGGCTAGGCTAGGCTATACTAGACTAGGGTAGGCAAGTCTAAGGAAGGCTAGGCTAGAGTAGAGTAGAGTAGAGCTAGGTTAGGCAAGGCTAAGAAAGAGTATAGTAGAATAGATTAGAGTAGAGTAGAGTTGAGCAGAGTAGTGCAGAGCAAAATAGAGCAAAGCTAGACATAGTAGAGTATAGTGAGGTTAGGCTAGGAAAGGCTAGACTAAGCTAGGTTAGGGTAGAGTAGAGTAAACTAGAGTAGAGTAGAGTAGAGTATATTTTAGTTAGGCTTGGCTAGGCTAAGTTTCAGTAGTGTAGATTAGAGAAGAGTAAAGTAGATTAGAGTAGAGTGTAGTAGAGTAAAGTAGAGTTGAGCTAGGTTAGGTTAGGTTATGCTAGGCTAAGCTAGGGTAGGCTAGGCTAGGTAAGGTTAGGCTATGCTAGACTAGCTAGAGTAGAATAGAATAGAGTACAGTAAAGTAGAGTAGAGCAGAGTAGAGCAAGGTTAGGCTATGCTAGGCTAGGTTGGGCTAAACTAGGCTAGAATTAAGAAGGGAGGAGCAGAGCAAAACACAGTAGAGTTGAGCATAACATAATAGAGTTGAGCAGAGCAGAGTAAAGCAGAGAAGAGAAGAGCAGAGCATAGATGAGCAGAACAAAGTAGGGATCATTAAGGCTAAGCTATGCACAATTATAATTGAGTAGAGTTTAGCTAGGCTAGGCTAGTTTAGAGTAGATTAGAGTAGAGTAGAGTAGAGTAAAATAGAGTAGAGTAATGTAAAGTAGAGTAGTGTAAAGAAGAGCAGAATAGATTAGAGTAGAGATAGATTAAGCTAAGCAACGCTAAGCTAAGCTAGGTTAGGCTAGCTAGGCTAGGCTAGAGTAGACTATAGTAGAGTAGAGTAGAGCTAGGTTAGACTAAGCTATGTTAAAGTAGATTAGAGTGGAGTGGAGTAGAGTTAGTATAGTTGAGTAGAGTAGAGTAGAGGAATGTAGAGCTAGGTTAGGCTATGCTAGGTAGGCTAGGCTAAAGTAGGCTAGGATAGGCAAGGTTAGAGGAGAGTAGAGTAGAGTAGAGCATTGTAGATTAGAGCTTGGTTAGGCTAGGCTAATGTAAAATAGAGTAGAGCAATGCAAAATTAAGTAGAGCAGAGTAGAGTAGAGAAGAGTAAAGTAGAGCAGGGTAGAGGAGAGTAGAGTAGAGTAAAGTACAACAGAGTAGAATAGAGTAAAGCTGAGTAGAGCTAGGTTGGGCTAGGCTAGGTTAGAGTAGAGTAGACTAGAGGATAGTAGAGAAGAGTAGAGTAGAGTAGAGTTGAGTAGAGTAGAGCATAGTATTGTAGAGTAGAGTAAAGTAAAGCTAGGTTTGGCGAGGCTAGGCTTGCCTATGCTAGGTTAGGCAAAGCGAGAGTGGAGTAGAGTTGAACGGGGTTGAGTAGAGTATAGTAGATTAATGTAGAGCAAGATTAAGGTAGGCTAAGCTAAGGTATTATAGAGTGGAGTAGAGTAAAGCAGAGCAGAGTAGAGCAGAGAAGAGTAGAGTAGAGCAGAGTAGAGATGAGTAGAACAAGGTTAGGCTTGGTTATATTATATTAGGCTAGGCTAGAGTAGAGCTGAGAAGAATAGAGTAGAGTAAAGTATAATAGACGAAGGTTAGGATAGGCTCGGCCACGATAGGCTAGAGTAAAGCAAAGTAGAATAGAGTTGACCTTGGTTATGCTTAGCTAGGCTAGGCTAGGCTATGCTAAATGAGGCTTGAGCAGAGTAGAATAAAGTATAGTAGAGTAGAGTAGAGTAGAGCAGAGCAGAGTAGAGAAGAGTAGAGTTGGCGAAGCAGAGCAAGTAGATTAGAGCAGAGCAAAGCAGAACTAAGAAGAGCAAAGTAAAGTAAAGCTAAGTTAGCCTAGGCTATAATACAATAGAGTAGAGTAGAGTAGAGTAGATTAGAATAGAGCTAGTTTGGGCTAGGCTAGGTTAGATTTGAGCCAAGTAGAGTAGAGTAGAGTAGAGGAGAGTAGAGTAAAGCTAGGTTAGGATAGGCTAGGTTCGACTAGGTAAGGCTAGGCTAGGCTAGAGTAGAGTAGAGTAGATTAGAGTAGAGTATAGTAGAGTGGAGTGGAGTAGAGTAGATTAGAGTAAAATGGAGAAGTGTAGAGTTCACTAGAGTACAGCAGAGTAGAGCATTGTAGTGTAGAGGAGAGTAGAGTAGAGTAGAGAAGAGTTTAGAAGAGCAAAGTAGAGTAGATAATAGCAGAGTAGAGTAGAGTAGAGTAAAGCAAAGTAGAACCTGATTGGGATAGGATAGGCTAGTTTATGCTAGGCTAGAGTAGTTTAGAGCTAGGTTAAGCTAGGTTAGGTTCGGTTAGGTTAAAGTAGAGTAGAGTAAAGTAGAGTAGAGTAGAGTAGATTTAGGTTAGGTTAGGCTATGCTAGGCTAGGTTAGAGTATAGTATAGTAGAGTAGAGTAGAGCTTTGTTAGGCTAGGCTAGGCTTGGCTAAGTTAGGCAATGATAGGCTAGGTTAGGCTAGGTTAAAGAAGTGTAAAGTAGAGTAAAGCTGAGTAGAGTAGAGTACCGTAGGATAGAGCTAGAGTAGAGCGGCATAGACCAGAGAATAAAGAGCAGAGTAGAGAAAAGAATAGCAGGGAACATCATAGTAGAGTAGAGAAGAGCTAAGTTATGCTGGGCCACATTAGGTAGACTAGGCTAAGAAAACTTAGGCTTGGCTAGGCTAGGTTAGTGTAGGGTAGAGTAGAGTATAGCTAGGTTAGGCTTGGCTAAGCTAGGGTAAAGTAGAGTAGAGTAGCATATAGTAGAGCTAGGTTAGGCTATGTTAGGCTGAGCTAAGCTAGGCTAAGATAGGTTAGGCTAGGTTAGGCTACAGTAGAGTAGAGCAGAGTAGAGTAGAACAGAGTTGAATAGAGCTCAATTAGGCTAGGTTAGGTTAGGCTAGGTAAGAGTAGAGTAGCATGGAGTAGAGTAGAGAAAAGTAGAGCAGAGCAAAGTAGAGTAGAGTAGAGTAGAGTAGAGTTGAGTAGAGTAAGGAAGAGCAAAGCTAGGTTAGGCTAGGCTCAGTTAAGATAGGTTATGGTAGAGTAGAATAGAATAGAGCAAAGTAGAGTAAAGTAGAGTAGAGTAGAGTAGAGCTAGGTTAGGCAAGGCTAGGCTAAGTAAGGATAGGCTAGGCTAAGCTAGGCAAGGCTAGAGTAGAGTAGAGTCGAGTAGAGTAGAGTACAGTGGAGTAGAGTAGAGCTAAGCTAGGCTAGGTTAGGCAAGAGTATAGTAGAGCAGAGTAGAGTAGAGTATAGTGGAGAAGAGTTGAGTATAAAATAGTAGAGTAGAGTAGAGTAGAGTTGGATATAGCAAAGCAAGGTTAGGTTAGGCTAGGCTAGGTAGGCTATGCTAGGATAGAGTAGAGTAGAGTTAGGTTTAGTAGAGTATATTGTAGTTGAGCAAAGTTGAGTGTAGTAAAGTAAAGTAAAACTAGGTTAGGCTAGGCTAAGTTAGGCTATGCTAAAGTAGAGTAGAGTGGAGCTAGGTTAGGCTAAGCTTGGCTAGGTTAAGTTAAATTAGGCTAAAGTATAGTAGAGTATAGTGAAGATGAGTAGAGCATAACAGAGTAGAGCAAAGAAAAGAAAAGTTGAGTAGAGTGGAGCAGAGCAGAGTATAGTTAAGTTAGGCTATCTAGCTTGCCTAGGCTAGGCTAGAGTAGATTAAAGTTGACTATAGCAAAGTTAGGCTTGGCTAGGCTATACTAGACTAGAGTAGAGCAGAGTAAAGTAGACTAGAGTAGAGTAGAGATAGATTAGGCTATGCTAGGTTGAGTTAGGCTAGGCTAAGGTTGTCTAGGCTAGGCTAGGCTAGAGTAGAGTAGAGTAGAGTGGAGTAAAGTAGAGCATAGTTAGGCTATATTGGATTAAAGTAGAGTAGGTTTGAGTAAAGCAGAGCAAAGCAAAGTAGAGCTGATCAAAGTAGAGCAAATTAGGGTAGAGCAGAGTAGAGTAGAGCTGAGCCAAGTAGAGTAGAGGAGAGCTAGGTTAGGCTAAGTTTGGCTAGGCTAGGTTAGAGTAAAGTAGAGTTGAGTAGAATTGAGTAGAGCAAAGTAGAGAAGAGTGGAGTAAAGTAGAGCTAGCTTAGGCTATACTAAGCTATACTAGGCTATGTTAGGCTTGTGTAGGCTAAGCAAGAATAAGCTAGCCTAGGTTAGGATAGAATAGAGTAGAGTAGAGTAACATAGAGTAGAGTAGAGTAGAGTAGTGTAGAGTAAATTAGAGTAGATTAGAGTATAATATAATATAATAGAGTAGAGTAGAGTATAACTAGCTTAGGCTAAGCTTTGCTTAGCTAGGCTAGGCTAGGTTAGGCTTTGCTAGAGTAGAGTAGAGTATAATAGAGTATAGTAGAGTAGAGCTAGGTTAGACTATGCTAGCGAAGGCTTGGCTAGGCTAGAGAAGAGTAGAGTAGAGCTAGGTTAGGCTAGGCTACGCTAGGCTATCCTAATTTGGAGTTGAGTAGAGTAGAGTAGAGTTGAGTTGAGTAGAGCTGAGCATAGTAGAGTAGAGTAGAGTAGAATAATGCAGAGTAGAGCAAAGTAGAATAGAGAAAAGTAGAATAGTGTAAAGCAAAGTAGAACAGAGAGAGCAGAGTAGAACTAGGTAAGGCAAAGCTATGCTTGTTTAAGCTATACTAGGCTAGGTTTGAGTATAGTATAGTATAGTAAAGTGGAGTGGAGTAGGGTAAAGAAGGGTGTAGTAGTGTAGAATAGAGTAGAGTAGAGTAGAGTATAATAGAGTAGAGTAGAGTGGAGTGGAGCTAGGTTAGGTTAGGCTTGGTTAGTCTTGGCTAGAGTAGAGTAGAGTAGATATAAGTTTTGTTTGGCTAGGTTAGGCTAGAGAAGAGTAGAGTAGAGTAGGTAGAGCAAAGTAGATCAGAGCAAAGAAGAGTAGAGCAGAGTAGAGTTGAGTAGAGTAGTGTAGAGTAAAAAAGTGTAGGGTAGAGTAGAGCAGAGTAGAGTAGACTAGAGTAAAGCTAGGTTAGGCTACGCTAGGCTAGAGTAGGGATGACTAGAGTAGAGTAGAGTAGAGCATGGTTTTGCTACGCAAGGCTAAGCCTGGTTAGAGTTTAGTAGAGTAATGTAGAGATAGTATAGTATAGTAGAGTGGAGTAGAGTTAGGTTTTGCTAGGTTTGGTTAGGCAACGGTAGGCTAGGTTAAGCTTGATAGGCTAGAGCAAAGTAGAGCAAAATAAATTAGAGTAGAGAAGAGTAGAGTAGAGTAGGGCTAGGTTATCCTTGGCTAGGCTAGGTATGATTAGAGTAATAGTAGGGCAGAGTAGAGTAGAGCAAAGCATAGCAGAGTAGAGCATAGTCGATTAGAGTAGAGCAGAGTAGGACAGAACAGAGCATAGTAGAGTAGAGTAGAGCAGAGTAGACTAGAGTAGAGTAGAGCAAAGCAAAGCTGAGCAAAGCAGAGCAGAGCAAAGTAGAGCTAGGTTAGGCTAGGGTAGCTTAGGCTAAGCTAGAGTAGAGTAGAGAAGTGTAGAGTAGAGTAAGGTTTGGCTAGGCAAAGCTAGGCTAAGTCAAAATAAACTAGAGTGAAATAAAGTAGATATGAGTAAAGTAAAGTAGGGTAGAGTAAAGTAGAGTAGAGCTAGGTTAGGCTAGGCATGGTGTGGCTAGAGTAGGCTAGGCTAAGGTAGAGTAGAGCACAACAGAGTAGTGTAAAGTGGAGTAGAGTAGAGATAGGTAGGCTTGGCTAAACTAGGCTAGAGTCGAGTAAAGAACAGAGTCGAGCAGAGCAGAGTATAGTAGAGCATAATAGAGTATAGCTTAACAGTGTAGGGTAGAGCAGAGCATAGTAAAGCATAGAAGAGTATTATTCAGTTAGGCTAAGCTTGGCTAGGCTAGGTTGGTAGGGATAGGCTAGGCTAGGCTAGAGTAGAGTAGAATAGAGGAGAGTATAGTAGAGTATAATAGAGTAGAGTAGAGTAGAGATAGGTCATGTTAGAAAAGGCTAGAGTACAGTAAAGTAGAGTAGAGTAATGTAGAGCAGAGCAGAGTAGAGCTAGGTTAGGCTTGGTTAGACTAGGCTAGGCTAAGCTAGGCTAGGTTGGGCTAGTGTTGAGTAGAGTAGAGCAGAGTAAAGCTAGGTTAACCTGGTGTAGGCTGAATTAAGTTAGAGAAGAGTAGAGTAGAGTATATTGGAGTAGAGGAGAGTATAGTAAAGCAGAGTAAAACAAGGTCAGGCTAGGCTAAGTTAGAGTAGAGTTGAGTAGAGTATAGTAGAGTAGAGCTAGCGTAGGTTATCCTAGGCTAGGCTAGGCTACACTAGGCTAGTGTAGAGAAAAGTATAATAGAGTAGAGTAGAGTAGAGTTGAACAGAGCAAAGTAGGGCATAGTAATACAGAGCAAAGTAGAGTATAATAGAGAAAGCAGAGCAGAGCAATGAAAAGTAGAGCAAAGTAGAGTAAAGTAGAACAGAGCAGAGTAGAGTAGAGAAAAGCTAAGTTAGGTTAGGCTAGGCTAGAGTAGAGTAGAGTAGAGCAAGGTTAGGCTTGGCTAGGCTAAGTTAGAGTAGAGTTGAGTAAAATATAATAAAGTTTAGTAGGATAGAGTAGAGTTGATTAGAGTAGAGTAGAGAAGAATAAAGCTAGGTTTGGTTTGGCTAGGCTAAACTAGGTAGGCTAGGTAAGGCTGGGCTAGGCTTGGCTTGAGTAAAGTAGAGTAGAGTAGAGTGGAATAGAGTAGAGTGCAGTAGAGTAGAGCAAGGTTAAGCTAGGCTTGGCTTGGCTTGACTACAATCGATTGGAGTAGAGTATAGTAGAATAGATCAAAGAAGAGTAGAGTAAAACGGAGTAGAGGAGAGTAGAGAAGAGCAGAGTAGAGCAAAGTAGAGCAGAACAAAATTGAGGCATGCAGACCAGTACAGAGTAGAGGAAGGTTAGGCTGAGCTAGGCTGAGGAAGTCTAAGCTTGAGTAGAGTAGAGTAGAGCTAGGTTTTGGTTGGCTAGACTAGGCTAAGTTAGAATAAAGTATAGTAAAGTAGAATAGAGTAGAGTTGAGTGGATTAGAATATAATATAGTAGAGTAGAGTATAGTGGAGCAGAGTAGAGCTAGGTTAGGCTAGGTTAGGATCGGATAAGGTAGGCTAGGCTAGAGTAGAGTAGAGTTGATTAGCATATAGTATAGTAGAGTACAATAGAGCTCGATTAGGCTAGGCCAAGCTGCACTAGAATAGAGTAGAGTAGATTATAACAGAGTAGAGTAGAGTAGAGTAGAGTAGAGCAGAGCAGAGCAGAGAGAGTAGAGTAGGGCAGAGCTAGTTTAAGCTAAGCAATGCTCGATTGTCTAGGCTAAACAAGGTTAGAGTAGAGTAGAGTAGAGTAAAATAGAGTAAAGTAGAGTAGAGTAGAATAGAGTAGAGCAGAGTAGAGTGGAGTAAAGTCAAGTAGAGTAGAGTATAGTAGAGTGGAGCTAGGTTAGGGTAGGCTAGGTAAGGTTGGGCTAGGCTAGCCTAGGGTAATGTAGAGTAGAGAACGATAGAGTGTAGTAGAGTCGAGTATAGCTAGGCATGGTGAGGCTAGGCTAGGCTACACTAGAGTAGAGTACAATAGAGTAGAGTGGACTAGAGAAGAATAGAGTATAGTAGAGCAAGATAGAGTAGATCAGAGTAGAGTAGAGCAACTTAAAGCAGAGAAGTGTAGTGTAGAGTAAAATAGAGTAGAGTAGAGTAGAGTAGGGCAAGGATAAGCTAGGTTAGGCTAGAGTAAAGTAAAGTAGAGTAGAGCTAGGTTAGGCTAAGTTAGGGTAGAGTGCCCTATAATGGAGTAGAGTAGTGTAGATCAGAGTAGAGTAGAACTTTGTTTGGCAAGGCTAGGCTAGGCTAGAGTAGAGTAGATTAGAGTAGAGTAAAGAAGAGTAGGGTGGAGTAGAGTAGAATAAGGCTTGGTTATGTTAGGCTAGGCTAGCATAGGCCATAGTAGATTTGTGTAGAGTAGAGTAGAGCAGAGTAGAGTAGTGTCGAGGAGAGTACAACAGAGCAGAGCAGAGTAGTGTGGAGAAGAGAAGAGCAGAAATGAGTAGAGTAGAGCAGAGCATATGAGTGCAGAATAGAGTATAGTAGAGTGGGGCCAGGTTAGGCATGGCAAGGCCTTACTAAGCAAGGGTAGAGTAGAGTAGAGTAGAGCTTAGATAGGCATGGCTAGGTTAGAGTAGACTAAAGCAGTGTAGAGTAGATTAGAGTAGAGGTAGGTTAGGGTAGGCTAGGCTAGGCTATGGTAGTGAAGGTTAGGCTTTTGCTAGGCTATGATAAGATAGACTAGGCTAGAGTAGAGTAGAGTAGAGCTAGGTTAGGCCAGGTTAGAGTATAATAGAGTAGAGTAGAGTGTAGTAGAGTAGGGTAGAGTAAAGCAAAGCAGAGTAGAGCATAGTAGAGCAGAGCATAGTAGAGTAGAATAGAGCAAAGTAAGGCAAAGTAGGGTAAAGTGGAGCAGAGCAGAGCTAAGTTAGGCTAGGCAAAGCAAGGGTAGAGTAGAGTAGAGTAGAGAAAGATTAGGTTAGGCTACTTTAGAGTAGGGTAGAGTAGAGTAGTGTAGTGTAGAGTAGAGTAGAGTGGAGTATAGTAGAGTATAGTACAGTACAGTAGAGTAGAGTATCATAGAGTAGAGTATCATAAAGTAAAGTATAGTATAGTAGAGTAGAATAGAGTAGCACAAGGCTAGGCTAGGTTAGGTTAGGCTAGGGTAGGCTATGCTATGCTAAAGTAGGGTAAATTAGAGTAGAGTAGAGTAGAGTAGAGTAGAGTAAAGTAGAGTAGAGTAGAGTAGAGTAGAGTACAGTATAGTATAGTATAGTATAGTGGAGTAGAGTTGAGCTAGGTTAGGCTAAACAAGGCTAGGCATGGCTAGGTTTCGCAAAGCTATAGTTGAATAGAGTAGAGTAGAGTACGACAATGTTTGGTTAGGCTAGGCTAAGCTTGAGTAGAATAGAATAGAGAAGAGTAGAGTAAAGTAGAGCGAAGTAGAGAAGAGTAAAGTAGACCAGAGTAGAGCATAGCTATGTTAGGTTAGGCTAGGGTGGAGTAAAGTAGAGTAGAGTAGAGTACTGTATAGTAGAGTATAGTAGAGTACAATGGAGAAGAGTAGAGTAGACTTAGGTTAGGCTATGATAGGGTTGGCTCAGTTAGGTTAGGTTTGGTTAGGCTAGGCAAGAGTTAGGAAGAGTTGAGTAGAGTAGAGAAGAGTAGAGTAAAGTATAGAAGAGAAGATCTAGGTTAAGTTAGGCTAGGCTAAGCAAAAGTAGAGTACAGTAGAGTAGAGTAGAGTAGAGCAAAGAAGATATGGGCAGAGTGCAGTAGAGCAGAGCAAAGCAAAGTAAAGTAGAGCAAAGATAGGTTAGGCAAGGCTGGGGTAGGCTAGGTTGGGTTAGGCTTTGCTATGCTATGGCTAGGCTAGGCTAGAGTAGAGTTGAGTTGAGTAGAGTAGTGAAGTGTAGTTTAGTGTAGATTAGACTAAAGTAAAATAGAGCAGAGTAGAGTTAGGTATAGTAGAGTATAGTGGAGTAGAGCTAGGTTAGGTTAGGCTAGGCATTAGTAAAATGGAGTAGAACATAGCAGAGCAGAGTAGAGTAGTGAAAAGTAGAGTTGAGATGAGCAGAGTAGATCAGAGAAGAGTAGAGCAGAGTAGGGCTAGGTTAGGCTCGACTAGGCTAAGCCAGGCTAGGGTATGCTAGGCTAGGTTAGGCTTTGGCTAGGCTTGAGTAAAGTAGTGTAGAGTAGAGTAATGTGGAGTAGAGTAAAGTAGAGTAGAGTAGAGTAGAGTGGAGGACAGCAAAGCAGAGTAGAGTAGAGTAGAGTAGAGCTAAGCAGAGCAAAGTAAAGTAGAGAAGGTGAGAGGAGTGGAGAGTTGAGCAAAGCAGAGTAGAGAGTGACAGAGAAGAGCCAAGCAGAGCAGAGTAGAGCTAGTTTAGGCTAGGTTAGACTAGGCAAGGATAAGCTAAGCAAGGTCAGAGTAGAGTAGAGTAGAGAAAAATATAGAGTAGAGTAGAATAGAGTAGAGCTAGGTAGTCTAGTTTAGGTTAGGTTAGAGTAGAGTAGAGTAGAGTAGAGTAGAGTGTAGTAGAGTAGAACAGAGTACAGTAGAGTTTAGAAGAACAAGGTTAGGCTAGGCTAGGTTGTTTTGAGATGAGAAGAGTAGAGTACAGTACCATAGAGAAGAGTATAGTAGAGTAGAATAGAGTCAAGTAACTATAGGTTAGGCTAAGGTTGGCTAAGCAATGATAGAGTTTAGTAGAGTAGAGTAGAGATGAGCTAAGTTAGGCATGGCAAGACTATAGTAGAGTAATGTAGAGTAAAGCAAAGGAGAGTAGAGTAAAGTAGAGTAGAGCAAAGTATAGCAAAGGAGAGTAGAGTAAAGAGGAGTAAAGTAGAGCAGAGTAGAGTAGAGTAGTGTGGAGTAGAGTAGAGTAGAGAAGAGGAGAGATAGGTTAGGCTAGGCTGCACTATGCTAGGCTAAGCTAGGCCTGAGTAGAATATAGTAGAATAAGGTCAAGCTAAGTTAGGCTAGGAAAGGATTTGTTCGGGTAGAGTTGAGTAGAGTAGAATAGAGTTCAATAGAGTAGAGTAGAATAGAGTTGAGTAAAGTAGAGAAGGGTTGTGTAGGATAGAATAGAGTATAGTAGAGTATAGTACAGTATAGCTAGGCTAAGCTAGTGTGTGCTAGGTTAGAGTAGAGTAGAGCTTAATAGGGTAGAGTAGAGTAGGGTAGAGTAGAGCACAGTAGAAAAGAGCATAGCAAAGTAGAGTAGAGTGGAGAAGAGTAGAGTAGAGCTAGCCTAGGCTAGGCTAAAATAAGCTAGCCTAGGGTAGGCTAGATTAGAGTAAAGTAGAGTAAAGGTAGGTTAGGTAAGGTTAGGCTAGGCTTGGTTAGAGTATAGTAGAGTAAAGTAGAGTAAAGTAGAGTAGAATAGAGGAGTGGAGTAGAGTAGAGTATAGTAAAGTAGAGTAGAAGCGAGCACAACAAAGCAGAGTAGAGCAAAGTAAAGTAGAGCAGAGTAGAGTAGAAAAGAAAAGAGTAAAGAAAAGTAGAGCAGAGCAAAGCAGAGTAGAGCAGAGTAGAGCAGAGCCAAGCAAAGTTAGGTTAGGCTAGGCTAGGTGAGGCTAGGTTAGGCTAGGCTAAGCTAAAGTAGAGTAAAGTAGATTAGAGTAAAGTAGAGTAGAATGGAGAGCTAGGTTAGGCTAGGTTAGATTAGAGTAAAGTAGGGTAGAATAGAATAGAATAGAGTATAACAAAGTAGAGTATAATAGAGTAGAGTAAATTAGAGCATAATAGAGTTGAGTAGATTAGAGCTATGTTTGGCTAAGCCAGGCTAGGCTAGGCTAAGCAAAGCTATGCTAGGCTAGGCTAAGCAAGGCAAGTCTAAGCTAGAGTAGAGTATAGAAGAGTATAGTAGAGTATAATAGAGCTTAGTTACGCTAGGTTAGGCAAGGTTAGAGTGGAGTAGAGTATAATAGAATAGAGTAGAGTAGAGTAGATATGAGTTGAGTAGAGTAGAGCTAGGTTAGGTTAATGAGGGCTAGGCTAGTATAGGCTATGATAGGCTAGGCTAGGCTATGTTAGGCTAGAGTAGAGTAGAGTAGGGTAGTGTAGAGTAGAGTAGAGTAAGGAAGAGTAGAGTAGAGTAGATATATGTTAGGCAAGAATACAATAGAGTAGAGAGGAGTAGAGTCGAGTAGAGCATAACAGAGTAGAGCAGAGTAGTGCAGAGTAAAACAGAGAAGAGTAGAGTAATGCAGAGCAAAGCAAAGTAGAGTAGAGCTAGGTTAGGCTAAGCTTGGCTAGGATAGGCTCGACTAGGCTAGACTAGATTAGAGTAGAGCAGAGCTAGTTTAGGCTATGCTAGGATAAGATAGGCTAGAGTATAATAGGGTAGAGTACAGTAGAGTAGAGTATTATAGAGTAGAGTAGAGTACTGTAGAGTAGAGTAGAGTAGAGCTAAGGCTAGGCTAGGTTAGGCTGTGCTAGTAGGCTAGAGTAGAGTAGAGTAGAATAGAATAGATTTGAGTACAGTAGAGTTGAGTATGGTAGAGTAGAGTAGAGCTTAGTTAGGCTTGGCTAGGTTAGGCTAGGCTAGGCTAGAGTATAATAGAGTAGAGTAGAGCAGAGTAAAGCAGAGTAGAGTGGAGTAGAGAAGAGAAGAGCAAAGATGAGCAGAGATGACACAATAGAGTAGAGTAAAGTAGAGTAGAGTAGAGAAAAATAGAGTAGAGCACAGTAAAGAAAAGCAAAGCAGAGTTGAGTAAAGCTAGGCCAGGCTAAGCTAGGCTTAGCTTAGATAGGCTACACAAGGTTTGAGTAGATTAGAGTAAAAATAAAGTAGATTGGAGTGAAGTAGAGTAAAGTAGAGTGGAGAAAAGTTGAGTATGGTATAGTAGAGCAGAGTAGAGTAGAGTAGAGCTAGGTTAGGGTAGGCTAGGCTAGGTTAGATTAGGCTAGAGTAGAGTAGAGTATAATACAGTAGAGCAAGGTTAGGTTAGGCTATGCTAGGCTAGGCTGGCTAGAGTAGATTAAAAAAAAGCAGAGTAGAGCAGAGCAGAGTAGATTGTAGTAGAGTAGAGAAGAGCAGAGTAAGGCTTGGTTAAGCTTTGCTAATCTAGGCTAGGTTAGCTTAGGTTTTGCTAGGCTAGGCAAGAGTTGGGTAGAGTAGAGTAGTGTTAGGAAGAGAAGAGTAGAGCTAAGTTAGGTTAAGCTTGGCTAGGCTATGCCAGAGTAGAATAGAGTGGATTAGAGTAGAGTATAGGACAGAATAGTAGAGTAGAGCAAAGCTAAGCTAAGCTAGAGTAGAGTAGAGTAGAGTATAGTAGAGTTTAGTATAGTAAACCAGAGTAGGGCTAGGTTAGTCTTGGCTAAGGTAGGCTAGAGAGGAGTAGAGCAGAGTAGAGTCAAGTTGAGTAGACCTGAGCTGAGCAAAGTAGTGTAGATCAGAACATAGTAGCACATAGTAGAGTAGAACAGGGCTATGTTAGGCTAGGCTAGACTATGTTAAGCTAGGGCAGACTATGTTAGGTTAGGCTAGGTTTGGCTTTAGTGGAGTAGAGTAGAGCAAAGTAAAATAGAGTAGAGTAGAGGTCATTGCAGTGGAGTAGAGTATAGGGCAGCAAAGAAAAGATGAGTAGAGTAGAGTAGAGTAGAGCAGAGCAAAACAGAGTAGAGCATAGTATAGTAGAGAATAGGAGAGCCGTGTAGAGTTAAGCAGAGCAGAGTTGAGAACGACAAAGCAGAGTAGAGCCGTTAGTCTAGTCTAGGCTAGAGTAGAGTAGAGCAAAGTAGAATAGAGCAGAGTAGAGTGAAGCAGAGCTAGGTTAGGCTAGGCTAGGTTAGGTTATAGTATAGTAGAGTAGGGTAGAGTAGAGTAGAGTTGATTAGAGTAGAGTAGAGCAGAGAAGAGCAATGCAGAGTAGAGTAGAGCAAAGTAGAGCAGTGCATAGAAGAGTCGAGTTGAGCATAACAAGTGAGGCTAGGCTAGGTTAGCTAAACTAGGGTAGAGTAGAATGGAGTAGAGTAGAGCAAAATAGAGTAGAGCAAAGTTAGGTAGGCTAGGTGAGGCTAGGTTCAGCTAGGCTATGCTAGAGTAAAGTAGATTGTAATAAATTAGAGTTGAGTAGGGAAGTGTTAAGTAGGGGAGAGTAGGGAAGTGTTTAGCTGAGTAGAGAGTGTAGAGCAGAGTAGAGTAGAGTAGAGAAAAGCAAAGCAAAGTAGAAGAGAGAAGAGAAGAGGAGAGCAGGGTATAGCAGAGCATAGAAGAGTAGAGTAGAATAGACTAGAGCAGAGAATAGAAAAGCATAGCAGAGTAGAACAGAGTAACACAGAGTAAAGTAGAGCAGAGCTAGGTTAGGTTAGGTTAGGCTAGGTTAGGCTAGAGTTGAGTAGAGTAGACTAGAGTAGATTAGAGTAGAATAAAGTAGAGTAGGGTAGAGCTTGGTTAGGCTAGGCTTGGCTAGGTAGAGTATAGTAGAGAAGAGTTAGGCTAGGCTAGGCTAGAGAATAGAAGAATAGAGTAGAGTATAAGCTTGGCTAAGCAGAGTATAGTAAAGTAGAGTAGAGTAGAGCAAAGTTGAGTAGAGTTGAGTAGAGAAGAGTAGAGTAGAGCAGAGCAAAATAGAGTAAAGAAGAGTAGGGTAGAGGAAAGAAGAGATGAGCAGAGCAAAGCAAAAAAGAGTATAGCAGAGTAGAGCTAGGTTAGGCTAGCCTAAGTTAGGCTAGGCTAAAGTAAAGTAGAGTAGAGCTATGTTAGGTTTGGTTAAGCTAGGTTATGTTAGAGTATAGTAGAGTTATGTAGAGTAGAGCTAGAATTGGCAAGGCTTAGCAAGGCAAGGTTAGACTAGGCTAGATAAGAGTAGAGTGGAGTAGATTACAGTAGAGTAGAGCTAAGCTAGGCTAGGTTAGACAAGAATAGAGTAGAGTAGAGCAGAGAAGAGTATGGGAGAGTAGAGTAGAGAAAGAAGAGTAGAGTAGAGTAGAAAGGAGCAAAGAAGAGTAGAGTAGAGCAAAGTTAAGTAATGAAAAGTAGAGCAGAGCAAAGTGGAGGAAAGCATAGAAGAGACAAGCTTGGTTAGGCTAGGACACTTTAGGCTAGAGTAGAATAGAGTAGAGTAGGGCTAGGTTAGATTAGGTTTGGATAGGCTAACTTATAGTAGAGTAGAGTAAAGTAGACTGGAGTGGAGTATAATAGAGTATAGTGTAGTACAATAGAACTAGGTTAGGTTAGGATAGGCAAGGCTAGGTTAGGCAGAAATATTATAGAGTATAGTAGAGTAGAGCTAAGTTAAGCTAGGCAAGGCTAGGCTAGGGTACAGTAGAATAGAGTAGAGCAAAGATGAGCAGAGCAAAGTAGAGTAGAGCGAAGTAGAGTAGAATTGAGCAAAGTAGAGTAGAGCTTGGTTAGGCTAAGCTAAGCTTGGCTAGGCTAAGCTAAGCTAGTTAGAGTAGATTAGAGTTGAATAGAGCTAGGTTAGTGTAGGAAAGGCCAGGCTAGGCTAGCCAAGATTAGGCTAGGCTGGAGTAGAGTAGAGTTAAGTAGAGCAAAGCATAGCAGTGCAAAGCTGAGAAAAGTAGAGCAAAGTAGAGTAGAGCATAGCAGAGTGAAGCAGAGCAAAGTAGAGTGGAGCAGAGAAGAGTAAAGCAGAGTGGAGCAGAGTAGAGTAGAGTAGAGTAGAGTAGAGTAAAGCAGAGTAGAGCTGGGTTTGGCAAGGCTATGTTAGGTTAGGTGAGTCTAGGTTAGAGTAGATTAGACTAGAGAGGAGTAGAGCATAACTGAGTAGAGTAAAGTAGAGAAGAGTAGAGTAGAGCTAGGTTAGGCTTGGCTTGGGTCGCCTAGGCTAGGCTATAGTAGAGTAAAGTTAAGTAGAGTAGAGTAGAGTAGAGTAGAGCATAATAGAGTAGAGATTAGTTAGGCTAGGCTATGCTAGATTATAGTAGAGCAGAGTAAAGTAGATTAGATCAGCATAGAGCAAAGTAATGGAGAGTAGAGTAGAGTATAGCATACCAGAGAAGAGTAGAGACAAGTAAAGTAGAGAAGAGAAGAGTAGAACAAGGTTAGGCTAAGCTAGGTAAGGTTAGGCTAGGCTAGGTGATTTTTGGCTAGAGTAGAGTAGAGTAGAGTATAATAGAGTAGATCTAAGCTAGGCTAACTAGGAAAGAGTAGACTACAGTGGAGTATAATGGAGTACAAAAGAAAAGTGCAAAGTAGAACAAAGAAGAGCAGAGAAGTGTAGACCAGAGTAGAGAAGAGCATAGCAAAGTAGTATAGAGTAGAGTTGAGCATAATAGAGCTAGGTTAACCTAGGGTTAGCTAAGCTTGGCTAGGCTAGAGTAGAGTAAAGTAGAATAGATTGAGTAGAGTAGAGTAGACTTGAGCTAGTTTCAGTTAGGCTACGCTAGGCAAGACTAAGATAGGGTAGGTTGGAGTAGAGTAGAGTGGAGTAGAGTAGAGTAGTTTAAAGCAGAGTAGAATAGAGTAGAGTAGGGTAGAGCAAAGTAGAGCAGAGTAGTGCAGAGTAGAGTAGAGTTGTGCAGAGCAGAGTAGAGGAAGGTAGAGTATAGAAGAGAAAATTAGAGTAGAGTAGAGTAGAGCAGAATGGAGCAGAGTATAATAAAGTGAGGTTATGCTAAGCAAGAGTAGAGTATAGTAGAGTAGAGTTATGTTAGGCTAGACTAGGCTAGGCATGGTTAGGGAAGGCTAGGCCAGGCTAGGCTAGAGCAGAGTAGACTAGAATAGAGTAGAGTAGAGTAGAGGAGAGTAGAGTAGAGTAAAATAGAGTAGAATAGAGTAGAGCAAAGTAGGGTAGAGTTGAACAGAGGAGAGAAAAGTAGAGTAGAGCAAAGAAGAGTTGAGTAGAGCAGAGTAGAGCAGAGCAAGGCTAGGTTGAAGTAAAGTAGAGTAGAGCTAGGATAAGCTCAGCTAGGCTTGGCTAGCTTAAAGTATAGTAGAGTAGAGTAGAGTAAATAGAGTATAGTAGAGTAGAGTAGAGTAAATAGAGTATAGTATAGTAGAGTAGAGTAGAGTAGTGTAGAGTAGGGTATAATAGAGTAGAGTTGAGCAAAGTAGAGTTAAATAGACTATTATGGAGGAGAGTAGAGGAGAGTAGAGGCAAGGAGAGGAGAGCAGATCAGAGCAGAGGATAATAGAGTTGAGTAAAGTAGAGTAAAGCAGAGAAGAGTAGACAAGAGTAGAGTCAAGATGAGCTGAGCATACCAAAGCTTGGTTAGGCTAAGCTAGAATGGGATTGGCTAAGCTAGAGTAGAGTAGAGTAGAGTTGAGCTAGGTTAGGTTATGCTAGAGTAGAGTAGTAAACAATAATAGAGTAAAGTAGGGCTTGGTTAGGCTTGGTTTGGCTATGTTAGGCTCGAGTAGAGTAGAATAAGTAGAGTAGAGTAGATTAGAGTAGAGTGGAGTAGAGTAGAGTATAATAGAGTAGAGTAGAGAATAGTAGAGTAGAGCAAAGTAGAGGAGTGCTAAAATGGCTAGAATAGAGTAGAGTAAAGTAGAGTTGAGTAAATTAGAGATGAGCAAGGTTAGGTTATGTTAGGCTGCTTTGGGCATGGCTAGGTAGCTTAAGCTAGTGTAGCAGAGTATAGTAGAGAATGATTTAGTTAGGCATGGATAGGCTAGGCTAAGTTAGGTTAGAGTATAGTAGAGTAAAATAGAGTAGAGTAGAGTAGAGCAGAGTAAAGGAGAGTAGAGATGAGTTGAGAAAAGTAATATAGAGCAGAATAAAGCAGATCAAAGTAGAGTAAAGCAGAGTAAAGTAGAGACAAGTAGTATAAAGCTGGGTAAAATAATGCAAAGTAGAAGAGTGTAGAGCATAGAAGTGAAAAGTAGAGCAGAGCAGAGTATAATAGAGCTAGCTTAGGCTGCCTAGGTTATGCTATGCTAGAGTAGTGTAATTAGAGTAGAGCAGAGTAGAGTAGAGTAGAGTAGAGTAAAGTATAGATTGGTTAGGTTAGCCTAAGTTAGGCTAGGCTAGAGTAGAGTAGAGTAGAGCAGATTAAAGTAGAGTAGAGTAGAGTAAAGTAGAATAGAGTAAGGTATAGTGCTGTAGAGCAAAGCTAGGTTTTGCTGGGCTATCCTAAGCTAACTAGGATAGGCTAGGCAAGAGTAAAGTAGAGTAGAGTGGAGTAGAGTAGAGCGGAGTAGAGTATAGTAGAGTAGAGTTGAGCGAGGTTAGGCTTTTGTAGGGTAGGCAAGACAAGGCTAGGCCAGGCTATAGTATAGTAGAGCAGAGCAGAGTAAAAACAAGCAGGGTGAGCAAAACAAAGTAGACTAAAGTATAGTAGGGTAGAGCAGAGTAGAATAGAGCAGAGTAGAGTAGAGTGGAGTTGCATAGAGTAGAGTAGAGTAGAGTAGAGCATATATTAGAGTAGAGTAGAGTTGAGCTAGGTTAGGCTTGGTTAGGATAAGCAAGGATGGGTAAAGTATAATGGAGTATAGTATAGTAGAGTAGAGTGGAGTAAAGTAAAGTTGAGTAGAGGAGAGTAGAGAAGAGTAAAGCAGAGTAGGGTAGAGTAGAGTTTAGGAGAGGAGAGTAGAGTATAGTAGAAAAGCAAAACTGAGCATTATGGAGCAGACAGAAAGGAGCAGAGCATAGTAGAGCAGAATAGTGAAGAGTAGAGAAGAGTAGAATAGAGCAGAGCAAAGTTAGGCTAGGGTAGGCTAAGCGAGGCTAGGCTAGGCTTGGCGAAGCGAAGCTAGGCTAGAGTAGAGTAGTGTACAGTAGAGCATGATTATGTAAGGCTAGGCTAGAGTATAGTAGAGTAGAGTAGAGTAGAATAAAGTAGATTAGAGTCGAGTAAAGTAGAGTAGAGTGGAGTAGAGTACAGTAGAGTAGAGTAGAGTACAGTAGAGTGCGGTTAGGTTAGGCTAAGCAAGGTTAGGCTAGGTTAAAGTAGATAAGAGTAGAGTAGATTTGAGAAAAGTAGAGTATGGTAGAGTAGAGCAAAGTGGAGTAGATTAGAGTAAAGTAGAGTAGAGTTGAACTAGGTTAGGCTAGGCGAGGCTAGGCTAAGTCTGAGTATAATAGAGGAGAGGTGAGTAGAGTAGAGTAGAGTAGACCAGAGTGGAGTAGGTTAGAGTGGAGTAGAGTAGAGTATAGTAGAGCTAGGTTAGAGTAGGCTAGGCTAGGCTTGGGTAAGCTAGGCTAATTAAGATTAGAGTTGAGTGGAGTATAGTAGAGCTAGGTTAGGTTAGGCTAAACTAAAGTACAATAGAGCAAAGTAGAGTAAAGTAGAGTAAAGCAGAGTAGAGTACGATAGAGGAGCAGAGCAGAACATAAAAGGGCTAGGTTTGTTTAGCTAAGCTAGGCTAGGCAAGAGTAGAGTAGAGTAAAGTAAAGTAGAGTGGAGTAGAGAAGAGTATATTAGAGTAGTGTAGAGCTAAGTAAGGCTAGGCTAAGTTAGAGTGGTGTAGAATAGAATATTGTAGATTAGAGTATAGTAAAAGTAAAATAATATGGGGTTATGCTAGGCTAAGCTACGCTAGGCTAGGCTAGAGTAGGCTAGGTAAGAGTATAGTATAGTAGAGTAGAGCTAGTAAGGTTAGGCTTGGATGTGCTTATTTAAACAAGGTTAGATTAGAGAGGAGAAGAGTAGAGCAGATTAGAGTGGAGTAGAGCAGAGTAAAATAGAGTAGAGTAGAGCATAGTAGAGTAATCTAGAGTAGAATAAAGTAGAGTAGAATAGAGTAGAGTAGAGAACAATAGAGCTAGTTAGGCTAAGCTAGGCTAGAGTACATTGGAGGTTATTAGAGTAGAGTAGAGAAGAGTAAAGTAGAGTTGAGTAGAGTAGAGCATAATAGAGCAGAGGAGAGTAGAGTAGAGCTAGGTCAGGCAAAGCTAGGCTAGGCTAGAGTGTAGTAGAGTAGAGTAAAGCTAGGTTACGATAGGCTAGGCTAGGCTAAGTTAAAGTTGAGTTGAGTAGAGTAGAGTAGATTGGAGTAGAGTAGATTTGAGTAAAGTAGGTTATAGTGAGTTTAGGCTAGGCTAGAGTATAATAAAGTAGAGTAGGATGGAGTACAATGGAGTAGAGTAGAGCTAGGTTAAGTTATGCTAGACAAGGCCAGGCTAAACTAGGCTAGTGTAGATTACAGGAAGTAGAGTAGAGTAGAGTAGAGCAGAGTTGAGTGACATAGAGCATGCCAGAGCAGAGTGGAGCAGAGTAGAATAGAGCAGAGCATAGTGAAGCAAAGTAGAGCTAAGCTGAGTTGAGATAAGAGGAGTAGAGTAGAGTAGAGCAGAGCTATGTTAGGCTTTGCTAGGGTAATCTAGGTTAGAGCAGACAAGAGTAAAGTAGAGTATAGCAGAGCAGAGTAGAGTAGAACAGAGTAGAGCTTAGAAAATATAGTAGAGTAGAGTAGAGTAGGGCATAACTAAGTAGAGCATAGTAGAAAAGAGTTGAGAAAGTAGAGCAGAGTAGAGTTAGGCTAGGCTACCCTAAAGTAGAGTAGTGTAGAGCTAGGTTAGGCAAGGCTTGCTATGTTAAGTTAGAGTAGAGTAGAGTGAAGTAGAGCATAGTATAGTAAAGTAAAGTAGAGTTGAGCTTGGTTAGGCTAGGCGAGGCTAAGCTAATGTAGAGTACAGTAGACCAGAGTATGGTAGAGTAGAGTAGAGCTCGATTAGTCTAGGCTATGCTAGAGTAGAAAAGATTAGAGTAGGGTAGAGCAAAACTAAGTAGAGTAGAGTAGAGTAGAGTAGAGCACAGTAGAGCAAAGTGGGGTAGAGGAGAGTATAGTAGAGTAGAATAGAGTATGGTAGAGTAGAGTAGAATAGAGTAGAGTAGAGCTAGGTTAGGCTGTGCTAGGGTAGGCTAAGCAAGGCCAGGCTAGATTAGAGTAGAGTTGAGTTAAGTAAAGTAGAGTAGAGTAGGGTAGAATAGAGTTGGGTAGAGTAGAGTAGATTTGAGTCTAGTAAAGTAGAGTAAAATAAAGCTAGGTTAGGCAAAGCAAAGCAAGGCTATGCTCGACTAGGCTACAGTAGAGTAGAGTAGAGTAGAGTAGAGTAGGGTAGACCAAGGTTAGGCTAGGCTATGCTAGGCTACGTTAGAGTAGGGTGAAGTAGAGTAGAGAAGAGTAGAGTATAGCACAGTAGAGTAGAGTAGAGCTAGGGTAAGCTAGGTTAGGTTGGGCTAAAGTAGTCTAGAGTATAGTAGAGTATAGTAGAGTAGAGTAGTGCTAGGTTTGGGTAGTCTAGCATAGAGTATATTAGAGTAGAGTCGAGTAGTGTAGGATAGACTAAAATAGAGCAGAGTAGAGTAGAGAAAATTAAAATAGAGTAAAGTAGAGAAGAATTTAGCAGAGCAGAGAAGAGTAGAGTAGAGCTAGGTTAGGCTAGGGTTGGTTGGGCTAGAGTAGAGTGGAACGAAGTAAAATTTAGTAGAGCTAGGATAGGCCGAGCTAGGATAGGAAAAGTTAGAGTAGAGTAGAATAGAATAAAGAAGTGTAGAGCTAGGTTAGGCTAGCCTAGGCGAAGGAAGGGTAGGCTAAGCTAGGCTAGAGTAGAGTAGAGTAAGAAAGAGTAGAGTTGAGTTGAGTAGAACAGAGTGGAGTAGAGTTGAGTAGAGTATAGCTATGTTAGGCTTAGCTAGGAAAGAGTAGAGTAGATTAGAGTAGAGATTGGTTCGATTATGCTACGCTAGGCTAGAGTGGAGTAGAGTAGAACAGAGTACACAAGAGTAGAGTAGAGAACAATAGTGTAGAGCATAGTAGAGTAGAGCAGAGTAGAACAGAGCTAAGCTGAGCTGAGTAGAGCAGAGCAAAGTGGAGTAGAGAAGAATGGAGTGGAGCAGAGTAGACTATAGTATAGTAGAGTAGAGTTGAGTAAAGAAGGGTTAGGCTAGGCTAAGCTATGTTAGGCTAGACAAGAGTGGAATGGAGTTGAGCTTTGTTAGGTTAGGCCATGCTAGGCTAAGATTGGCTAAGGTAGAATAGAGTAGAGTAAAACAGAGTATAGTAGACTAGAGTAGAGTAAAATAGAGCAAAGTACAGCACAGTAAAGCAGAGCAGAGTAGAGTAGAGCAGAGCTTGGTTAGGCTAGGCTAGGTTAGGCTATGTTAGCCTAGGCTATGTTAGGCAAGGCTACAGTTGAGTAGTGTAGAGTATCGTAGAGTAGACGAGAGCAATGTTAGGTTAGGCTAGGCTAGGCAAGGCTAGACTATAGTGGAGTAGAGTAGAGTAGAGTACAGCTGAGCAGAGTAGAGTAGAATAGAGTATTATAGAGTAGGGAAGAGTAGAGCAGAGTAGGGTAGGAAAGAGCATAGTAGAGTAAATTAGAGTAGAGCTAGGTTAGGCTTGGCAAGGCAAGAGTAGAGAGAATAGAGTAAAGTAGAGTAGAGAAGAGCATAACAAAGGAAAGCAAAGTAGAGCAAAGAAGAGCATAACAAAGCAGACAAGAGCGTAGAAGAGTAGAGCGAGGTTAGGCTAGGCTAAGCTAGGGTAGAGTTAATTTAGGCTAAGCTAAGCTAGGTTAAGATAGAGTAGGGGAGAGTAGAGTAGAGTGGAGTGAAGGAGATTTGAGCAAAGTGGAGCTAGGATAGGCTAGGCTAGGCTAGGTTAAGCTTGGCTAGCCTATGCTAGAGAAGTGTAGATTATAGTAAAGTATAGTAGATTAGAGCTAGGATAGGCTATGCTTGGGTACAATACAGTAGAGTAGAGTAGGGTAGAGAAGAGCAAAGTAGAGAAAAGAAGAGTAGTGCAAAGAAGAGCAAAATAGAGGCAAGCTGAGTAGTGCTAGCCTAGGCTAGTTTAGGCTTGAGTAGCATAGAGCAGAGTAATGCTAGGTTAGGTTAGGCTAGGCAGGGCATGGTTAGAGTAGAGTACAGTACAGTACAGTAAAGTAGAGTAGAGTAGAAAAGAGTAGAGTAAAGTAGAGTAGAGTGTAGTTAAGTAGAGTAGAGCAGAGTAGAGTAAAGCAAGGTTAGGCTAGGCGAAGCTAGGCTTGGCAAGGCTAGGCTAGAGTAGAGTAAAGTTGGCTAATGCTACGTTAGGCTAGGCTAAGCTAGGCTAGGTTAGAGTAGAGTAGAGTAGAGTATAATAGAGTAGAGTAGAGTAGAGTAAAGTAAAGCTAGGTTAAGCTAGGCTAGGCTCAACTAATCTTGACTAGGCAAGACGAAGCTAGAGTGGAGAAGAGTAAAGTAAAGTAGAGTATAGTAGGGTAGAGTAAAGCTATGTTAGGCTAGGCTATGGTAGACTATAGTTGAGCAAAGTATCATAGAGTAAAGTTGAGTAGAGCATAGCAAAGTAGAGTAGAATAGATTGGAGTAGAGCAGAGAAGACTAGAATAGATCAGAGAAGAGAAGAGTTGAGCTAGGTTAGGCTTGGCTAGGCTAGAGTAGAGTAGAGTAGAGTAGATTATAGTAGAGTAGAGCTAGGTTGGGCTAAGGTAAGATTGACAAAGTTAGTGCAGAGCAAAGTAAAGAGGAGTAGAACCTAATTAGGTTAGGTTAGGCTAGGTTAGGATAGCCTAGAAGGCATTAAAGTAGAGTAGAGAAGAGTAGAGTAAAAAGGAGTTGAGCCTAATTAGGCTAGGCTAGGGTAGCCTAGGCTATGTTAGAGTAGAGTAGAATAGTGTAAAGTAGAGTAGAGTAGAGTAGAGAAGAGCAGAGTTGAGTAGAGTAGAGTGGAGTAGAGTAGAGTAGAGTAGAGCTAATTTAGGCTAGACTAGGCTTGGCTAGGCTAGAGTAGAATAGAGTAGAGTAGAGTAGAGTACAGCTTGGTTCAACTAAGATTGGCGAGGCTAGGCAAGGCTAGAGTAGAGTAGAGTAGACCAGAGTAGAGCAAATAGTGTCGAGCAGAGCAGAACAAAGCAGAGTAGGGCTAGGTTAGGCTAAGTTAGGCTATGTTAAGCTATGTTAATGTATAGTAGAGTAGAGTATAGTATAGTATAGAATAGAAGAGTAGAGCAGAGTAAAGTAAAGTAGAGAAGAGCAGAGTAGAGTATAGTATAATAAAGTAGAGTAGAGTAGAGTAAAGCAAGGTTAGGCAAGGCTAAGCTATGCTAGGCATAGTTAGGCTAAGCAAGAGTAGAGTAGAGTGGAGTAGAGTAGAGCTTGGTTAGGTTAGGCCAAGGTAGGCTTGGCTTGGCAAAAGTCGAGTATGGTAAAGCAGAGCATAGTAAATAAGAGTAGAGTAGCACAAAGCACAGCATAGTAGAGTAGAGTAGAGAGTAGTAGAGGAGATCTAGGTTAGGCTAAGCTAGGTTAGGCTAGGCTAAGCAAAACTAAGTTAGGCTAGGCCAAAGTCGAGTAGAGTAGAGTAGGATAGAGTAGAGTAAAGCTAGGTTAGGTTAGGCTAGGCAAGTCTAGGCAAGAGTTGAGTACTATAGAGTAGAGTAGAGTAGAGCAGTACAGAGCAGGGAAGAGTAAAGTAAGGTAGAGTAGAGTAGAGCAGAGTATAGTAGAGTCAAGTAGAGCAGAGCAGAGTAGAGTAGAGCAAAGTTAGGTTAGACTAGGCTAAGCAAGAGTAGTGTAGAGTAGAGTAGAGCAAAGATGCGTAGAGTAGAGAAGAGCTTTGTTATACTAAGCTAAGTTAAAAAGATAATAGTAGAGTATGGTAGAGTAGAGTAGAGTAGAGTAGAGTAGAGCAAAGTAGAGCAGAGAAGAGTAGAATGAAGAAGAACAGAATAAAGCAGGGCAAAGTAAAGCAAAGCAGGAGAGAGTAGTGCAGAGAAGAGCATAGCAGAGTAGAGAAGATTAGAAGAGAGCTGAGTAGAGCAGAGCAGAGTAGAGTAGAGTAGAGCAGAGCAGAGTAGAGCAAGGTTAGGCTAGGCTATGTTAGAGTAGAGTAGGGCTAAAATGGGCTAGGCTAACTTAGATTAGAGTTGAGTAGAATAGAGTGGGGTAAAGGAGAGTAGAGTTGAGTAGAGCTAGGTTAACTTAGGCTAGGGTATGATAGGCTATGTTAGGCTAGGCTAGCCAAGGCTACAGTAGAGTAGAGTAGAGTATAGTATAGTAAAATAGAGCATAGTAGAGCTAAGATAGGCTAAGCTAGGCTAGGTTAAGCTAGAATATAATAGAGTAGAGTAGAGCAGAGTAGAGTAGAGAAGAGAAGAGCAAAATAGAGCCAAGGAGAGCACAGCTAACCTTGGCCAGTCTAGGCTAGAGTACAGTAGAGCAGAGTACAATAAGTTTAGGCTAGGCTAGGTTTAAGTAGAGAGGAGTAGAGTCGAGTAGAGTATTATAGAATAGAGCTATGTAGTGTGGAGTAGATTAGAGTTAAGTTAGGTTTGGCTAAGCTAAGCTAGGAAAGTAAAGTGGAGTAGTGAAAAGTAGAGAAGAGTTTAGTAGAGTAGAGCTCGGTTAGGCTAGGATTGTTTATGGTAGGCCAAACTAGAGTAGAGAAGATTAGCAAAGAGCTGACCAGAGCAAAGTAGAGTAGTGTAGAGTAGAGTAGTACAGAGTATAGTAGAGTAAGGTTAGGTTATTTTATACTAGGCTAGGCTAGAAAAAGCTATGTTAAAGTAGAGTAGAGTATGGTAAAGTAGAGTAGAGTAGAGTAGATTAGAGTAGAGTAGAGAAGAAAAGAGCAGAGTAAAGTAGAGTAGGGTAGAGTAGAGTATTGTAAAGTAGAGTAGAGTAGAGCTAGGCTAGGCTAGGCTAGGTTAGCCATGCTAGAGTAGAGTAGAGTAGAGCTAGGTCAAATTTGGATGGGCAAAGCTAGGTTTATCTAAAGGTTAGTAGATTAGAGTAGAGCATAGCAGAACCCAGTTGAGTAGAGTTAAGAAGTGTTGAGCAAAGCAAAGCTGAGTAGAGCAAAGCAAAATGGAGTAGAGCAGAGCAGAGTAGAGCAGAGTAGAGTAGAGTAGAGCAGTGTAGAGTAGAGTAGAGTAGAGTAGAGTAGAATAGAGCAGAGTAAAGCTAAGTTTGGCTAGAGTAGGCCAGGCTAGGTTAAAGTAGGGTAGAGTAGATTAGAGTAGAGTAGAGTAGAGTAGAGTAGAGTAGAGGAGAGCAAAGCAGAGCATAGTTGAGTAGAGTAGAGTAGAGAAGAGTAGAGGATAGTAGACTAGAGTAGAATAAAGTAGAGAAAAGTAGAGAAAAGTAGATCAGACAACAGCAGAGTAGAGCAGAATAGGGTAGAGTAGAGTAAAGTAGAGTAGAGTCGAGCGAGGTTATGTTAGGCAAGGCAAGGTTAGAGTAGAGTATAGTAGAGTAGAGTAGAGTAGAGCTAGATTAAGCTAGGCTAGGCTAAGATAGTCTATGTTAGCCTAAGATAGAGTAGAGTAGAGGTGAGAAGAGTAGAGTAAAGTAGAGATAGGTTAGGCTAGACTTGGCAAGAGTACAATAGAGCAGTGTAGAGTTGAGCTTAGCAGAGTAGAGTAGAGCATAATAAAGTAGAGTAGAGTAAAAAAGTACAGAGTAGAGCTTGGAAGATTTAGGTTCAGCTGAGCTAGGCTAGGCTATACTAGGCTAGAGTTGAGTAGAGTTGAGCTAGGTTAGGCTAGGCTAGGCAAGGTAGGTTAGAGTAGAGCAAAGTAGAGTGGTGTATAGTTGAATAGAGTAGAGTAGAGCATGGTTAGGCTAGGCAAGGCTAAGCTTTGGGAGGCTAGGCATGGGTAGGCTTGGCTAGAGTAGAGGAGAGTTGAGCAAAGCTTAGTAGAGTTGAGGAGAGAAAAGTAGAGATGAATAGAATAGAGTAGAGTGAAATAGAGTAGAATAATACAGAGTGGAGCTAGATAGAGCAAAGTAGAGTATAGTAGAGTTAGGTTAGGATAAGCTATACAAGGCTAGGCAAGGTTAGACTAGAGTAGAATAGAGTAGAGCAGAGTAGGGTAGAGTACAGTAGAGTAGTTTAGAGTTGAGTATTGTAGAGTAGAGTAAAGTAAACCAAAGTTAGGCTTAGTTAAGCAAAACTAAGCTAAGTTAGGGTAGCTAGAGTAGAGTAGAGTAGAGTAAAGTAGAGTAGACCTAGGGTGGTAGGTAAGGTTAGGCTAGGCTAGGCTTTGCTAAAGTACAGTAGAGTAGAGCAAAGTAGACCAGAGAAATGTAGTGTAAAATATAGCAGAGCAGATGAGAGTATAATAGAGTGGAGTAGAGTTGAGCTGAGTTGGGCTAAGCTTTATTAAGTTGGGCTAAGCTAGGTTAGGCTAGCTAGAGCAGAGTAGTGTAGAGTAGAGAAAATTATAATAGAGTTAGGTTAGGTTATGCTAGGCTAGGCTAGACTAGAGTAGAGTAGAGTATAATAGAGATTGATAGAGTAGAGCAGAGTAGAGTAGAGTAGAGCAGAGTAGAGCTGAGCAGAGTAGACAAGAGTAAAGTAGAGTTGAGAAAAGTAAAGTAGAGCAGAGAAAAGCAGAGCTAGGTTAGGTTAAACTTAGCTAGAGTAGAGTAGAGTAGAGTAGCATAGAGTAGTGTAAAGCTTGGTTAGGCGAGCCTAGGCTAGAGTAGAGTATAGTAAAGTAGAGTATAATATAACAAAAATGAGTAGATTAAAGTATAGTAGTGTAGAGTGGAGTAGAGTAGAGCATAATAGAGTAAAGTAGAAGATAGTAGAGGAGAGCAGAGCAGAGGAGATCAGAAGAGCAGAGTAGGGTAGAAGAGTAGAATATTATATAGTAGAGCAGAATAGAGTATAGTAGAGTAGTAAAAAGTAAAGTAGAGTAAAGTAGAGTAGATTAGAGTAGGGTAGAGTTGAGCTAGGTTAAGTTTGGCTATACTAGGCTAGGCTATGCTAAGATGGAGTAGAGTAGTAGAGAGTAGAGTAGAATAGAGTAGAGCTAGGTTAGGCTAAGCTAAGCTATGTTAGGCTAGGGTAGACTAGGTTAGGGAGGCTAAGCTATGCTAGGTAAAGTAAAGCAAAAGAGTAGATTAGAGTAAAGTATCATAGAGTTTAGTAGTGTAGAGTAGAGTAGAGTGGAGGTGCATTAGGCTAGGCTAGAGTAGAGTATAGTAAAGTAGATTAAGGTAGAGTAGAGCAGGGTAGAGTAGAGTAGATTAGAGTAGAGTAGAGTACAGTTGAGGAGAGGAGAGGAGAGGAAAGTAGAGGAGAAACGAGGTGAAGAGAGGAGAGGAGAGTGGAGAAGAGTAGAGTAGGGCACGCCAAAGTAGAGTAGAGCAGAGCAGAGCAGAGCAAAGCTGAGTAGACCAAAGCATAGTAGACTAGAGCAGAGCAGAGTAGAGTAGAGCAGAGAAGAATAAAGCATAACAAAGCAAAGAAAAGCAAAGTAAAGTAGAGTAGAGCTAGGTTAAGCTTAGCTGGGCTTGGTTAGAGTAGAGTAAAGTAGGTTAAAGTAGATTAGAGTACAGTAAAGTAGAGTAAAGGCTACAATAGAGTATTATTAAGTAGGGTAGTTTTTAGAAGAATAGAGTAGAGTAAAGTGGAGTTGAGTAGAGTAGTACTTGGCAAGGCTAGGATAGAGAAAAGTATAGTAAAGTAGAGTAGAGTGGAGTAGTGTGGATTAGAGTAGAGTATAAGTATGTAGAGTAAGGTAGAGTAGAGTAGAGCTAGGTTAGGCCATGCTTGGCAAGGCTAGGTCAGGCTATGCTAGAGTAGAGTATAGTAGAGTAGAGTTGAGTTAGGTTAGGTTAAGTTAGGCTAGGTTAGGCTAGAGTAGAGTAGAACTTAGTAGAGCAGAGTAGAGATGAGTAGAGGTGAGCAAAGTAAAGCTAGGTTAGGTTAGGCAAGGCTAGAGTGGAGTATAATAAAGTAGAGTAGAGTAGAGCTAGGTTTGGTTAGGCTAAGTTAGAGTAGGGTAGAGTAGAGTGGATTAGAGTGGATTATAGTAAAGTATAGTAGAGTAGAAAAGAGTTGAGCTAGGTTAGGCTAGGCTAAAGTAGAGTAAAGTAGAGTAGAGGTAGGTTAGGTTAGACTAGAAAAGGATACACTGGAGTAGAGTATTGTAGAGTATAATAGAGCAGACAAGAGCAAAGTAGAATAGAGCAGATAAAACAAAGTGGACAAGAGTAGAGTTGAGTATGGAAAAGTAGAGTAGAGTAGAGCTAGGTTAGGCTAATCTAAGCTAGGCAAGACAGGGCTAGGCTAGGCGAGGCTAAGTTAGGGTAGAGTAGAATAGAATAGAGTAGAGTCGATTAGAGTAGAGTGGAGTAGAGTAGAGTAGAGTTAGGTTAGGTTAGGTTGGCTTAGGTTAGAGTAGAGAAGAGTAGCATAGAATATAATAGAGTAGAGTAGAGTAGAGTATAGAAGAATAGAGTAGAGTGGAATAGAGTAGAGCTAGATTAGGATAGACTTGGCTAACATAAGTTAGGCTTAGCTAGGCTAAAGTAGAGTAGAGTAGAGAAGAGTAGAGTATAGAGAAGTGCAGAGTAAAGTAGAGAACAATAGAGTAGAGCAGAGTAGAGTAGAGTAAAGAAGAGCAGAGTAGAGCCGAGCATACCAAGGAGGAGCAGAGTAGAGCAGAGCAAAGAAGAGTAGAGCAGAGCATAGCATCAAAGAGTAAAGTAGAGTAGAACTAAGTTAGGCTAGGGTAGGCAAAGCTAGTCTAGGCTTGACTAGAGTAGAGTAGATTAGACTGAGGTTAGGCAAGGCTAGGAGAGGCTAGGGTGGGCTGAGGTAAGCTAAGCAAGGCTAGGCAAGGCTAGAGTAGAGTAGAGTAGAGCAGAGTAGAGTAGACCAGAGTATAGCTTGGTTAGGCTAGGCTTGGCTTGGCTAGGCTATAGTAGAGTAAAGTATAGTAGAGTATAGTAGAGTAGAGTAGAGTAGAGTAGAATAGAGTAGAGTAGAGTGGAGTTGAATAGAGCACAATAAAGTAGAGTAGAGGAGAGTAGTATAGAGCAAAGTAGAGTATAGTAGAGTAGAGCAGAGTAAAGTAGAGTCGAGCAAAGCTAAATTAGGCTAGGCTAGGATAGAGTAGAGTAAAGTAGAGTAGAATAGAGTATAGTAGAGTAGATTAGAGTAGAATAGAGTATAGCATAATAGAGTAGAGTGGAGTAGAATAGAGGAGAGGTGAGAAGAGGAGTTGAGAGGAAAAGGGAGGAGAGGAAAGTAGAGCAGAAGAGAGGAGAGCAGAGCAGAAAAGTGTAGAGTAGAGCAAAGTAGAGTAGAGCAAAGTAGAGTAGAGCAAAGTAGAGTATTTTAAAGTAAAGTAGAGTAGAGCAATACAGAGTAGAGAAAGTTAAGTATAGCAGACTAGAGTAGAGCAGAGTAAAGTATAAAAGAATAGAGCAGAGAAAAGAAAAGCAGAGTAAAGTAAAGTAGAGTTGAGAAGAGTTGCATTAGGATAAGTTATCTTAGGCTAGAGTAGAGTAGAGTAGAGCTAGGTTAGGATATGTTAGGCTATGCTAGGTTAGAGTAAAGTAGAGTAGAGTAGAGTACAGTGCAGTATAGTAGAGTAGAGTAGACTACGGCCATATTAGGTTAGGCTAAGCTAAGCTAGGGTTAGTAAGGCTAGGTTAGAGTAAAGTAGAGTAGAGTACAGTAGAGTAGTGTATAGTTGAGTTAGGTTAGGCTATGCTAAGCTAGGTTAGAGTAAAGTATAATAAAGCAGAGCAGAGAAAAGCTTAATTGAGAAGAACAAAGTAGAGTAGGGTGGAGCAAAGCAGAGTAGAGCAGAGTAAAGTAAAGTAATGTAGAGTTAGGTTAAGCTAGGCTTGGATTACCAAAGTTAAGCTAGACAAGAGTGAAGTAGAGTAAAGTAGAGCTACGTTAGGCTAGGCAAGGCTAGGTTAGAGCAAAGAAGAATAGAGTAGAGTAGATAAGAGTAAAATATAGTAGAGTAGAGTAATGTATAATAGAGTTTTGTTAGGCTGGGCTAGGCTAGGATAGGGTAGGCTAAGCTCAACTAGGTTATGCAAGAGTAAGGTAGAGTAGAGTTTTCTAGAGTAGAAATGAGTAGAGTAGAGTATAAGAGAGCAGAGAAGAGTATATCAGAGTAGAGGAGAGTAGAGTCGAGTAGGGCAAAGGAGAGTAGAGTAAAAGAGAAAAGAGTAGAATAGAGCAGAGTAGAGTGGAGAAGAGTAGAATAGAGGAGAGAAAAGAAAAGCATAATAGGAGTAGAGTAGAGCTAGGTTAGGCTAGGCTAAGCTAGGCTATAATAGAATAAAGTAGAGTAGAGTAGAGTAGGGTAGAGCTAGGTTAGGCTAGGTAAGGCTATGTTAAAGTAGAGTAGAGTAGAGTAGAGCTCAGTTAGGGTAGGCTAAGCTAGGTTAGGTTAGAGCAGAGTAGGGTAGAGTTGAGTAAAGTAGATAAGAGGAAAGCATAGTAGAGTAGAATAGAGGAAAGAAGTGTAGAGTAAAGTAGAGAAAAGCAGAGTAGAGTAGAGTAGAGTCGAGTAAAGTAGAGTTGAATATAGTAGAGTAGAGCATAGTAGAGTATAATAGAGTAGAGCTGAGTAGAGTATAGTTGAGTACAGTAGAGCAAAGCAGAGTAGAGAAGAGCAATGTAGAGTAGAGCATAATAGAACTAAGTTTGGTAAGGCTAAGCTAGGCGAGGCTAGGATATGCTAAGCTAGAGCAGAATAGAGAATAGTAGAGTAGAGTCGAGAAGAGTGGAGTAGAGTAGAGGTTTCCTAAGTTAGGTTAGGCTAGGCTAGTCAAGGTTAAACGAGGCTAAGATTGGCAAGCCTAGGCTAGGCTAGAGTTGGATAGTAGAGTAAACTAGAGCTAGGTTAGGTTAGGCAAGTTAAGGCTAAGCTAGTCTAGGTTGGAGTAGAAAAGTGTATAGTGGAGTAGAGTAGAACAGAGTAGAGTGGTACCAAGTAGAACAGAGTAGATTAAAGTAGAGAACAGAAAAGCATAGTAGAGCAAAGTAGAGCAGAGCAATGTTAAGCTTGGCTAGGCAAGGCAAAATTAGAGTAGAGTAGAGCATAGTAAAGTAGAGTAGAGCTAGGTTAGGTTAGGCTAGGCTAGGTTAGAGTAGAGTATAGTATATAATAATATAGTAGAGTAAAGTAGGGTAGAGTACATTGTCATAGAGTAGGGTATAATAAAGTAGAGTACAGTAGAGTAGAGTAGATTAGGGCTACATTTCGTTGGCCTAAGCTAGGCTAGGATAGATTAGGGTAGAATAAGTTTGGTTAGAGTAGAGTAGAGTAGAGTAGAGTCAAGTAGACCTATATTTTGCTAGGTTAGGTGAGGCTAGGTTGGGCTAGGCTAGAGTAGAGTAGAGTAGAGAGAAGTAGTGTAGAGTAGAGTAGAGTAGAGAAAAGTAAAGCAGAGCTAAGTTGAGTAGAGAAGACCTAAGTTAGGCTAGGCTTTGTTGGGTTTAGGTTAGGCTATGATAGGCTTGGTTAGAATGAAGTAGTGTAGAGTATAATAGTGTAGAATAGGGTAAAGTAGAGCTAGGTTAGGATAAACTAAGCTAAGCTTTGCTAAAGTATAGTGTAGAGTAGGGTAGAGTAGATCATAGTAGAGCAGAGTAGAGTATAATAGAGTAGAGCAGAACAGAGCAGGGTAGAGTAGAGCAGAGAAAAAGAGAGCAGAGCAGAGCAGAGCATAACATAGTAAAGCTAAGTAGAGTAGAGTAGAGCCAGAGCAAAGTAAACTAGAGTTGCATAAAGTAGAGAAGAATATAGTAGAGTGGTGTTGAGTGGAGTAGAGAAGAGAAGAGTAGAGTGGAGTAGAGTAGAATAGAGTAAAAGAGAGGAGAGGAAAAAGGAGAGGAGAAGAGAGGAGAAGAGTAGAGTTGAGCCAAGCAGAGCATAGAAAGGTAAAGTAGAGATGAGTAGAGTAGAGCAAATTAGTGCAAAGTAGAGTAGACCAGAGCAAAGTAGAGAAGAGTATAGTGGAGTAAAAGAGAGTAGAGTAGAGTAGAGAATAGAGTAGAGCAAAGCAGAGCAGAATAGAGTAGAGCTAAGTTAGGCTATGCTAGAGTAGAGACGAGTAGAGCAAAGTATAGTAGAGTAGAGTAGAGAAGAGCTAAGTTAAGCTAGGCTAAAGTACGATAGAGTGGAGTAGAGTAGAGTAAAATAGAGTAAACCAAAGGAAAGTATAACAGAGTAAAGTAGAGCAAACCATAGTAAAGCAGAGTAAAGTAGACCTTGGTTAGGTTAGGCTAGGAAAGGCTAGGGTATAGTATAGTACAATAGAGTAGAGTGGAGTAGAGTAGAGCAGATCAACTTTAGGTTATGTTAGGCTAAGCTAAGTTAGGGTAGAGTTGTGTAAAGTAGAGTAGAGTATAGTAAAGAGAAGTATAGAAGAAGAAAGCAAAGAAGAGTAGAGCAGAGCAGAGTAAAGAAGAGCAGAACATAGTAGAGTAGAAAAGAGTAGAGTAGAGCAGAGTTAAGTTAGGCTAGGCTAGAGGAGAGTTTAGCAGAGTAGTGCTAGTTTAGGCTTGCCAAGGCTAGGTTAGGTCAGAATAGAGTAGAGTAGAGTATTGTAGAATAGACTATAATATGGTAAATAGAGTAAAGTAAGTAGAATTGAGTAGAGTTGAGTAGCACAGAAAAGAGAAGAGTAGAGCAGAGCTTGGTTAGGGTAAGCTAGTCAGGCTAGGCTAGGCTAGAGTAGAGTAGAGTAGAGTGTTGTAGAGGAGCGTAGAGCAAACTAGAGCAAAGTTGAGTAGAGTTAAGAAGAGTAGAGCAGAGTAGAGTAGAGGAAAGCAGAGCAAAGTTGAGAAAAGCAGAGTAAAGCAAAGTAAACTGGAGTAGAGTAGAGCAAAGAATAGCATAGTAAATTTAGGTTACTTTAAGCTATGCTAGGCTAGGTTAGAGTAGAGTAGAGTAGAGTATATTAGAGTAGAGGATTATATAGTAGAGTAGAGCAGAGTAGACCTAGGTTAGGCTAGGCTTGTCTAGGCTTGGTTAAGCTTGGCTAGAGTACAGTAGTGTAGTGCTTGGTTAGGCAAGGCAAGGTTAGGCTATGCTACCCTAAGCTTGAGTAGAGAAGAGCATAGTAGAGCAGAGTGGGGTAGACTGAAGTAGAGCAGTGCAGAGCTGGGTAAAGTTAGGCTAGGATAAGCTAAACTAGGCCAGAGTAAAGTAGACTAGAGTAGAGCTTAACTAAGCTAGCTAAGCTTAGGTAAGCTAGGTAAATTTAGTTGAATAGAGTAGAGTAGAACTAGTTTAGGCTCAGCTAGGTTAGGCAAGGCTAGGGTGGAGTAGAGTAAAGTAGAGTAGAGTAAAGTTTTGTTAGGATAGGCTAGGGTAGGCTAGAAAGGTTAGGCATGGCTAGGCTAGGCCAGGTTATATTATAATAAAATATTGTAGAGTAGAGTTGAGCTAGGTTAGGCTAAGCTAGAGTAGAGTAGAGTAGAGTAGGGTAAAGTCAGGTTGTAGTACAGAGTAGAGTAGAGCCGAGAAGAGTAGAGCTGAGTGGAGCAGAGTAGAGAAGAGTGGAATAGAGCATAACATAGTAGAGTAGAGATGAGTAGAGTAGAGTTGGATTAGGCTAATCATGGCTAGGCTAGGTTAATGAAGGTAAGGCTAGGCAAGAATATAGTAGAGTAGAGTATTATGGAGCTTGGTTAGGCTAGGCTAAGCTAGTTTAGATTATAGTAGAGTAAAGTGTAGTAGAGTAGAGTAGAGTGGAGTTTAGTAGTGTAGAGAAAGCATAGGTTAGGCTAGCCTAGGCTACATTAAGGTAGGTTAGAGTAGGCTAGAGTAGAGCAGAGTTGAGTAGAGTAGATTAGAGTAGAGCAAGGTTTTGCTTGGGTAGGCTAGGCTAGAGTAGAGTAGAGTAGAGTGGACTAGAGTATAGCAGAGTAGATTAACGTAAAGTAGAGTAGAGTAGAGTAGAGTAGAGGAGAGAAGGGGAGAAGAGAGCAGAGTAGAGAAAAGCAGAGCAAAGCAAAGAATAGTATAGTAGAGTAGAAGAGTAGAGCAAAGTAATGTGGAGTAGAGCAGAGTAATGTAGAGTAGAGTAGAATAGAGCAGAGTAGACTAAAGCAGAGCAAAGCTAAGCTATTTTATGCTAGGTTAGTTTAGGCTACGCTAGGCTCAAGTAGAGTAAAATAGAGTAGACTAGAGTAGAATAGAGTAGAGTAGAGGAGAGGAGAGGAGAGGGGAAGAAAGGAGAGGAGAGGAGAGGAGAGGTAAGGAGAGGAGAGCATAATAAAGCAGAGCTGGGTAGAGCATAATAAAGTAGAGTAGAGCAGAGCAAAGAATAAAAGAGTAGAGTGGAGTAGAGCAATGTAATGCAAAGAAGAGCGTAGAAGAACATAGTAGAGGAGAGTAGACATGAGAAAAGTTAACTAGACTAGAGATGAGTAGAGAAGAGCATAACAGAGTAGAGGAGTGTATAGTAGAGTAGAGAAAAGTAGAGTAGAGTAGAGTAGAGTATTGTAGAGTATAGCAAAGCTAGGATTTGCTAGGCTAGGGTATTCTAAGCTAGGCTAAAGTGGAGTAGAGTAGAGTAGAGTAAATCAAGGTTAGGATAGGCTAGGCTAGAGTACAATAGAGTAGAGTAGAGTAGAGTAAAGTAGAGTAGAGCAGAGCATAGCACAGTAGAGCAAAGGAAAGCAAAGCAGAGTAGAGCATAGTAGAGTAGAGGAGTGTATTATGGAGTAGAGTATATTAGACAAGAGTATAGTTGAGCTAGGTTGGGCTTGACTAGGTTAGGCTAGGCTAGGCAACGCTAGAGTAGAGTAGAGTAGAGTAGAGTAGAGTTGAGTAGAATAGAGTAGAGAAGAGATGAGCAGAGTAGAGTAGAATATAGCAGTGTAAAGTAGATTAGAGCAAAGTTAGGTTAGGTTAGGCTACGCTTGGTTAAGCTAGGCTATGTTAGGCTTACCTATGTTAGGTTAGGTTATAGTAGAGTAGAGTAGAACAGAGTAGAGAAGTGTATATTAGAGATTAGTAAAGTAGAGCTATGGTAGGCTACGCTGAGGTAGGCTAAGCTTGGCTAGGCTTGGTTAGAGTACAGTAGAGTAGAGTAAAGCTAAGTTAAGCTAGGTTAAGATAGAGTATAGAGTAGAGTAGAGTACAGCATAATAGAGTAAAGTAAATCAAAGAAGAGCAGAGCATAGTAGAGTAGTACAGAGCATAGTTGAGTAGACTAGAGCAGAGAAGAGCAAGCTGAAGCAAGGCTAGGCTAGAGCATAGTAGAGTAGAGTAGAGTATAGCAAACCTTGGCTTGGCTTGGCTAGGTTAGGTTAGAGTAGAGAAGAGTATAGTAGAGTAGAGTAGAGTAGAGTAGAGCTAGGTTAGCTGGGCTAGGTTAGGTAAGGGTAGGCTAAGCAAGGCTAGGCTAGAGTAGAGTAGAGTAGAGAAGAGTAGAGCTTGTTTAGGCTAGGGTAGGCTAAGCAAGGCTAGGCCAGCTTAGAGTATTATAGAGTAGAGTAGAGTAGAGCTTGGTTAGGCTAGGGTAGGCTAGAGTATAGTAGAATTGGTTATAGTATAGTAGGGTAATAGAAGCGAGTGGGCTGGAGTAGAGTAGAGTAGAATAAAGTAGAGTAGCAAAGAGCCGAGGAGAGCAAAGTAGAAGAGTAGAGTAGAGTAGAGTAAAATATAGTGGAGTAGATTAGAGTAGTGTAGAACAAGACAGAGCAGAGCAGAGTAGGGCTGAGAAAAGTGAGGTTAAGCAAGGCTAGGTTAAGTTATTCAAGGGTAGCATAGAGTAGAGTGGAGTGGAGTAGAGTGGTGTAGAGTAAAGTAGAGTAGAGTAGAGCAAGGCTAGGCTTAAGTAGAATAGAGTAGAGCAGAGTAGAGCAGAGTAGAGCAAGGCTAGGTTAGGCTAGGCTAGAGTAGAATAGAGTACAGTAGAGTAGAGTAGAGCAAGATTAGGCAAGGCTAGGATTTGTTAGAGTAGAGTAGAGTAGAGTAGAATAGAGTAGAGTATAATAGAGTAGATTAGAATAGAGTGGAGTAGTATGGAGTAGAGTAGAGAAGAGTAGAGTAAAGAAGAGGAGAGGAGAGGAGAGGAGGGGAGAGGAGAAGAGAACAGAGGAAAGGAGAAGAGAGGTGAGCTGAGCAAAGTATAGTAGAATAGAGGAGGGTAGTGTAGAGTCAAGCAAACTAGAAGAGAGCTGAGCATAATAGAGTATAGCAGAGTAGAGAAAAATAATATAGATCAGAGCCAGGTTAAGCTAGGCTAGGCTAGTTTTAGAGTAGAGTATAATTGAGTAGAGTTGAGTAGAGTAGAGTAGACTAGATTAGAGAAGAGCTAGGTTGGGATAGGTTAGTCTAGGCTAGGTTACAGTAGAGTAGAGTAGACTCGAGCTATGTTAGGTTGGGCTAAGCTATAGGCTAGGCTAAAGTAGGGTTGGGTAGGGTATTTTATGTTAGAGTAGAGTAGAGTTGGGTAAAGTAGAGTAAAGTATAATAGAGTAGAATAGAGTAGAGCTTGGTTAGGCTAGGCTAGGCTAGAATAGGTTTGAGTAAAATAGAATAAAGCAGAATAGAGCAAAGCATAGAAGAACAAAGTAGAGTAGAGTAGAGTAAAGAGAATAGGAAAGAGTGAAGTAGAGTAGAGTAGAGCGTAGCAAAGTTAGATTAGGCTAGGGCTGGCTAGGGTAGGTTTGGCTAGGCTAGAGTAGAGTATAGTTTAGTAGAGTAGAGTAGAGTGGAGCAGATAAGGGAAGAGTAGTGTAGAGTAAAGCTAGGTTGGTCTGGGCTAGCCTAGGTTAGATTGGACTAGAGTATAGTAGAGTAGGGTACAGTAGAATAGAGTAGTGTAGAGCAAAATAGAGAAAAGTATAGTAGAGCTAGGTTATGCTAGGCTTGGCTAGGATAGGGTAGGCTAGGCTCGACTAGACTAGGCTAGAGTAAAGTACAAGCAATGTAGAGTAGAGTAGAGTTTAACAGAGGAAAGTAGAGGAGAGTATTGACAAGTAGAGTGAAGTAGATCAGAGAAGAGTAGACCAGAGAAGACTAAAGCAAAGTAGAGGAGAGCAGGGCAGAGTAAAGCATAAAATAGAGAAAAGTAGAATAGAACTGAGAAAAAGTATAGTAGAGTAGAGCAGAGTAGAGTAATGTTGAGTAGAGTAGAGCTGGGTTAGGATAGGTAAAGCTAAAGAAGAGTAGAGTGGAGTAGAGTAGGATAGAGCTAGGATAGGTTAGGCTATGCTAGGTTAGAGAGTCGGGTAGAGTTGAGTAGAGTAGAGTAGAGTAGAGTTATGTCAGGCTAGGTTAGGCGAGGCTAGGACTAGAGTATAGTGGAGCAGAGCTGGGTATAATATAATTAAGAAGAGCTGAGCTGAATGAAGTAGAAAAGATTAAACTAGAGCAAAGGAGAGCTACGTTAGATATGGCTAAGCTAGGGTAGGCTATGCTAGAGTAGGGAAGAGTAGAGCTAGGTTAGGTTACACAAGGCTAGGTTATGTTAGAGTAGGGTAAAGTAGAGTTGAGCTTGTTTAGGTTAGGCTAGGCTTGGCTAGGTTAGGCAGGGCTAGAGTAGTGTAGAGTAGAGTAAAGTAGAGTAGAGTAAAGTAGAGCTAGGCAAGGGTAGGCTAGAATAGGCTTGGTTAGAGTAAAATAGAGTAGAGTAGAGTAGAGCAAAAGGAGATTAGAGGAGAGCTGAGTAGAGCTGAGCAAAGTAGATTAGAGTAGAAAAAAATAGAGTAGAGCATAACAGAGTAGAGTAGATTAGAGCAGAGAGAAGTAGAGTAGAGAGAAGTAGAGCAGAGAAATGTAGAGAATGGCTATGTTAGTGAGGATAGGTTAAGCTTGGCTACCTTAGGAAGGGTTAAAGTAGAGTAGAGCATGCTAGAGCAAGTTAAGACAGGCTAGACAAGGCTAAGATAATGTAGAGTAGAGTAGAGTAGAGTTAAGTTGAGTAGAGTAGAGTAGAACGAGGTTAGGACAAGTTAGGCTAGGTTAGGGTAGGCTAGAGTAGAGTAGAATAGTATAGAGTTGAGCAAAGAAGAGTAGAGTAGAGCAGAGCATAGTAGAGTAGAGTAGAGTAAGGATAGGCTAGGGTAGGCTAAAGTAGAATAGAGTAGAGTATAGTAGAGTAGAGTAGAGTATGGTAGAGCCATGTTAGGCTAGCTTAGGCTAGTTACAGTAGAGTAAAGTAGAGTAGAGCTAGGTTAGGCTAGGCTAGGTTAGAGTAGAGTAAAGTAGAGTAGATCTAAATTAGGCTAGGCTATGCTAGAGTATAGTAGAGCAGAGTAGAACATAGTAGGGTAGAATAAAGGAGAGTAGAGTAGAGTAGAGAAGAGATGAGTAGAGCATTATAGAGCACAGCAAAAAAGAGTAGAGCTAGGTTAGGCAAGGCTGTGCTAGGCTAGAGGCTAGAGTAGTGTAGAGTAGAGTTAGGTTAGGTTAGGCTTGGATAGGTTAGGTTAGAGTAGAGTAGAGTAGAGTAGAGTAAAGTAGAGAGAGTAGAGTAGAGTAGAGTAAAGTGGTCTAAAGGAGAGTAGAGTAGAGTAGAGCTAGGTTAGCTTAGGTTTGGCTAGGCTAGGTTAGGCTAAGAAAGGCTAGGCTAGGCTAGGCTAGACTAGACTAGAGTAGAGTAGAGGTAAGCTAGGTTAAGCTAGAATAGGCTAGGCTAGAGTACATTAGAGTAGAGTAGGGTAGAGTAGAGTCGAATAGAGAAGAGGAGCAAAGTGGAAGGTAGGTTAGGCTAGGGTAGGCTAAAGTAGGGTAGATAAGTGCTGGGCTAGGAAATGCTAAGCTAGGTAGGTTAGAGTACAGTAGAGAAGAGTAGAGAATAACATAATAGACTGGAGTAGAGTTGGGTAGAGTAGAGTTAGGTTAGGCTAAGTTAGGGTAGGCTAAGCTAGGCTAGTGGTTAGCAGATTAGAGTAGCATGAAGAAGGGTAGAGTAGAGTAGAGCCCGATTACCTTCGGCTTGTTTAGGCTTGGTTGGGCTATAGTAGAATTGAGTAGAGCAAAGCATGGAAGAGTAGAATAGAGAAGACTAGAGAGGAGTAGAATAGAGTAGAGCAGAGTAAAGTAGAGCAAAAATAGAGAAAGAAGAGGAGAGCTGAGACCAGGGCATAGCAAAGCATAGTAGAGCTATGGTAGGAAAGCTATACTAGGTTAGGCTAGGTTAGAGTAAAGTAGAGTACAATAGAGTTTAGCATAGTATAGTAGAGAAGAGTCGAGTTGTGTAGAGCTAAGTTATGCTAGGCTAGGTTAGGCTAGGCACAGCCATGCTAGAGTAGAGTAGGTAAAGTATAGTAGAGTAGAGCAAGGTTAAGTTAGGCTTGGCTAGGTCAGGCTAGTGTTTAATAGGGTATAATAGTATAGAGTAGAGTGAGTACAATAAAGAAGAGTAGAGTAGATTAGAGCAAAGTAGAGCAGAGTAGAGTAAAGTAGAGCAGAGCAGAGAATAGTTGGGCTAGGTCAGGATAGACAAGGCTAGAGCAAAGTAGAGTAAGGTAGAGCTAAGTAGAGTAGACTAGAGCAGGCTAGAGAATAGCTAGGTTAGGCTAGGCTACGATAAAGTTGACTAGAGTAAAGCTAAGTTAGGCTAAGCTAGGCATGGCTAGGTTAGTGTAGAGTAGTGTGGAGTAGAGTAGAGAAGGTAGAGTAGAGTACAGTAGAGTGGAGTAAAGTAGAGTAGAGTAAAGGCTATGTTAGGTTAGGTTAGGCTAGGCTAGGTTAAGCTAGGCAAGGCTAGGCTAGGCTAGAGTAGACTAGAGTAGAGTAGAGTAGAGGTGAGCTAGGTTAAGCTAGGTTAGGCTAGGCTAGAGTATAATAGAGTAGAGTAGAGTAAAGCAGAGCAGAACAGAGTATAATAGAGAAGAGGAGCAAAATGGAAGTTAGGATTGGCTAGGGTAGGCTAAAGTAAAGTGGAGAAGAGTAGGACTAGGATATGCTAGGCATTGCTAGGTTGGAGTAGAGTATAGTAGAGAATAATACAATAAGCTAGAGGAGAGTAGGGCAGAGTAGAGTTAGGTTAGGCTAGGTTAGGGTAAGCTAAGGTAGACTCGTGTAGAGTAGAATAGAGTAACATAGAGAAGAGTAGAGTAGAGAAGAGCCCAATTAGGATCGACTCGTTTCGGCTAGGATGGGTTAGAGTAGAATAGAGTAGAGCAAAGCATGGAAGAGTATAGGAGAGATGACCAGAGAGGAGTAGAGTAGAGTAGAGCAGAGTAGATAAGAGCAGAATAATGAAAAGAAGAGCATAGCATAGTAGACCTAAGTTAGGGTAAGCTATAATAGGTTAGGCTAGGCAAGGCTAGGTTAGAGTAGAGTAGAGTAGAGTTGAGTATAGTATAATAGAGAAGAGTCGAGTAGTGTAGAGCTAGGTTAGGCTAGGCATGGCAATGTTATATTAGAGAAGAGTAGAGTAGAGTAGAGCTAGGTTAGGTTAGGATAGGCTAAGTTAGGCCAAAGTTTAATAGGGTATAGTAGAGTAGAGTAAAGTAGAGCAGAGTATAATAGAGCTAATCAGAGCAAATTAGAGCAGAGTAAAGTAGAGGGGAGTAGAGAATAGCTATGTTAGGTTAGGATAGGCAAAGCTAGAGTAGAGTAGGTAAATAAGATTAAAGTAGAGTAGAGTAGAGCTGAGTAGAGTAGAGCATTGTTGAGTAGAGTAGAGTAGAATAGCATAGAGAAAAGTGAAATAGAGTAGAGCAAAGTAGAGTACAACAGAGTAGAGTGGAGTAGAGTATAGTAGAGTAAGATTAGATTTGGCCAGGCCAGGCCAGGATAGAGTTGAGTAGAGTAGAGCTTAGTGGAGTAGAATAGAAGAGAGTAGAGTACAGATAGGTTAGGCTAGGTTAAAGTAGAGTAGTGTGAGGTAGAGTAGAGTATAGTAGAGTAGAGTAGAGCAAGTTTTTGTTAGGCTAGGTAAGGGTAGGCTAGGCTAGGCTATGCAAGGCTAGAGTAGAGTATACTAGAGTAGAGTAGAGTAGATTATAGGGAGTTTGGTTAGGCTAAGTTTACCTAGAGCATAGTAAAGTAGAGTAGAGTAGAGTAGAGCATAATAAAATAGAGCAGAGTAGAGTAGTGTGGATCAGAGCTGAGCAAACTTCGGTTAGGGTAAGCAAGAAAATTGTAGGCAAGGCTTGGCTAGGATAAGATAGGATAGAGTAGAGTACAATAGAGTAGAGTGAGCTGGGTTAGGCTAGGATATGCTATGCTAGGTTAGAGTAGAGTAGAGTAGAGTAGAGTAGTGTGGGGTAGTGTAGAGCTTAGTTAGGCTAGGCTAGATTAGAGTAGAATAGAGAAGAGTAGAGTAGAGTAGTGTAGAGTAGAGCAAAGTAGGGCAAGATTCGACTAGGGTAGGTTAGGAAAGGCTAATGTGGATCAGAGTTGAGTCAAGAAGAGCGGAGTAGTGAAAAGTATAGTAGAGCAGGGCTAACTAGAGTAAAGTAGAGTAGATCAGAGCAGAGTTGAGTTAAGTAGATTAGAGTAGAGTGGGTTAGGCTAAGCTAGTATAAGTTAGAGTATAATAGAGTAGAGTATAGTAGAATAGAGTAGAGTAGAGTAAAGTAGAGTATAATAGAGTAGGGTAGAGCAAGGTTAGGCTAGGCTAGGTTAAGCTAGGCTAGAGTAGAGTAAGTAGAGCATAGTGGAGTAGAGTAGAGCTAGGTTAGCTTAGGCTATGCTAGTTTAGGCAAGGATAAGTTTGGCTAGGCTATGCTAGGCAAGGCTCACCTTTGCTTAAGTGGAGTAGAGTAAAGCAGAGCAGAGTAGAGTAGAGTAGAGTAAAGCAGAGCAGAAAAGAATACAGAAGAGTAGAGAAGAGTAGAGAAGAGCAGAGCAGAGCTAAGTTAAGCTAGGTTTGGCTAGGCTAAGCTAGGTTAAGCTCGGCTAAAGTCGAGCATATTAGAGTGGACCTATGGCTAGGCTAGGCTAGAGTAGAGTAGTGTAGAGTGGAGTGGAGTAGAGTAGAGTAGAGTAGAGCAAAGTAGAGTAGAGCAAAGCAAAGCTGAGCAAAGCAGAGCTAAGTTAAGCAAGGTAGGCTAGAGAAGAGCATAGTAGAGTAAAGTAGAGCTTGGTTAGTAGAGTAGAGCAGGGTAGAGTAGAACAGAGCAGAGTAGAGCAAAGAAGAGTAGAGTAGAGCTATGTTAGACTAGGCTAAGCTAAGCTGGGCTAGGCTAACGTAGAGTAGGGTAGAGCTAAGTTAGGCTAGGCTAGGTAGGATTAGAGTATAGTTAACTTTAGTAGAGTAGAGTATACTAGAGGAGAGGAGAGTAGAGAAGAGCAGAGTAAAGTAGAGAAGAGCTAGGTTAGGTTAGGGTAGGCTTGGTAGGATATGCTAGAGTGGAGTATTATGGAGTAGAGTAGAGTAGATTGAGCTAGGTTAGGCTAGGCTAGGCTTGAGTATAGTGGAGTAAAGTAGAGTAGAGTAGAGCAAAGAAAAGGAGAGTATAGTAGAGCAGAGCAAAGTAGAGTAGGGCAGAGCAGAGTAAACGAGAGCTGAGCATGACAAGTTTGGGTTAGGCTAGGCTAGGCTAAACTTGGTTAGGCTAAAGTAGGGCATAGTAGAGTAGAGTAGGATAGTGTAGAGTAGAGTAGAGCTAGGTTAGGCTAGGCTAAGATAAGTCATTATAGAGTATAATAGAGAAGAATATAATTGAGTAAATTAGAGTAGAGTAGAGTAGAGTAAAGTGGAGTTGAGTAAAGTAGAGTAGAGCTAGGTTAGGCAAGGCTAGAATAGGCAAGACTAGAGTATAACAACATAGAGTATAGTAGAGTAGAGTATAGTAGAGTTGAGTAGAGCTAGGTTAGGCTAGGCTAGGCTAGACTAGGCTAGAGTAGAGTAGATTAGAGAATAACAGAGGAGAGAAGAGTGGAGTAGAGTAGAGTTGAGTAGAGTAAAGAAGAGCAAAGTAGAGTAGAGTACAGTAAAGCAGAGCTAAGTTAGGTTAGGCTAGCTTAGCCTAGAGCAGAGTAGAGTATAGCAAGGTTAGGCACGATCAGGCTAGGCTTTGCTAGGCTAGAGTACCTATGCTAGGCTAGGCTAGGTTAGGCTAGAGTAAAGTAGAGTAGAGTAGAGTAAAGTAGAGTAGAGCAGAACAGAGTGTAGTCGAGCATAGCTGAATAGAGTAGAGCAAAGTAGGGTAGAGTAGGGTACAGTAGAGTAGAGTATAGTAGAGTTGAGTAGAGCTAGGTTAGGCTAGGCTAAGCTAGGCTAGAGTATAGTAGAGTATAAATTGAATAGTATAGGCTAGGCTGGGCTAAGCTAGGCTAAAGTAGAGTGAAGTAGGACACAATAGGGAAGAGAAGAGCAAAATAGAGCAAAGTAGAGTGTAGCAAAGTAGAGTATAGCTAAGCTGAGCTAAGTAGAGCAGAGTGAAGTGAAGCAATGTAGAGCAGAGTAGAGTAGAGCAAAGTTGAGCAAAGTAGAGCAGAGCAGAGTAGAGTAGAGCTAGGTTATGTTACGTTAGGCTAGTCTAGGCTAGGCTTGAGTAGATTAGAGTAAAGTAGAGAAGAGTAGATCTAGGTTAAGTTAGGCTAGGCTTGTCTAGGTTAGAGTAGAGTAGATTAGAGTATAATAGAGTATAGTCGAGCTAAGTTAGGCTAGGCTAGGCTGTTGTAGGTTAGGCTAGGCTAGAGAAGAGTAGAGTAGATTAGAGCTACGTTAGGCTAGGCTAGGCTAGAGTATAATAGAGAGGAGTAGAGAAAAGTAGAGAAGAGTATAGTAGAGTGTAACAGAGCAGAGCTTGAATAGGCTAGGCTTGGCTCAGCTAAATTTGTCTAAGCTATAGTAGAGTAGAGTTGAGTTGAGTTGAGAAGGATAGAGTAGAGTTGAGTTGATCTAGGCTAGGCTGGGCTAAGTTAGAGTAAAATGTAGTATAGTCGATTAGAGTAGAGTAGAGTAGAGTAAAGGATAGTAGAGCTAGGTTTGGTTAAGCTTGGCTAGGCTAGGCTAAAGCTAGGCTTAAATTTAGTAAACTAGAGTGGTGTAGAGTGGAGTAGAGTAGAGCTAAGTTCAACTAAGCTAGGCTAAGCGAGGCTAAACTAGGGTAAAGTAGAGTAGAGTAGAGAATAGTACAAAGTAGAGCAGAGAAAAGTAGAGTAGAGTAGAGCAGAGTAGATCAGAGTAGAATAGATTAGAGTAGAGTAAATAGAGTAGAGTAGAGCAGAGCAAAGCTAGGTTAGGCTAGATTAGGCTAGACTAGGGTAGGCTAGAGTATATGCTAGGGTAGGCTAGAGTAGACTAGACTAGACTAGCATAAGGTTAGGCTAGACAAGGTTAGAGTGGCTATGCTTGGTTAGGCTAGGCTAGTTTATAGTTCAGTAGAGTAGATTAGAATAGAGCAAAGTAGAGAAGGACAGAGTAGAGCAGAGCATAGTAGAGCAAGGCTAAGTAGAGGAGAAAAGAAAATAGTGGAGTATTACAAAGCAAAGTAATGCATAGTAGACCTAGCTTAGGGTGAGCTATGCTAAGTGAGGCTAGTTAGACAATGTTAGAGTAAAGTAGAGTAAAGGGGAGTAGAGTAGAGTAGAGCATTACAGAGCAGAGAAGAGCAATGTAGAGCAAAGCGTTGTAGAGCTCAACTGAGCTAAGCTGATCAGAGTAGAGCAGAGCAGAGTAAAGAAGTGCATGACAGAGTAGAGCAAAGTAGAGTTTAGTAGAGAAGAGAAGAGTAGAGTAGAGTTGTATAGAGTAAAGTAGAGTAGAGTATTGTTGAGTAGAGTAGAATATAGGAGAATAGAGGAGAGGGCAAGGGAGGAGAGTAGAGTAAAAGAGAGTAGAGGAAAGCAAATCTGAGTAGAGGAGAGGGTAGCATAATAGAGTAGAGTAGAGTAGAATAAAATAGGACAAGAAGAGTAGAGTAGAATAGAGTGGAGTAGAGTAGACAAGAGTTTGGTTAGGCCAAGTTGGGCTAGGCTAAAGTAGAGTGGAGTAGAGTAGAGTAGAGTTGAGTTAGCTTAGGCTAGGCTAAGTTAAGCTAAACTAGGCTAGGTTAGGGTAGAGTAGTATAGCAGAGTAGAGTAGAGTAGAGCTAACTTAGGTTAGGCTAGGTTAGGTTAGGCTAAGCTAGAGTAGAGTAGAGTAGCATATAATAGAATAGAGTTGAGTGTAGAAGAGAAAAATAGAGTTAGGCATAGTAGAGGGGAGGAGAGCAGAGCAAAGTAAAGGAAAGAGGAGTAGAGTAGTAGAGTAGAGTATTGAATATATAACAGAGTAGAGTAGACCAGAGTAAAATAGAGTAGAGCTAGGTTTTCTATTTTAGACTAGGCTAGGCTAGAGTAGAGTAAAGAAGAGTAGAGTAGAGCTCAGTTAGGATGGGATAGGCTAGGCCAGGCTAGACTAGGCTAGAGTAGGGTAGGGTATAACAGAGTAAAGTAGAGTAGAGCTTTATTAAGTTTGGCTAGGCTTGGTTAGTATAGAGTAGTGTAGAGTACAGCAAAGTAGAGTGGAGTAAAGTAGAGTAGAGTAGAGTAGAGTAGAGGAGAGGAGAAGAGAGGAGAGTAGAGCAGAAGAGAGGAGAAGAGAGGAGGGGAGAGGTGAGTAGAGGTGAGGAGAGTAGAGTAGAGACAAGTAGAGCATAACAGAGAAGAGTAGAGAAGACCAGAGAAGAGCATAATAGAGCAGAGCAAAGTAAAGTAGAGCAGAGAATAGTAGCATAGAGCAGATCAAAATAGAGCAGTCTAGACTAGAGTAGAGAACGACATAGTAGCGTTGGGGTGAGTGGAGCTGAGTAGAGAAAAGGAGATCAAAGTAGAGTAGAGTAGAGCAGAGTAGAGTAAAGAAAAGCTTGTAAGCTAGGCTTGGTTATGTTAAGCTAAGCTAGAGTAGAGTAGAGTAGAGTAGAATATAATAGAGCAAAGCTAAGTTAAGTTAGGCTTGACAAGAGTACAATAGATTAGAGTAGAGTTGAGTAGAGTAGAGTAGAGTAGAGCATAGTAGAGAAGGGCTGAGCGGAGCAAAGTAGAGCAGAGCAGAGCATAGCAGAAGAAGAAGAGTAGAGTAGAGCAAACATTAGTAGAGTAGAGTAGAGCTAGGTTAAGCTACGCTAGGCTAAAGTAGAGTAGAGTAGAGTAAAATAGAGTAATATAAAGCAGAGCCAGGTTAGGTAAGGCTAGGCTAGGCTAAGTTAGAGTAGAATAGAGCAGAGTAGAGTAGAGTAAAGTAAAAGAGATTTGAGCTAAGTTACGCTTGGCTAGGCTAGGTTAGGCAAGGGTAGGCTTGGGTAGACTAGAGTAAAGTAGAGTATAGTAGAGCAAAGTAGAGTGGAGCTTGGTTAGTCTAGGCTAAGCTAGGCTAGAGTAAATAAGAGTAGAGTAGAGTAGAGTACAGTAGAGTAAAGTATAACAGAGCAAAGAAAATAAGAGTAGAGTAGAGCAGAGCAAGGATATTCTATGCTTAATTAGGCGAGAGTAGAGTACAGTAGAGTAGAGTAGAGCAGAGTGGAGTAGAGTACAGCTAGGTTTCGTTAAGCTTAGCTAGGTTAGGGAGACTAGAGCAGAGTAGAGTAGAGTAGAGTAGAGTAGAGTTGAGTAGAGTAGAGCTAGGTTTTGCTGGGATAAGCTATGCTAAGCTTACTAGGCAAGGCTAGGCTAGAGTAGAGAAGAGTAGAGTAGAGTAGACTAGAGTCGAGTAGAGTAAAGCTAGGTTAGGCTAGGTAAGGCTAGGCTAGAATAGAATAGAGTGTTGTAGAGTAGAGTAAAGTAGATCAGAGCAAATTAGAGCGTAGTAGAGCAAAGCTAGGTTAAGTTGGGCTAGAGTATAGTATAGTAGAGCAGAGTGGAGTAGACTATAGAATAGAGTTAGGTTAAGCTAGGCTAGCTTAGGCTAGGTTAGGCTAGGTTAGGTTAGAGTAGAGTAGAGCTAGGTTAGATTAGGCTAGGCTAGGCTAGAGTACAATAGTGTAGAGTAGAGTAGAGTAGAGTATAGCTGAGAAGAGTATAGTATAGTAGAGTAGAGCTGAGCAGTAATGAGCAAAGCTTAGTAGAGTTAAGCTAGGCTAAGCTAGGCAAAGTTAGGCAAAGCTAGGATAGGCTAGGCTAAGCTAGGAAAAGTAAGGCTAGAGAAGAGTAGAGCTGAGTAGAGCTAGGTTAGGTGAGGCTAGGCTAGGTTATGTTAGAGTAGAGTGGAGTAGAGTTGAGTAGAGTAGAGTAGAGTAGACTAGAGTAGAGTAGACTAGAGTAGAGTGGAGCTAGGTTAAGCAAGGCTAAGCTGAGCCAGGCTGGGATCAGTTAGGCTTTGCTCAGGTAAAGTAGAGCAGTACAGAGTTGAGTAGAGCTCGATTAGGTTAGGCTAGGATAGGCTTGTCTAATGTACAGTAAAGTAGAGCATAGTAGATTAGAGTAGAGCATAACTAGTTTAGGCTAGACAATGTTAAGCAAGGCTCGGCTAAGCTATGCTAAAATAGAGTAGAGTAGAGTAGAGTACAGTATAGTACAGTAGAGCTAGGTTAGGTTAGGTGAGGCTAGGCTAGGATATAGTACAGTAGAGTTAAGTAGAGTAGAGCAAAGTAGAGTTGAGTGGAACAGAGTAGAGAAGAGAAGAGTACAGTAGAGCAGAGCATAATAGAGCAGAGCAGGGAAGAGCAAAGTAGAGTAGAGCAGAGAAGAGTATAGCAGAGAAGAGGATAGCAGAGAAGAGGTTAGTAGGCTAATCTAGGTTAGAGTAGAGTAGAGTAGTGTAGATATGGTAAAGTAGAATTTGGTTAAGCTAGGTTAGGATAAATAAGGCAAAATAAGATTAGAGGAAAGTAGAGCAGAGAAGAGAAGAGCAGAGTAGAGTATAGTAGAGCAAAGTAGAGCAGAGCTGAGCTATGCAAAGTAGAGCAAAGAAGAGCAGAGGGTGTAGAGCACAACAAAGTAGAGAAGAGTACAGCAGAGTAGAACAATGCAGAGTATAGTAGACTAGTGTAGAGTACAGCAATGTAGAGCAGTGTAAAGTAGAGTTGAGTAGAATAGAGTATAGTAGAGTACAAGAGAGCTTGGATAGGCTAGGCTAGACATGGCTAGGCTAGGCTAGGATATTATAGAGCGAGTAGAGCTAAGTTAGGCTAGGCTTGGTTCGAGTAGAGTAGAATTAATATAGTAGAGTAAAGTTGAGTAGAGTGGAGTAGAGGAGAGTAGTCAAGCTAGGATAGGTTAAGCTAGAGTACAATAGAGTAGAGTATAGTAGAGTAGAGAGGAGTAGAGTAGAGTAAAGTAGAGCAAAGCAGAGTAGAATAAAGTAGAATAGAGTAGAGAAGTGCAAAGCAAAGAAGAGCAGAGTAGAACAGAAGAGTAGAGTAGTATAATACAGAGTAGAGTAGAGTAGAACAAAGTAGTGTAGAGCTACGTAGAGTAGAGTAGTGTAGAGCAGAGCAGAGCTAGGTTATTTTATACAATGCTATGCTATGCTAGGCTAGCTTGAGTAGATTAGAGTAGAGTAGAGCTCAGTTAAGCGAGGTTATGCTAGGGTAGGCTAGCAAGGCTAGGCTAGGCTAAGGAAGAGTAGGGTATAGTAGATTAGACTACAATAGAGCTAGATTAGGTAATGCTATGGTTCGATAGGCATGAGTGGAGTAGACTAGAGTAGAGTAGAGTAGAATAAAGTAGAGTAGAGTAGAGGAGAATGGAGCAGAGTAGAGAGAGCAGACCATAGAAGAGTATAGCATACTAGAATAAAGAACAACAGAGCAAAGAGAATCAGAGTAGGGTAGAGCAGAGCCAAACAGAGTAGAGCAAAGCTAGGTTAGGCTATGCTAGGCTTTGCTAGGCTCGGCTAAGCTAAAGTAAAGTAGATAAGAGTGGAGTAGAGAAGAGTAGAGAAGAGCAAAGTAGAGTAGGGTAGAGTGGAGTAGAGTAGAGCAGAGTAGAGCAGAGCAGAGTAGAGTAGAGCAATGCAAAGCAAAGTAGAGAAAAGTATAGTAGATTAGAGTAAAGTAAAGTATAGTAGAGAAGAGAAAATCTGAGTAGAGCAAAAAAGAGTGGAGTATAGCAAAGTTAGGCTAGGCTTGGCTTGTCTAAGCTCAATTAGGCTAGAGTAGAGTGGAGGAGATTATTGTAGAGTAGAGTATAGTATAGTAGAGTAGAGCAGAGTAGAGTAGAGTAGAGTAGAGCAGAGCATAGCAGAGAAGAGCATAGCTAGATTAGGTTTGGAAAGGCTAAGCTAAGCAAGACAAGATTATAGTAGAATAGAGCTAGGTTAGGTTCGGCTTGCCTAGGCTAAGATAGAGTAGAGTAGAGTAGAGTAGACTAGAGTAGAGAAGAGTAGAGTAGTGTAGAGTAGAGTAGAGTAGAGCTAGGTTAGGTTAGGCTAGGACAGGTTATGTTAGGCTAAGATAGGTTAGGCTTGCTTAAAGTAGACTAGAGTAGAGTAGAGCTGAGTAAAATTGAATAGAGTAGAGCTAGGTTAGGCTTGGCTAGGCTAGAGTATAATAGAGTATAGTGGAGTAGAGCAAAGCAGAGCAGAGTAGAGTAGAGTAGAGTAGAGAAAAGTAGAGTAGAGTAGAGCTTAGTTAGGGAAGCCAATCTAGGTTAGGCTATGCTCGGGTAGAGTAGAGTTTAGTAGAGCATGATTAGGCTAAGCTAGGCTAAGCAAGCTTAGAGTAGAGTTAGGCTCAACTAGGCAAGGGTAAGATAGGTTCAGGTAGGCAAGGCTAGCCTAGGGAAGGGTGGAGTAGAGTAGAGTAGAGCTCAAATTAGCTACGCTAGGCTGGAGTAGAGTATAGTAGAGTATAGTAGTTTAATGGAATAGAGTGGAGTACAGTAATGCTAGGTTTGGCAAGGTTGGGCTAGGCTAGGTAAGAGTAGAGTTGAGTTGTACAGAGTAGAGTTGAGTTGTGTAGAGTAGAGTAAAGTAAAGAAGAGTAGAGTAGAGGAGAGTAGAATAGAGTAGAGCAAAATAAAGTAGAGAAGAGCAGAGCAGCACAGAGCAAGGTAGAGTAGAGCAGAGCTAAGTTATGTTCAACTAGGCTAGGCTAGGCAAGAATAGTGTAGAGTAGAGTTATGTTAGGCTAGGCAAGAGTAGAGTAGGGCAGAGCAGAGAAGAGTAGAGCTAGGCTAGGCTAAACTAGAGTACAGTAGAGCTAGGTAGACTAGGTTAGGTTAGAGTAGATTAGAGTAGGGCATATTAGAGCAGAGCTAGAGTAGAATAGAGTATAGAACTAGGTTAGGCAAGATTAGGCTAGGCTTAATTTGTCTAGGTTAGGCAAGGCTTATCTAAGCTAGGTTATAATATAATAGAGTAGAGTGGAGTAGAGTAGAGCTAAGTTAGGCTTGGCTAGACAAAACTAGAGTAGAATAGAGTAGAGTAGAGTATAGTAGACTAGAGTAGAGTAGAGTAGAATAATACAGAGTATTGCAGAGCAGAGGAGAGCAGAGCAGAGTTGAGTGGAGTAGAGTAGAGCAATAAAAAGAAGAGCAAAGCACAATAGAGTGGAGAAGAGCTAGGTTTGGCTAGGCTAGGCTAAGCTAAGCTAGAGTAGAGTTTATTATGGTAGAGCTAGGTTAAGCTAGACTATGCTAGACTAAGTTAGAGTAGAGTAGAGTAGAGTAAAGTATAGCAGAGTAGAGCTATGTTAGGTTAAGCTAGGGTAAGCTAGCCTAGGGTAAGCTAGAGTTTAGTAGAGTTGAGTAGAGTTGAGTAGCATAGAGTAGAGGTTTTTTAGGCTAAGAAAGGCTAGGCTAGAGCATTATGGAGTAGAGTTGAGCATAACAAAGAAGAGCAAAGCAAAGTAGAATAGAGTAGAGCAGAGTAGAGGAGATCAAAGTAGAGTAGAGTAGATCAGAGCAGAATAGAGCAGAGCAGAATAGAGTAGACTAGGGTTTGGTTAGGCTAAGCTAGCTAGGTTAGGCTCGGTTAGTGTAAAGTAGAATATAATAGAGTAGAATGGAGTAGAATAGAGTAGATTATAGTAGAGTAGAGGAGAGTAAAGGAGAGCTAGGTTAATCTAGGATAGGAAAGACAAGGCTAGGGTAGGCGAGGCTAGGCTAGAGTAGAGTAGAGTAGAGTAGAGCTTGATTAGGTTATGCAAGGAATCACTAGGTGATGCTAGTGTAGAGTAGAGTAGAGTAGAGCAAGACAGAGAAGAGTAGAGTAAAAAAAAGGAAGAATAAGATAGAGCAGAGTGGAGCAGAGTGAAGCATAGATGTGCAAAGTAGAGTAAAGAGTATTAGAGCTAGGTTATGCTAACAAGGAAAGGTTTGGCTGGGTTAAAGTTTAGTAGAGTATAGTATAGTTGAGTAGGGTCGAGCAGAGTAGAGTTTAGCAAAGTAGAGTAGAGAAGAGTAAAGTAGAGCAGAGTAGAGCAGAGTAGAATAGAGTAGAGTAGAGTAGATTAGAGCAGAGTAGAGCAGCGTAGAGTAGAGTAGCACTAGGTTAGGCTTAGCTAGGCTAGGTTTGGCTAGGCTAGGATAGGTTAGAGTTGAGTAAAGTTGAGTGGAGTAGAGTAGATTAGAGTAGAGTAGAGAAGAGTAGAGTATAATATAGTATAATAGAGTAAAGTTGAGTAGAGTAGAGCAAGGTTTATCAATGGTAGGCAGGGCTAGGATATGCCAAGCTTAGCTAGGCTAGGCTAGAATTTAATAGAGTAATGTAGAATGGAGAAGAGTAGAGCTAGGTTACGTTAGGCTCAGTAAGGCTAAAGTAGTAGAGTAGAGGAGAGTAGAATAGTGTAGAGAAAAGTAGAGTAAAGCAGAGTATGGCGAGAAGAGTAGAGCAAAGTGGAGCAAAGTAGAGCAGAACAGAGTAAAGTAGAGTAGAGTAGAGTAGTGAGCAGAGCAGAGAGAGTAGAGCTGAGCTAAGTTAGGCTACACATGGCTAGGCTAGGCTAGGCTTGAGTAGAGTGGAGTAGTGTGGGGTAGAATGGAGTAGAGCAGAGCATAGTAATAAAATGTAGAGTAGAGCATAGTCGATTAGAGTAAAGCAAGGATAGGCTAGGCTAGGCTAGAGTAGAGTACATTAAGGTAGAGCTAGAGGCTATGCTAGGATAGGCCTTGTTAGAGCACAGTAGGGTAGAGTAGAGTAGAGTAAAGTATAGTAGAGTAGAGTAGAGAAGAGTAGAGTAGAGCTAGGTTAGGCTAGGCAAAGTTGAAGCATATTAGAGTAGAGTAGAATAGAATAGAGTAGAGTAGAGTAGAGTAGTGTAGAGGAGAGTAGGGTAAAGTAGAGCTAGGTTTGGCAAGGCTAGGCTAGGCTAGAGTGGAGTAACATAGAATGGAGTGGAGGAATTGAGTAGAGTAGGGTAGAGCTAGAATAGGCAACCCTAGGCTAGGTTATATTAAACAAGGCTAGAGTAGAGTACAGTAGAGTAGAGAATAGTAGAGTAGAGAAGAGTAGAGAAGAGTAGAGTAGAGTTGAATGAGTAGAGCTGAGTAGAGAAAGAGTAAAGCATAATAGGGCTAGGTTAGGCTAGGCTTAAGCTTTGTTAGAGTAGAGAAGAGTAGAGTAGAGCTAGGTTAGGCTAGGCTAAAGCTAGAGTATGATAGAGTAGAGTAGAATAGAATAGAGCAGAGCAGAGTAGAGTGTAGTCGTGTTGAGCAGAGTAGAGTATAGTAGAGCTAGGTTTTGCTAGGCTAGGCTAGGAAAAAGTAGAGAAGAGCAGAGTAGAGTATGGCTATGTTTTACTAGGCTTGGTTAGGCTAAGCAAGAGTGGAATAGAGTAGAGTTAGTAGATGTAGATTTGAGTAGAGTAAAGTTAAGTAGAGTAGAGCTTGGTTAAGCTAAGCTAGGCTAAGCTAGCTTTGGTAAGGTTGGCTTGGCTAGGATAGAGTAGAGTAGAATAGAGTACAGTGGAGTATTGAAGAGTAGAGTAGAGCTAGAATAGGCTTGGCTAGCCTAGGTTATGCTAAACAAGGCTAGAGTAAAGCATAGTAGAGTAGAGAAGAGTAGAGTAGAGTAGAGCAGAGCAGAGTAAAGTAGAGCAGAATAGAGTTGAGCAAAGTAGAGTAGAGCAGAGCAAAGTAGAGTATAGTAGGAGCTAGCTTAGGCTAGGCTAAGCTAGGTTAATGTATAATAGAGTAAAGTAGTGTAGAGTAGAGTAGAGTAGAGCTAGGTTGGGCTACACTAGGCTAAGTGAGGATTTAGTGGAGTAGAATAGAGTATAGTAGAGTAGAGTAGAGTAGAGTAGAGTAGTGTAGAATAGAGCAGAGCTAGGTTGGGCTAGGCTAGGCTAAGCTAGGATTTAATCGAGTAGATCACAGTACAGTAGAGTAAAATGGAGGTAAAGTAGAGTAGAGTAGAGTAGAGTATAGTAGAGGAGAGCAAAGTAGAACTAGGTTAGACTAGGCCTTGTTAGGCTATACTAGAATAGGTTAGGTAAGGCTAGAGTAGAGTAGAGTAGATTAGAGTAGAGTAGAGTAGAGTAGAGCTAGGTTTGGCTTCCTTGGCTAGGATAAAGTATAATAGAGTAGAGTATAGCAGAGTAAAGTAGAGTAGAGAATAGTAGAGTAGAGTAGAGAATAACAGACCAGAGTAATGCAGAGAAGAGGAAACAAGAGTAGAGCAGAGAATAGTAGAGCTAAGTTATATCAGACCAAGTAAGGCTAGGATAAGCTAGAGTAGAGTGAACATGGTTCACTATGCTAGGCTAGGCAATGTTAGAGTAGAGTAGAATAGAGTAGAGTAGAGTGGATTAGAGCTAGGTTGGAGTAGGCTAGGCTAGGGCAAGCTAGGCTAGGGTCTGCAATTGTAGAATAGCACAGAGCTCGATTAGGCTAGGCTAGGCTAGAGTGGAGTTGAGTAGAGTATTGTAGAGTAGAGCAATATGGAACAGAGCAGAGCATAGCAGAGTAGTGTAGGGTAGAGCAGAGTAAAGTAGAGTAGAGCTAAGTTAGGCTAAGCTAATTTACGTTAAGCTAGGCTAATGTAGGGTAGATTTTGTTAGGATAGGCAATGGTAAAGTAGAGTAGAGTAAAATAGAGTAGAGAAGAGTGTTGTAGATCAAAGTAGAGAAAAGCAGAGTAGAGCAAAGAAGAGTAGAGTAGAGTAGAGCTAGGATAGGCTAAGCTAAGCTAGGCTATCCTTAGGTCGACTAGAGTAGAAAAGAGTGTAATAGAATAGAGTAGAGTATAATAATGTGGAATATAATATAGTAGAGTAGAGTTGAGTAAAGCTAGGTTAGGGTTGGCGAGGCTAGGCTAGGTTAGAGAAGAGTAGTGTAGTGTAGAGTAGAGTAGATTAAAGTAATGTAGAGTAAAGGAAAGTAGAATAGAGTAGAGGAAAAGATAGCAGAGAATAGTCGAGTAGAGTAGAGTTGAGCATAGAAGAGCAGCATAGAGCAGAGTAGAGTAGAGCTTGGTTGGGCTCTACTAAGTTAGGCTAGAGCAGAGTCGAGTAGAGTTAGGTTAGCTTAGCCTAGGCTAGGATAAGTAAGACTATAGTAGAGTAGAGTTGGCTAGACTAGACCTAAATATAGTAGAGCAAAGCAGAGTAGAGCTCAGTTAGGCTAGGTTAGACTAGAGTAGAGTAGAGCTAGGTAGGCTAGGCTAGGCAAGGTTAAAGTAGAATAGACTAGAGTAGAGCAGATTAGTGTAGAGCTAGAGTAGAGTAGAGTAGAGTAGAGTAGAATGAGGTTAGGTTAGGCAAAGCTAGGATAGGTTATGCTAGGCAAGGTTAGGCTAGGCTAGAGAATAATAAAACAGAATAGAGTAGAGCAGAGACGAGTTAGGTTAGCTAGGCTAGAGTACATCAGAGTAGAGTAGAGTAGAGAAGAATAGAGTAAAGTAGAGCAGAGCAAAGTAGAGTTGAGCAGAGGAAAGTTGAGCATGGTAAAGTAATAATAAGCAGAGCTGAGTATAGCAGTGTAGAGTAAAGCAAGGTTAGGCTAGGCTTGGCTAGGTAAGGTTAGGCTAAACAAGAGTAGAGTAGAGTAGGGTAGAGCAAGGTTAGGCTAAGTTAGAGTAGAGTGGAGTAGATCAGGACAGAGTAGAGTAGAATGGAGCAAGGTTAGGGAAGGCTAGGTTAGAGAAGGGTAAGCTAGGCTAGGCTATGCTAGAGTTGAGTAGAGTAAAGCTTAGTTAGGCTAGGCTAGGCATGGCTAGCCTATGCTAGAGTAGAGTAGAGTAGAGTTGAGTAGAGCAAAGAGGAGCAAAATAGAATAGAGAAGAGCAAAGTAGAGTAGAATAGAGCAAAGTAGTATAGAGTAGAGTAGAGTAGAGTAGAGCAGTTTAGTGTAGAGTAGAATAGAGCTAGATTATGCTATGCTAGGTTAGGTAAGGCAAGGGTAGGCTAAGTTAGAGTTTAGTTGGGTAGAGTAGAGTAGATTAGAGTAGAGTTGAGTAAAGTATATCATAATAGAGTAGAGTAGAGTAGAGCTAGGTTAACTTAGGCTAGGCAAGGCAAGGTTAGGCTACATAGGGCTAGCCTAGAGTAGAGTAGAGCTTGATTAGGCTAGACTAGAGTAGAGTATAGTAGAGCAGAATAGAGTGGAGCAGAATAGTGCATAGCAAAGCAAAGAATAATAGGGTAGAGCAGAGCAGAGTAGAGTAGAGCAGAGTGGAGAAGAGTAGAGATGATTTGAGCTGAGTAGAGAAGAGTAGAGCTAGGTTAGGCTAAACTTGGTGAGGTTAGGCTAGGTTAGAGTAAAGTAGAGTAGAATTGAGTTGGCTAGAATTAGGGTAGAGTTGAGTAGAGTATAGTTAAGAAGAGCAAAGTAGAGCAAAATGGAGTAGAGTAAAATATATTAGAGTAGAGTAGAGTAGAGTAGATTATAGCATAGTATATTATAATAGAGTAGACTGGAGCAGACTAGAGTTAGGTTAATCTAGGCTAGGCAGGGCTTGGCTAGGCCAGGTATAGTTAAGCTAGTCCATAGTAGAGTAGAGTAGAGTATAGTAGAGTTAGGTTAGGTTAGGCTACGATAAACTAAAGTAGAGTAGAGTAGAGAAGAGGAGAGCAAAGTAGACTACTGCATAGGAAAGCAGAGCAAAGCGATGTGGAGCAAAGTAGAGCAGAACATAGTAGAGCTGAGTAGAGCAGAGAAGAGCAGAGCTAAGTTAGGCTTAACTAGGCTAGAGTATAGTAGAAAAGAGCACAGTAAAGTATGGTGGAGCAGAGGAGAGCAGAGCAATAAAATGTAGAGTAGAGCATAGCAGAGAAGAGTCAAGCTACGTTAGGCTAGTCTAGGCAAGAGCAATGTAGAGTAAAATAGAGCCAGGTTAGGTTAGGCTAGGCTAGGCAAAGGTAGAGCAGCATAGAGTTGTGTAGAGTAGAGTAGAGTAGAGCTAGGTCAGGTTAGGCATGGCTAGGATAGGCTTGGCAAGGTTAGAGTGGAGTAGAGTAGAGCAGAGTAGAGTAGAATAGATTAGAGCTTGGTTTGGCTTGGTTAGGCTAGAGTATATTAGAGCAAAGCAGAGTATAGTAGAGTAGAGTAGAGCAGAGTAGAGTGGAGTAGAGTAGAGTAGAGTAGAGTAGAGCAAAGTAGAGTAGACCAAAGCATAGTTGAGCAAAGTAGAGTAGTTTAGAGGAGAGAGAGAAGAGCAGAGTAAAGTAAAGCAAAGTAGAGTAGCACAAAGCTATTCTAGGTTAGAGTAAATTAGAGTAGAGTAGAGTAAAGCTAAGTTAGGCTAGGCTAGGTTAGAATTGGTTAAAGAAGGGTAGAGTAGAAGGGAGGAGAGCAAAGAAGAGTAGAGCAAAGTAAAGGAGAGTAGAGGAGAGTACAATAGAGTAGAGTCGAGTAGAACAGAGCTGGGCAGATTAGAGAAAAGTAGAACAAAGTAGAGAAGAGTAGATTATAGTGGTTTAGAGTAGAGTAAGGTTAAGCAAGGCTAGGCTAAGCTAGGCTAGGTAAAGCTAAGCTACGTTATAGTAGAGAAGAGTTGTGTAGGGTAGTGTAGAGTAGAGAAGAATAGAGTAGAGTAGAATAGAGTAAAGTAGAGTGGAGTAGAGCTAGTTTGGCTAGGCTAAGCTAGGTTAGGCTAGCTAGAGTAGAGTGGTGTAGAGTAGAGTAGAGTAGAGCTTGGTTAGGTTCTGCTAGGCTAAGTTTTGCTAAAGAAGAGTAGAGTAGAGCAGAGGAAAGTAGAGCAAAGCATAGCAGAGCTAGGTTAGGCTAGGCTAGGCAAGGTTAAGCTGGGTTAGTGTCGAGTAGAGTTGAGTAGAGCATAGTAGAGTAGAGCTAAGTTAGGTTAGGGTCAGATAAGCTAGGGTAGAGTAGAATGGAGTAGGGTAGAGTAGAGTAGAGTAGATTAGAGCACAATAGAGTAGGGTAGAGAAGAGTAGAGTTGAGTAGAGTAGAGCAAAAAATAGTGGAGCTGAGTAAGGTTGAGTAAAGTATAGCAGAATAGAGAAGAGTATTGTATAGTAGAGCAGAGTAGAGATAGGTCAGGCTAGTCTATGCTAGAGCAGAGTAGAGTAGAGAAGAGTACAATAGAGTAAAGTAGAGTAGAGTAGAGTCAAGTAGAGCTTGGTTAGGTTAGGCCAGAGTAGAGTAGAGATGAGTAGAGTAGGGTAGACTAGAGTTGAGTAAAGTGGAGAAGAGTAGAGCTGAAGAAGGTAGAGTAAAAGAGAGTAGAGGAGAGGAGAGCAGAGTAGAGTAAAGCATAGTAGAAGAGTAGAGTAGTGTTGAATAGAGTAGAGTATAGCAAAGTAGAGTTGAGCTTGGTTAAGCAAGGCTAAGCTACATTAGGCTAGGCTAAGATAGAGTAATGTAGAGTAGAGTAGAGTAGAATAGGGCTAGATTAGGCTAGGCTAGGCTAAAGTAAAATAAAGTATAGTGAAATAGAATAGAAGAGAGTAGAATAGAGTAAAGTAGATCAAAGAAGAGTAGAGTGGAGTAGAGTAGAGTAGAGTAGAGTGAAGGAGAGGAGAGGAGAGAAGAGTAGAGGAGAGGAGATGAGAGGAGAGGAGAGGAGAGAGAAAAAGAGAAGAATAGAGCAGGGTAGAGCAGAATAAAATAGAGCAGATCACAATGAAGTATAGCAGAGCAAAGTAGAGTAGAGTAAAGCAAAGAAGAGAGTAGAATAGAGTAGAGAAAAATACAGCAGAGTAGAGTAGAGTATAACAGAGCTAGGTTAGGCTAAGCTAGGTTAGAGTGGAGTACAGTAGAGCAGAGTGGACCTCAATTAGGTTGGGCTTAGCTAAGCGAAGCTAGTTTAGGCTAGAGTAGCTTAGAGTAGAGCAGAGTAGAGTAGAGTATAGTAGAGTAGAGTAGAGTAGAGTAGAGCTAAGTTAGGTTAGGCTAAGCTAAGCTAGGCTAATTAGAGTAGAGTGGGATATAGTAGAGTAGAGTAGAGAAGAGCAGAGCAGTGTAGAGTAGAGTAGTCGAGCTAGTTTAGGCAAGGTTAACCTAGGTTAGCCTAGAGTAGAGTAAGTAGTGTAGAGTAGAGGTGAGTAAAGGCTAGGTTAGAGTAATATTAAGTGGAGTTTTGTAATGAAGAATAGAGTAAGGTAGAGAATAGTGAAGTAGAGTAGAGTAGTACTTGGCTAGGATTGGCTATAAAAAAATAGAGTAAAGTAGAATAGAGTAGATTATAGTAGAGTAGAGTAGAGTAGAGTAGAATAGGGTAGACTATAATATTATAGAGTAGAGTAGAGCAAAGTTAGGCTAGGCTAGGTTAGAGTAGAGTAGAGTAGGGTAAAGTAGAGCTCGGTCAGGTTATGCTAGGCTTGGGTAGAGAAGAGTAGGAGAGAGTACTGAAGAGTATAGCATAGTAGAGTGGAGTAGAGCAGAGAAGTGTAGAGTACATCTTGGTTTGGCTAGGCTAAAGTGTAGTAGAGTATAGTACGGTAGAGTAGAGTAGAGCTAGGTTAGGTTAGGCAAGGTCAGAATAGAGTAGACTAGTGTAGAGTAGAGTAGACTATAGTAGAATATGGTAGAGTATAGTAGAGTAGAGTAGAGTAGCGTAGAGTAGAGCTAGATTAGGCAAGTCTAGGCTAGAGTTGTGTAAAGTAGAGAAGAATATAGTAGAGTGGTGTAGAGTGGAGTAGAGAAGAGAAGAGTAGAGTGGAGTAGAGTAGAGTAGAGTAGAGTAAAGGAGAGGAGAGGAAAAAGGAGTGGAGCGGAGAAGAGAGTTGAGTTTAGCCAAGCAGAGCATAGCAATGTAGAGCAGAACAGAGTAGAGCAGAGCAGAGTAGTGCAAAGTAGAGTAGGCGAGAGCAAAGTAGAGAATAGTTTAGTATAGTAAAAGAGAGCAGAGTAGAGTAGAAGAGTAGAGCAAAGCAGAGCAGAATAGAGTAGAGCTAAGTTAGGCTATGCTAGGCTATGCTAGAGTAGAGTCGAGTAGAGCAAAGTAGAGTAGAGTAGAGAAGAGCTAAGTTAGGCTAGGCTAAAGTACAATAGAGTGGAGTAGAGTAGAATAGAGTAAACCAAAGGAAAGTATAGCAGAGCAAAGTAGAGCAAACCATAGTAGAGCATAGTAGAGTAGACCTTGGTTAGGTTAGGCTATGTTAGGCTAGGCAAGGCTAGAGTAGATTATAGTAGAATTTAGTAGAGTGGAGTAAAGTTTAGTAGAGCCATTTTAGGTTATGTTAGGCTCGGTTAAGTATGAGTAGAGTTGTGTAAAGTAGAGTAGAGTATAGTAGAGAAGAGTAGAGAAGAAGAAAGCAAAGAAGAGTAGAGCAGAGTAGAGTAAAGAAGGGTAGAGTAGAGTATAGAAAAGAGTAGAGTAGAGCAGATCTAGGTTAGGCTAGGCTAGGCTAGAGGAGAGTAGAGCAGAGTAGAGCTAGGTTAGGTTAGCCAAGGCTAGGTTAGGTCAGAATAGAGTAGAGTAGAGTATTGTAGAATAGACTATAATATGGTAAATAGAGTAAAGTAAGTAGAATAGAGTAGAGTTGAGTAGCACAAAAAAGAGAAGAGTAGAGTAGAGCTTGGTTAGGCTAAGCTAGTTTAGACTAGGCTAGAGTTGAGTAGAGTAGAGTAGAGTATTGTAGAGGAGAGCAGAGTAGAGTAGAGCAAAGTTGAGTAGAGCTAAGAAGAATAGTGCATAGTAGAGTAGAGGAAAGTAGAGCAAAGTAGAGAAAAGCAGAGTAGAGCAAAGTAGTGTGGAGTAGAGCAGAGCAAAGAAAAGCATAGTAAAGTTAGGTTAGTTTAAGCTATGCTAGGCTAGGTTAGAGTAGAGTAAAGTAGAGTATAGTATAGTAAAGGATTGTATAGTAGAGTAGAGTAGAGTAGAGCTGGGTTAAGCTAGGCTTGTCTAGGTTTGGTTAAGCTTGGCTAGAGTACAGTAGTGTAGTGCTTGGTTAGGCAAGGCAAGGTTAGGCTATGCTTTAGAGTAGAGCAGAGTAGAGTAGAGCAGAGTAGAGTAGACTGATGCAGGGCAATGTAGAGATAGGTAAAGCTAGGCTAGGATAGGCTAAACAGGGCTAGAGTAGAGTAGACTAGAGTAGAGCTTAACTAGGCTAGCTAAGCTCAAGTAGGCTAGGTAAGTGTAGTTGAATAGAGTAGAATAGAGTAGAGCTTGTTTTGGCTCAGCTAGGTTAGGTAAGGCTAGGGTGGAGTAGAGTAAAGTAGAGTAGAGCATAGTAGTGTTATGTTAGGATAGCCTAAGGTAGGCTTGGAAGGTTAGGCTAGGCTAGGCAAGGTTATATTAGAGTAAAATATAGTAGAGTATAGTAGAGCTAGGTTTGGCTAGGCTAGAGTAGAGTAGAGTAGAGCAAAGTTAGGTTGTAGTACAGAGTAAAGTAGAGCCAAGTAGAGCAGAGTAGAGTATAGAAGAGTAGAATAGAGCATAGTATAGTAGAGTAGAGCTGGATTAGGATAGTCATGGCTTGGCCAGGTTAATGTAGGTAAGGCTAGGAAAGAATAGAGTAGAGTAGAGTATAATGGAGCTTGGTTAGGCTAGGCTAAGCTAGTTTAGATATAGTAGAGTAAAGTGTAGTAGAGTAGAGCAGAGTGGAGTTTAGTAGAGTCGAGCAAGCATAGGTTAGGCTACTTTAGGGTAGGTTAGAGTAGGCTAGAGTAGAGCAGAGTGGAGCAGAGTAGAGTAAGGTTTTGCTTGGCTAGGCTAGGCTAGAGTAGAGTAGAGTTGACTAGAGTAGAGTAGAGTAGATTAAAGTAAAGTAGAGTAGAGCAGAGTAGAGTAGAGTAGAGGAGAGGAGAAGAGAGGAGAGGAGAGCAGAGCAGAGAAAAGGAGAGTAAAGCAAAGTACAACAGAGCATAGTCGAAGAGTAGAGTAAAGTAATGTGGAGTAGAGTAGAGTAATATAGAGTAGAGTAGAGTTGAGAAGAGTAAAGCAGTGTAGAGCTAAGTTATTCTATGCTAGGTTAGTTTAAGCTACGCTAGGCTCAAGTAGAGTAGAATAGAGTAGACTAGAGTAGAATAGAGTAGAGTAGAGGAGAGGAGAGGAGAGGTAAGGTGTTGAAAGCATAATAAAGCAGAGTTGGGTAGAGCATAATATAGTAGAGTAAAGTAGAGCAAAGAATAGAAGAGTAGAGTAGAGTGGAGTATAGCAACATAATGCAAAGAAGAGCATAGAAGACAGAGCAGAGGAGAGTAGACATGACAAAAGTTAACTAGACTAGAGAAGGGTAAAGAAGAGCATAACAGAGTAGAGGAGTGTAGAGTGGAGTAGAGAAAAGTTGAGTAAAGTAGAGTAGAGCAGAGTATAGTAGAGTAGAGCAAAGCTAGGATTTGCTAGGCTATGGTATTCTAGGCTAGGCTAGAGTGGAGTAGAGTAGAGTAAATAAATATTAGGTTTGGCCAGGCTAGAGTATAGTAGAGTAGAGTAGAGTAAAGTAGAGTAGAGTAGAGCATAGCAGAGTAGAGCAAATGAAAGCAGAGTAGAGCAGAGCACAGTTGAGCAAAGTAGAGTAAAGTAGACAAAAGTAGAGTAGAGCTAGGTTATGCTTGCATTGGTTAAGCTATATTAGGCAAGGCTAGATTAGAATAGAGTAGAATAGAGTATAGTAGAGTAAAGTAGGGTAGAGCTAGGTTATGTTAGGTTAGGCTAGGCTAAGTTTGAGTAGAGAAGGGTAGAGTAAAGTATATTAAAGTGGAGTAGCATAAAGTAGAGTAAAGTTGAGTAGAGAATAGTATAGTAAACAAGAGTAGAGTAAAGTAGAGTAGAACAAAGGTTATTAGAGTAGAGTAAAGTTAGGTTAGCTTAGGCTAAGTTAAGCTAGGATGGGCTAGGCCTAGCTAGAGTATGCTAAGCCAAGCTAGAGTAAAGGAGTGTATTATGGAGAAGAGTATATTAGACAAAAGTAGAGCTGAGCTAGGTTAGGCATGACTAGGCTAGGCTAGGCTAGGCAAGGCTAGAGTAGAGTAGAGTAGAATAGAGTAGAGAAGAGATGAGTAGAGTAGAGCATACTATAGCAAAGTAAAGTAGAGTAAAATAAAGTTAGGTTAGGTTAGGCTAAGCTTGGTTAAGCTAGGCTATATTAGGCTTACCAATGTTAGGCTAGGTTGTAGTAGAGTAGAGTAAAACAAAGTAGAGAAGAGTAGAGTAGATTTAGTAAAGTAGAGCTAGGGTAGGCTATGCTAAGGTAGGCTAAGCTTGGCTAGGCTTGGTTAGAGTAGAGTAGAGTAAAGCTAAGTTAAGATAGGTTAGGATAGAGTATAGAGTATAGTAGAGTAGAGCATAATAGAGTAGAGTAAAGCAGAGAGGAGTAGTGCAGAGCAAAGTAGAGTAGAGTAGAGCAGAGAAGACCAAGCTAAAGTTAGGCTAGGCTAGACAAGCCTAGGCTAGAGCATAGTAGAGTAGAGTAGAGTAGAGTAAACTTTGGCTTGGCTTGGCTAGGTTAGGTTAGAGTAGAGAAGAGTACAGTAGAGTAGAGTTGAGCTAAGTTAGCTAGGCTAGGTTAGGCAAGGGTAGGCTAGGCGAGCTAGGCTAGAGTAGAGTAGAGTAGAGAAGAGTAAAGTAGAGTAGAGTCGAGCTTGTTTAGGCTAGGGTAGGCTAGGCAAGGCAATACTAGCTTAGAGTATTGTAGAGTAGAGTAGAGTAGAGCTTGGTTAGGCTAGGCTAGGCTGGGCTAGAGGAGAGTTGATTATAATATAGTATAGTAGTAGAAGCGAGTGAGGTGGAGCAGAGTAGAGTAGAATAAAGTAGAGTAGCAGAGAGCTGTTAGAGCAGAGTAGAGCCGAGCAGAGCAAAGTAGAAGAGTAGAGTATAGTAGAGTAAAATATAGTGTAGTAGGTCAAAGTAGTGCAAAACAAGACAGAGTAGAGTAGAGTAGGGTTGAGAAAAGCTAGGTTAAGCAAGGCTAGGTTAGGTTACGTAAGGATAGGATAGAGTAGAGTAGAGAAGACTAGAGTGGTGTTGAGTAAAGTGGAGTAGAGTAGAGCAAGGCTAAGCTAGGCTAGGCTAAAGTAGAATAGAGTAGAGCAAGGCTAGGCTTGGCTAGGCTAGAGTGGAATAAAGTAGAGTAGAGTAGAGTAGAGCTAGATTAGGTAAGGCTAGGCTAGGCTAGAGTAGAGTTGAATAAAGTAGAGTATAGTAGAGTAGATTAGAATAGAGTGGAGTAGTATGGAGTAGAGTAGAGAAGAGTTGAGTAAAGGAGAGGAGAGGAGAGGAGAGGAGGGGAGAGGAGAGGAGAACAGAGGAGAGGAGAAGAGAGGTGAGCTGAGCATAGAAAAGTAAAATAGAGGAGAGCAGAGTAGAGTCGAGCAAATTAGATGAGGACAGAGCATAGTAGAGTAGAGTAGAGTAGAGTAGAGTAGAGAAAAGTAGAGTAGATCAGAGCAAGGTTAAGCTAGGCTAGGCTAGGTTATAGTAGAGTATAGTAGAGTAGAGTTGAGTAGGGTAAAGTAGATTAGATTAGAGAAGAGCTAGGTTAGGATAGGTTAGTCTAGGCTGGGTTATAGTAGAGTAGAGTAGACTCGAGCTATGTTAGGTTGGGCTAAGCTATAGGCCAGGCTAAGGTAGGGTTGGGTATGGTTTTCTAGGTTAGACTAGAGTAGAGTTGGGTAAAGTAGAGTAAAGTATAGTATAGTAGAATAGAGTAGAGCTTGGTTAGGCTAGGCTAGAATAGGTTAAAGTAAAAAAGAGTAGCTCAGAAAGGAGCAAAGCATAGAAGAACAAAGTAGAGTAGAGCAGAGTAGAGTAAAGTAAAGAGAATAGAAAAGAGTGAAGCAGAGTAGAGTAGAGCACAGTAGAGTTAGATTAGGCTAGGCCTTACTAGGCTAGGTTTGGCTAGGCTAGAGTATAGTATGTTATGTAGAGTAGGGTAGAGTGGAGCAGATAAGAGAAGAGAAGGGTAGAGTAAAGCTAAATTGGTCTTGGCTAGCCTAGGTTAGAGTGGACTAGAGTAGACTAGAGCAGAGTACAGTAGAATACAGTAGTGTAGAGCAAAATAGACTAAAGTAGAGTAGAGCTAAGTTATGCTAGGCTTGGCTCAGATAGGGTAGGCTAGGCTCGACTAGACTAGGCTAGAGTAAAGTAGAGCAATATAGAGTAGAGTTCAGTAGAGCTTAATAGAGGATAGTAGAGGAGAGTATAGATAAGTATAACAAAGTAGATCAAAGAAGAGCAGACCAGAGAAGAGTAAAGCAAAGTAGAGGAGAGCAGGGCAGAGTAGAGCATAAAAAAGAAAAGAAAAGTAGAATAGAGTAGAGAAAAGTATAATAGAGCAGAGCAAAGTAAAGTAGAGTAATATAGAGTAGAGTAGAGCTGGGTTAGGATAGGTAAAGCTAGAGAAGAGTATAGTGGAGTAGAGTAGAGTAGAGTAGGATAGAGCAAGGTTAGGCTAGGCTATGCTATATTAGAGTAGAGTAGAGTATAGTAGAGTAGAGTAGAATAGAGTAGAGCCGAGTAGAGCTAGGTCAAGCTAGGTTAGGCTAGGTTAGGACTAGAGTATAGTGGAGCAGAGTAGGGTATATATAGTTATGTAGAGCTGAGCTGAATTGAGTAGAAAAGATTAAACTAGAGCAAAGGATAGCTAGGTTAGATAAGGCTAAGCAAGGCTAGGCTATGCAAGAGTAGGGTAGAGTAGAGCTAGGTTAGGTTACACAAGTCTAGGTTAGTTTAGGGTAGAGTAGAGTAGAGTAGAGTAAAGTAGAGTTGAGCTTGTTTAGGCTAGGCTAGGCTAGGCTAGTTAAGCAAGGCTAGAGTAGTGTAGAGTAGAGTAGAGTAGAGTAGAGAAGAGTAGAGAAAAGTAGAGTAAAGTACAGCTAGGTAAGGCTAGGCTAAACTAGGCTTGGTTAGAGTAAAATAGAGTAGAGTAGAGTAGAGTAGAGCAAAGAAGATTAGAGGAGAGCAGAGTAGAGCTGAGGCTGAGTAGAGTAAAGTAGAGTAGAGTAGAGTAGAGTAGAAAAGAGATGAGTAGGGCATAGTAAAGCAGAGCAAAAAAGAGTAGAGCTGAGTAGAGCAGAGCTAGGATAAGAAAGGCTGAGCTAGGCTAGAGGCTAGATAAGTGTAGAGTAGAGTTAGGTTAGGTTAGGCTTGGATAGGTTAGGCTAGAGTAGAGTAGAGTAGAGTAAAGCAGAGAGAGAGTAGAGAAGAGTAGAGTAAATTGGAGTAAAGAAGAGTAGAGTAGTGTAGAGCTTGGTTAGTTTAGGTTAGGCTAGGCTAGGTTAGGCTAGGAAAGGCTAGGCTAGGCTAGACTAAACTTGAGTAAAGTAGAGTGGAGGTGAGCTAGGTTAAGCTATGATAGGCTAAGCTAGAGTACATTAGAGTAGAGTAGAGTAGAGCAGAGTAGAGTAGAGTCAAGTAGAGAAGAGGAGCAAAGTGGAAGCAAGGTTAGGCTAGGCTTGGCTTGGGTAGGTTAAAGTAGGGTAGACAAGAGCAGTGCTAGGATATGCTAAGCTAGGTAGGTTAGAGTAGAGTGGAGTAGAGAATAACATAATAGACTGGAGTGGAGTAGGGCAGAGTAGAGCTAGGTTAGGCTTGGCTAGGCTAAGTTAGGGTAGGCTAAGTTAGGCTAGTGTTTAGTAGAGTAGAGTAGAGTAGCATAGAGAAGAGTAGAGTAGAATAGAGCCTGATTAGGTTTGACTTGTTTGGGCTTGGTTCGGCTATAGTAGAATAGAGTAGAGCAAAGCATGGAAGAGCAGAATAGAGAAGACTAAAAAGGAGTAGAGTAGAGTAGAGTAGAGAAGAGGAGAGTAGAGAAGAGTAGAGCAAAACAGAGAAAAAAGAGGAGAGCCGAGACTAGGGCAGTGCAAAGCATAGAAGAGCTATGTTAGGCTAAGCTATACTAGGTTAGGCTAGGCAAGGCTAGGTTAGAGTAGAGTAGAGTAGAGTACAGTAGAGTTGAGCATAGTATAGTAGAGAAGAGTCGAGCTGTATAGAGCTAAGTTATGCTGGGCTAGATTAGGCTAGGCATGGCCATGCTAGAGTAGAGTAGGTAGAGTATAGTAGAGTAGAGCAAGGTTAAGTTAGGCTTTGCTATGTTAGGCAAGAGTTTAATAGGGTATAATAGTATAGAGTAGAGTGAGTAGAACAAAGAAGAGTAGAGCAGATCAGAGAAAAGTAGAGCAGAGAAAATTACAGTAGAGCAGAGAATAGTTGGGCTAGCATAGGATAGGCAAGGCTAGAGTAGACTAGAGTAGGGTAGAGCTAAGTAGAGCAGACTAGAGTAGGCTAAAGAAGAGCTAGGTTAGGCTAGGCTAGGATAAAGTAGACTAGAGTAAAGCTAAGTTAGGCTAAGCTAGGCATGGTTAGGTTAGAGTAGAGTAGTGTAGAGTAGAGTAGAGAGAGTAGAGTAGAGTACAGTAGAGTGGAGTAAAGGAGAGTAGAGTAGAGTAGAGCTAGGTTAAGTTAGGTTACGCTAGGCTAGGTTAAGGCTAGGCTAGGCTAGAGTAGAGTAGAGTAGAGGTGAGCTAGGTTAAGCTAGGTTAGGCTAGGCTAGAGTACAATAGAGTAGAGTAGAGTAGAGCAGAGCAGAGTAGAATAGAGAAGAGCAAAGTGGAAGCTAGGATAGGCAATGGTAGGCTAAAGTAGAGTGGAGAAGAGTAGGGATAGGATATGCTAGGCGAGGCTAGGTTGGAGTAGAGTAGAGTATAGTAGAGAATAATATAATAGATTAGAGGTGAGTAGGATAGAGTACAGTTAAGTTAGGATAGGCTAGGCTAGGTTAGGGTAAGCAAAGCTAGGCTAGTGTAGAGTAGAATAGAGTAGAGTAACATAGAAAAGAGTAGAGTAGAGAAGAGCCCAATTAGGTTCATCTCGTTTAGGCTAGGATGCGTTAGAGTAGAATAGAGTAGAGCAAAGCATGGAAGAGTAGAGCAGAGAAGACCAGAGAGGAGCAAAGTAGAGTAGAGTAGAGTAAATAAGAGCAGAATAGTGAAAAGAAGAGCAAAGCAGAGATTAGAGCAGAGCGAAGCATAGTAGAGCTAGATTAGGGTAAGCTATACTAGGTTCGGCTAGGCAAGGCTAGGTTAGAGTAGAGTAGAGTTCAGTATAGTATAATAGAGAAGAGTCGAGTAGTGTAGAGCTAGGTTAGGCTAGGCTAGGTTAGGATAGGCATGGCCATGTTATAGTAGAGTAGAGTAGAGTAGAGTAGAGCAATGTTAGGTTAGGCTAGGCTAAGTTAGGCCAGAGTTTAATAGGGTATAGTAGAGTAGAGTAGAGTATAGTAGAGCAGAGAAGTGCATAGCTGATTAGAGCAAAGTAGAGTAAAGTAGAGGGGAGCAGATAATAGTTAGGCTAGGTTAAGATAGGCAAAGCTAGAGCAGTGTAGAGTAAAGACGATTAAAGTAGAGTAGAGTAGAGCTGAGTAGAGCTAAGTAGAGTTGAGTATAGCATAGCATTGTAGAGTGGAGTAGAGTAGAATAGCATAGAGAAAAGTGAAATAGAGTAGAGTAGAGTAGAATACAACAGAGCAGAGTAGAGTAGAGTAGAGTAGAGTAGAGAAAGATTAGACTAGGCCAGGTTAGGCTAAGATAGAGTTGAGTAGAGTAGAGCATAGTGGAGTAGAATAGAAGAGAGCAGAGTACAGATAGGTTAGGTTAAGTTATAGTAGAGTGGTGTGAAGTAGAGTAGAGTAGAGTAGAGTAAAGTAGAGCAAGGTTTGGATAGGCTTGGTAAGGATAGGCTAGGCTAGGCTTACCAAGGCTAGAGTAGAGTATACTAGAGTAGAGTAGAGTAGAGTATTAGGAGTTAGGTTAGGCTAAGGTTAGCTAGAGTATCATAAAGTAGAGTAGAGTAAAGCAGAGCATAGTAAAATAGAGCTGAGCAGAGTAGTGTTGGGTCAGAGCTGAGTAGAGTTTGGTTAAGGTATGAAGAAAAGGCTAGGCAAGGCTCGGCTAAGATATGCTAGGATAGAGTAGAGTATAGTAGAGTAGAGTGGAACTGTGTTAGGCTCGGATATGCTAAGCTAGGTTAGAGTAAAGTAGAGTAGAGTAGAGTAGTGTGGGGTAGTGTAGAGCTCAATTAGGCTAGGCTAGATTAGAGGAGAGTGGAGAAGAGTAGAGTAGAGCAGTGTAGAGTAAAGTAGAGTAGGGCTAGGTTCGGCTAGGCTAGGCTCGGAAAGGCTTTGTGGAGCAGAGTTGAGTCGAGAAGAGCAGAGTAGAGAAGAGTAGAGTAGAGTAGGGCTAACTAGAGTAGAGAAGAGTAGATCAGAGCAGAGTTGAGTTAAGCAGAGCATAGTAGAGCTAGGTTAGGCTAAGTTAGGATAAGTTAGAGTATAATAGAGTAAAGTATAGTAGAATAGAATAGAGTAGAGTAGAGTAAAGTAGAGTATAATAGAGTAAAGTAGACTTAGGTTAGGCTAACCTATGTTAGGCTAGGCTAGAGTAGAGTAAATAGAGTATAGTAGAGTAGAGTAGAGCTAGGTTAGGTTAGGCTATGCTAGGCTAGGCTGGGATAGGTTTAGCTAAAGTCGAGCAGAGTAGAGTAGACCAAGGGCTAGGCTTGGCTAGAGTAGAGTAGTGTAGAGTGGAGTAGAGTAGAGTAAAGCAGAGTAGAGTAGAGCAGAGTAGAGCAAAGCAGAGTAGAGCAAAGCAAAGCTGAGCAAAGTAGAGCTAAGTTAATCAAGGTGAGGCTAGAGAAGAGCAGAGTAGAGTAGAGTAGAGCTTGGTTTGTAGAGTAGAGTAGGGTAGAGTAGAGTAGAGTAAAGAAGAGTAGAGTAGAGTTTGGTTAGGATAGGCTAGGCTAGGCTGGGCTAGGCTAAAGTAGAGTAGAGTAGAGCTAAGTTAGGCTTGGCTAGATAGGATTAGAGTAGAGTTAGCTTTAGCAGAGTAGAGTATAGTAGAGGAGAGGAGAGTATAAAAGAATAGAGTAGAGTAGAGAAGAGCTAAGTTAAGCTAGGGTAGGCTTGGTAGGATAGGCTAGAGTGGAGTATTATGGAGTAGAGTAGAGTAGATTAAGATAGGTTAGGTTATGCTAGGCCAGAGTATAGTGGAGTAGATTAGAGTAGAGTAAAGTAAAGAAAGGTAGAGTAGAGTAGAGTAGAGTAAAGTAGAGTAGGGCAGAGCAGAGTAAACGAGAGCAGAGCAGAACAAGATTTGGGTTAGGCTAGGCTAGGCTAAACTTGGCCAGGCTAAAGTAGAGTAGAGTAGAGTAGGATAGTGTAGAGTAGAGTAGAGCTAGGTTAGGCTAAGTTAGGCTAGGTTAAGATAAGTTAGTGTATAGTATAATAGAGAAGAATATAATAGAGTAAATTAGTGTAGAGTAGAGTAAAGTGGAGTTAAGTTAGGTTAGGCTAGGCTAGGGTAAGCTAGGCTAGAATAGGCAAGGCTAGAGTATAACAACATATAATATAGTAGAGTAGACTACAGCAAAGTTTAGTAGAGCTAAGTTAGGCTAGGTTAGGCTAGACTAGGCTTGGCTAGACTAGTCTAGAATAGAGTAGATTAGAGAAGAGCAGAGTAGAGAAGTGTAGATTAGAGTAGAGTTGAGTAGAGTAGAGCATAGTAGAGTAAAGTAGAGCAAAGCAGAGTAAAGTAGAGTGGAGCAAAGTAGAGTAGAGTATAGTATAGTAGAGCCAAGTTACGTTGGGCTTGCCTAGCCAGAGTAGAGTTGAGTAGAGTGGAGTATAGCAAGGTCAGGCACGATCAGGCTAGGCTAGAGTGCCTAGGCTAGGCTAGGCTAGGTTAGGCTAGAGTAAAGTAGAGTAGAGAAGAACAGAGTATAGTCGAGTAGAGCTGAATAGAGTAGAGCAAAGAGGAGTATAGTAGAGTAGAGTACAATAGAGTAGAGTATAATAGAGTTGAGTAGAGCTAGGTTAGGCTAAGCTAAACTAGGCTAGAGTAGAGTAGAGTATAACTTGATTAGTTTAGGCTAGCCTGGGCTAGGCTAGGCTAAAGTAGAGTAGAGTAGGACACAATAGAGAAGAGGAGAGTAGAGCAAAGCAAAATAGAGTAGAGCAGAGTAGAGTAGAGGTAACCTGATTTAAGTAGAGTGGAGTGGAGTGAAGTAGAGTAGAGCAGAGTATAGTAGAGCAAAGCAAAGAAAAGTAAAGCAGAGTAGAGTAGAGCTAGGTTATGTTACGTTAGGCTAGTCTAGGCTAGGCTTGAGAAGAGTAGAGTAAAGCAGAGAAGAGTAGAGCTAGGTTAGGTTAGGCTAGGCTTGTCTAGGTTAGCGTAGAGCAGAGTAGAGTATTGTAGAGTAGAGCTAATTTAGGCAAGGCTAGGCTATTGTAGGTCAAGCTAGGCTAGAGAAGAGTAGAGTGTAGAGTAGATTAGAGCTAGGTTGGGCTAGGCTAGGCTAGAGTACAGTAGAGAAGAGTATAGCAGAGTGTAACATAGCAGAGCTAGAATAGGCTAGGCTTGGCTCGACTAAATTAATCTGAGCTAGAGTAGAGTAGGATAGAGTAGAGTCGAGTCGATCTAGGCTGGGCTAAGTTAGAGTAAAGTATTGTAGAGTAGATAGAGTAGAGTAGAGAAGAGTAAAGTGGAGTAGAGCTAGGTTTCGTTAGGCTTGGCTAGGCTTAGCTAGGCTAGGCTAAGCAAGGCTAAAGTATAATAAATTAGAGTGGAGTAGAGTAGTGTAGAGTAGAGCTAGGTTCAGCTAAGCTAGGCTAAACTAGGCTAAAGTAGAGTAGAGTAGAGAATAGTACAAAGTAGAACAGAGAAAAGTAGAGTAGAGTAGAGCATAGTAGAATAGATTATAGTAGAGTAGATAGAGCAGAGTAGAGCAGAGCAGAGCTAAGCTAGGTTAGGCTAGGCTAGGGTAGGCTGGGAGTAGAGTAGAGTAGACTAGCACAAGTTTAGGTTAGGCAAGGTTAGAGTGGTTACTCTAGGTTAGGCTAGGCTACTTAGAGTTCAGATGAGTAGAGTAGAATAGAGCAAAGTAGAGAAGGATAGAGTAGAGTAGAGTATAGTAGAGCAAGGCAAAGTAGAGGAGAAAAGAAAATAGTAGAGTATTGTAGAACAAAGTAATGCATAGTAGACCTAGCTTAGGATAAGCTATGCTAAGTGAGGCTAGGTTAGACAATGTTAGAGTAGAGTAGAGTAGAGTAGAGCATTGCAGAGCAGAGAAGAGCGATGCAGAGCTCAACTGAGCTTAGTTGATCATAGTAGAGCAGAGCAGAGCAGAGAAAAAAAGTGCATGATAGAGCAAAACAAAGTAGAGTTTAGTAGAGAAGAATAGAGTAGAGTAGAGTATAGCAGTGTAGAGTAGAGTAGAGTAGAGCTAGGTTAGGCTAGGCAAGGTTGGGTTAGGTTAGAGTAAACTAGGGTATAGTAGAGTAAAGTTAGGTTAGGTTAGGTTAGGCTAGAGTAAAGTAGGGTATAGTAGAGTAAAGCTAGGTTTGGTTAGGTTATGCTAGGCTTGGCTTGAGTAGGGTAGTGTAAAGTATAGTAGAATAGAGTATAGTATAACAAAGTAGATCAGAGCCAAGTAGAGTAGAGCTAGGTTTGGCTAAGCTAGATTGGGTTAGGTTAGGCTAGGCTTGCCTAGGCTAGAGTTTAGTAGAGTGGAGAAAAGTAGAGTAGAGCTAGGTTTGGCTCAGCTAAGTAAGGCTTAATTAGAGTAGAGTAGAGTAGACTATAATGGAGTATAGTAGAGTAGAGTAGTGCACAGCTAGCTTAGCCTAAGAAAGGCTATGGTGAGCTAGGGTAGGCTAGGTTAGGCTAGGGTATGCTAGGGTAGGCTATTTTAGGCTAGGCTTATAGTAGAGTAGAGAAGAGTAGAAAATAGAAGAGTAGAGTTGTGTAGTGTAAGGTAGAGTAGAGTAGAGCATTATAGAGCAAAGTATAGAAGACCAAAGTAGAGTAGAGTAGAGTAGATTAGAGCAAAGTAGAGTAGAGTAGAGCTAAGTTAGGCTATGTAAGCATAGGCTAAGCTAGTTAAAGTAGAGTAGATTAGAGTAGAGTAAAATAGAAAATAGTATAGTAGAGTATAATAGAGTAGAGCTAAATTAGCTAGACTAGGTTAGGATAGGCATAAGTAGAGTAGAGTAGAGTAGAGATAGGTTAGGTTTGGCAAAGGTAAAGTAAAGTAGAGTAGAGCAGTGTAGAATAAACTAAAGCAGAGTAATGTAGAGTAGAGTAGAGTAGAATAGAGCAGGGAATAGAAGAGTAGAGTAGATTAAAGTAGAGTAGAGTAGAGCAGAGTACAATATCGTAGAGTAAAGCTAGGTTAGGTAAAGTTGACCTTAAGGATAGTAGAGCATAGTAGTGTGGAGTAGAGTAGAATAGAGTAGAGTATAGTAAAGAAGAGTAGAGTAGAACATAATAGAGTAGGGCAGAATAGAGCAAAGCAGAGTAAAGAAGAGAAGTGTAGAGCAAGGTTAGGCTAGGGGAGGCTTAGTTAGGTTAGAGTAGAGAAGAGTAGATTAGATTAGATCTAAGTTAAGTTAAGCTTGATAAGGCTAAATAAGGCTAGAGTAGACTAGAGTTTAGTAGAGTAGAGCAGAATATAGCAGAGAAGAGTGAAGAATAGCAAAGTAGAGGAAAGAAGAAGAGTGAAGAGCAGAGTAGAGTAGAGTAGAGAAGAGTAGAGCAGAGCAAAGTAGAGTAGAGCAGAGTATAGTAGAGCTTAGTTAGGCTAAGCATGGCTAGGCTATGGTTGGCAAGAGTAGAGTAGATTAGATTAGAGTAGACTGGAGTGGAGTAGAGCTGTGTAAGGTTAAGTTAGACTTGGTTATCTAGGCTAATTTATGCTAGCTAAAGTAGTAGAGTAGAGTAGCATAGAGCTATGTTAGGTAAGGATAGGCTAGGTTAGGCTAGCGTAGGATAAGCTAGAGTATAGCATAGTAAAGTGAAGACGAGCAAGGTAAAGCATAATAGAAGAGAGAAGATAAAAGCAGAGTAGAATAGAGTAGAGTAGAGCAAAGTGAAGCAGAGCTAGGTTAGACTAGGCTAGAGTAGAGTAGATAAGAGTATAGTAAGACACAGTTGAGCATGATTAGGCTAGGCTAAGCTCAGGTAGGCTATGCTAGAGTTTAGTAGAGTGGAGTAGAGTTGAGTAAAGTAGTGTAGAGTAGAGTATAGCTACTTTAGGCTAGTCTAAGCTATGCTAAATTTGGCTTTAGAAGAGTAGAGTAGAGTGTAGTAGTGTAGAGAGGAGTAGAGTAGGGTATAGTAGAGTAGAGTAGAGTAGAGCACAACAGAGTAAAGTAGAGCTATGTTAAGGTAGGCTAGGCTAGGCTAGGTTAGAGTAGAGTAGAGTAGAGCTAAGTTAGGCAAGGCTTGGTTAGAGTGGAGTAGGGTAGGGTAGAGCAATGTAGCACTAAGCAAGGTAGAGAAATAAAGAGTAGGGCAGTGCAAAGCAGAGTAGTGTATAGTAGAGCAAAGTAGAGATGAGCAAAGCATAGTAGAGCAAAGGAGAGCAGAGTAGAGAAAAGAAAAGTAGAGTTGAGTATAATGCAGTAGAGAAGAGCAGATAATAGTAGAGTAGAGCTAGGTTAGGCTAGGGTAGAGTAGAGTAGTGTAGGGTAGAGTATAGTTGGGTAAACCTAAGTTAGGCTAAGCTAGGCGAGGCTATGCTCATGTAGGTTGGGCTAGGTTAGGATAGCCTAGAGTTGAGTAAAGTAGAGAAGAGCTACTTTAGGCTAGGTTAGCCTAGGGTAAACTAGGCTAGAGTATAGTAGAGTTGAGTAGAGTAGAATAGAGTAGAGCAGAGTAGAGCAGAGAAGAGTAGGGTAGAGTAGAGTAGAGAAGAGTAGAGTAGAGCAGAGCAGGTAGAGTAGAGCTAGGTTAGGATAAGCTATGGTAGAGTAGAGAAGAGTAGAGTAGAGCTAGGTTAGGCTTGGCTAGGTTAGGTCAGGTTAGAGTAGGGTAGAGTAAAGTAGAGTGGAGTAGAGTTGAATATCGTAGTGTATAGTAAAGTAGAGTGGAGTAGAGTTGAATATCATAGAGTAGAGTAAAGTATAGTAGAGTAGAGTATTGTTGAGTAGAGTAGAAGAGAGGAGAGGAGAGGGGAGGTAAGGAGAGTAGAGTAATGGAGAGTAGAGGAAAACAAATCTGAGTAGAGGGGAGGGTAGCATAATAGAGTAGAATGGAATAGAGTATAGTGGAGTAGAGTAGAGTAGAATAAAATAGGATAAGAAGAGTAGAGTAGAATAGAGTGGAGTAGAGTAGACTAGAGCTTAGTTAGGCCAAGTTGGTCTAGGCTAAAGTAGAGTGGAGTATAGTAAAGTAGAGTAGAGCTTGGTTAGGCTAGGCTAAGTTAAGCTAAACTAGGTTAGGTTAGGGTAGAGTAGTAAAGTAGAGTGGAGTAGAGTAAAGCTAACTGAGGTTAGGTTAGGTTAGGCTAGGCTAGGCTGAGCTAGAGTAGAGTAGCATATAATAGAGTAGAGTTGAGTATAGAAGAGAAAAATAGAGTAAGGTAGAGTAGAGGAGAGGAGAGGAGAGCAAAGTAAAGGAAAGAGGAGTAGAGTAGAGCGTTGAATATATAACAGAGTAGAGGAGAGCTAGGTTTTCCATTTTCGGCTAGGCTAGTCTAGAGAAGAGTAGAGTGAAGAAGAGTAGAGTAGAGCTTGGTTAGGCTGGGTTAGGCTAGGTCAGGCTAGGCTAGGCTAGAGTAGAGTAGGGTATAATAGAGTCAAGTAGAGTAGAGCTTGATTAGAGTAAAGTAGTGTAGGGTAGTGTAGAGTAGAGCAGAGTAGAGTGGAGTAAAGTTGAGCAAAGTAGAGTAGAGTAAAGTAGAGGAGAGGAGAGTAGAGGAGAGGAGAGGAGAAGAGAGGAGAGGAGAGGTGAGTAGAGGAGAGGAGAGCAGAGTAGAGCCATGTAGAGCATTACAGAGAAGAGTAAAGAAGACAGGAGAAGAGCAGACCAGAGCAGAGTAGAACAGAGAAGAGTAGCGTAAAGCATATCAAAGTAGAGCAGACTAGACTAGAGTAGAGAATTACATAATAGTGTAGGGGTGAGTGGAGCAGAGTAGAGAAAAGTAGAGCAAAGTAGAGTAGAGTAGAGCAGAGCAGAGTAGAGTAGAGAAAAGCTTTTAGGCTAGGCTGGGCTATGTTAAGCTAGGTTAGAGTATAGTAGAGTAGAGTAGAATAGAGTAGAGCATAGCTAAGTTAGGCTAGGCTTGACAAGAGTACAATAGAGTAGAATAGAGTAGAGCAGACTAGAGTAGAGCAGAGCAGAGTAGAGAAGGGTAGAGTAGAGCAAAGTAGAGTAGAGCATAGTAGAAGAAGTAGAGTAGAGTAAAGCACACAATAGCAGAGTAGAGTAGAGCTAGGTTAAGCTAGGTTAGGCTAGAATAATGTAGAGCAGAGTAAAATAGAGTAATATAGAGCAGAGCTAGGTTAGGTAAGGCTAGGCTAGGACAAGTTAGAGTAGAGTAGAGTAAAGTAAAGTAAAAGAGAGTTGAGCTAAGTTAGGCTTGGTTAGGCTAGCTTAGGCAAGGGAAGGCTTGGTTAGACCAGAGAAAAGTAGAGTAGAGTAGAGCAAAGTAGAGTGGAGCTTAGTTAGGCTATGCTAAGCTAGGCTAAACTAGCCTAGAGTAAATAAGAGTAGAGTACAGTAGAGTAAAGTATAATAGAGCAAAGAAAATAAGAGTAGAACAGAGCAGAGAAAGTTCAGACTAGGCTCAATTAGGCGAGAGTTGAGTAGAACAGAGTAGAGTGGAGTAGAGGAGAGTAGAGTATAGCTAGGTATTGTTAGGCTTAACTAGGTTAAGGTAGACTAGAGCAGAGTAGAATAGAGTAGAGTAGAGTAGAGTAAAGTTGAGTAGAGTAGAACTAGGTTATGTTGGGCTAAGCTAGGCTAAGCCTTACTAGGCAAGGCTAGGCTAGAGTAGAGAAGAGTAGAGTAGAGTAGACTAGAGTCGAGTAGAGTAAAGCTAGGTTAGGCTAGGTAAGGCTAAGCTAGAGTAGAGTAGTGTGGAGAATAGTAGAGCAGAGTACAGTAGAGCAGAGTAGAGTAGAGTAGAGTAGATCAGAGAAAAGGAGAGCATAATAGAGCAAAGCTAGGTTAAGTTGGGCTATAGTATAGTGTAGTAGAGTAGAGTGGAGTAGAGTGTAGAATAGAGCAAGGTTAGGCTAGGCTAACGTAGGCTAGGTTAGGTTAGAGTAGAGTAGAGTGTAGTAGAGTAGAGCTAGGCTAGGCTAGGCTAGAGTATAATAATGCAGAGTAGAGTAGAGTAGAGTAGAGCTGAGTAGAGTAGAGCAGAGTAGAGTAGAGCTGAGTAGTAATGAGCAAAGCTAAGTAGAGTTAAGCTAGGCTAAGCTAGGAAAAGCTAGGATAGGAAGGCTAAGCTAGGCAAAGTAAGGCTAGAGAAGAGTAGAGTTGAGTAGAGCTAAGCTAAGTGAGGCTAGGCTAGGTTATGTTAGAGTAGAGTGGAGTGAGTTGAGTAGGGTAGAGTAGACTAGACTAGAGTAAAGTGGAGCTAGGTTAGGCAAGGCTATGTTATGCTGGGCTAGGCTAAGGTAGGCAAGGTAAGGCTAGGCTAGAGTAAAGTGGAGTAAAGTATAATAGAGTAGAGTAAGGGTTGGTTAAGCTAACTTATGCTTGTCTAAGCTAGGCTAGAATAGAGTAGAGGAGAGTAGAGTAAAGTAGAGTAGAGAACAATAGAGTAGAGTAGAGCATAATAGAGAAGAATAGAGCCTAAAAGTGTAGAGCTGAGAAGATTAAAGTTGAGAAGGGTAGAGCTAGGATAGGCAAAGCTAGGCTAGGTTAGTGTAGAGTAGAGAAGAATAGAGTAGAGTAGAGCTAGTTTAAGCTAGGCTAAGCTAGGCCAGGCTTGGATCAGTTAGGCTTCGCTCGAGTAAAGTAGAGTAAAGCAGTACAGAGTTGAGTAGAACTCGATTAGGTTAGGCTAAGATAAGCTTGGCTAATGTACAATAACAAAGTAGATTAGAGTAGAGCATAACTAGGTTAGGCTAGGTAAGGTTAGGCATGGCTTGATTAGGCTATGAGAGAATGGAATAGAGTTGAGTAGAGTAGAGTAGAGTAGAGTACAGTTGGACTAGGTTAGGTTAGGCGAGACTAGGCTAGGATATAGTAGAGTAGAGTGAGTTAAGTAGAGTAGAGCAAAGTAGAGCTGAGCAAAACAGAGTAGAGAAGAGAAGAGTAAAGTAGAGCAGAGCAGAGTAGAGCAGAGTAGAGAAGAGCAAAGTAGAGTAGAGAAAAGCAGTGCAGAGAAGTGTAAAGTAAAGCAAAGGTTAGTAGGCTGAGCTAGTTTAGAGTAGAGTAGAGTAGTGCAGATATGGTAGAGTAGAGTTTTGTTAGGCTAGGTTAGGCTAAAAAGGCTAAAGTAGAGTAGAGGAAAGTAGAGCAGAGAAGAGAAGAGTAGAGTAGAGTAGAGCAGAGCAAGGTAGAGTAGAGCTGAGCAGAGTAGAGCAAAGCAGAGAAGAGAAGAGTAGAGTAGAGTAGAGAACAAAAAAAGTAGAGAAGAGTACAACAGAGTAGAATAATGCAGAGTATAGTAGACTAGGGCAGATTATAGTAGTGTAGAGCAATGTAAAGTAGAGTTGAGTAGAATAGAGTATAGGAGAGTACAACGGAGCTTGGATATGCTAGGCTAGACTTTGCTAGGCTAGGCTAGGATAGAGTGGAGTGAGTAGAGCTATGTTAGGCTAGGCTTGGTTAGAGTAGAGTAGAATATAGTAGAGTAGAGTAAAGTAGAGTAGAGTGGAGTACAGGAGAGTAGAGTAGAGTCGAGCTAGGTTAGGTTAGGCTAGAGTACAATAAAGTAGAGTATAGTAGAGTAGAGTAGAGTAGAGTAGAGAGGAGTAGAGTAGAGTAGAGTAGAGCAAAGCAGAGTAGAATAAAGCAGAACAGAGTAGAGAAGTGAAAAGAAAAGAAGAGCAGAGCAGAACAAATGAGTAGAGTAGTATAATAAAAAGTAGAGTAGTGCAAAGTAGTGCATAGCTGAGCAAAGTAGAGCAGAGTAGAGCTAAGATATTCTATGCTATGCTATGCTAGGCTAAGCTAGCTAGAGTAGAGTAGAGTAGAGTAGAGCTCAGTTAAGTGAGGTTAAGCTAGGGTAGGCTAGCTAGGTTAGGCTAGCCTAAGCAAGATTAGAGTAAGGTAGAGTAGACTATAATAGAGCTAGATTAGGTAATACTAGGCTTCAATAGGCTAGAGTAGAGTAGACTAGAGTAGAGTAGAGTAGAATAAGGTAGAGTAGAGTAGAGTAGAGTAGAGTAGAGCAGATAGAGCAGACCAAAGTAGAGTATAGTAGACTAAAATAGAGAACAACAAAGCAAAAAAAATCATAGTAGGTTAGAAGAGAGTAGTGCAGAGTAGAGCAAAGCTAGGTTAGGCTATGCTAGGCTTTGTTAGGCTTGGCTAGGCTAAAGTAGAGTAGATAAGAGTGGAGTAGAGAAGAGTAGAGAAGAGAAAAGTAGAGTAGGGTAGAGTAGAGTATACTAGAGCAGAGTAGAGTAGAGCAGTGTAGAGCAAAGCAGAGAAAAGTAGAGTAGATTAGAGCAGAGTAGAGTATAGTAGAGAAGAGAAAATCAGAGTAGAGCAAAAAAGAGTAGAGTAGAGCAAAGTTAGGCTAGGCTTGGCTTATCTAGGCTCAACTAGGCTAGAGTAGAGTATAATAGACAGAGCAAAGTAGAGTATAATAGAGTAAAGAAGAGCAGGGTAGAGAAGAGCATAGCTAGATTAGGTTTGGCAAGGCTATGCTAAGCAAGACGAGACTATAGTAGAATAGAGCTTGGTTAGGTTAGGTTATCCTAGGCTAAGATAGAGTAGAGTAGTGTAGTGTATAGTAGAGTAGAGAGGAGTAGAGTAGTGTAAAGTAGAGTAGAGTAGAGCTAGGTTAGTTTAGGCTGGGCCAGGTTAAGTTAGGCTAGGATAGGTTAGGCTTGCTTAGAGTAGACTAGAGTTGAGTAGTGCTGAGTAAAATAGAATAGAGTAGAGCTACATTAGGCCTGGCTAGCTAGAGTATAATAGAGTAGAGTGGAGTAGAGCAAAGCAAAGTAGTGTAGAGTAGAGCAGTGAATAGTAGAGAAGAGCATAATAGAGTAGAAAAAAGTAAAGCAGAGTAGAGCTTAGTAGGGGAAGCCAATCTAGGTTAGGTTATGCTAAGGCAGAGTAGAGTTCAGTAGAGTGTGATTAAGCTAGGCTAGGCAAGCTTAGAGTAGAGTAGAGTAGAGTTAAGTTAGGCTCGGCTAGGCAAGGGTAGGATAGGTTAGGGTAGGCAAGGCTAGCCTATGGAAGAGTGGAGTAGAGTAGAGTAGAGCTCAAAATGGTTAAGCTAGGCTAGAGTAGAGCAGAGTAGAGTATAGTAGAGCAGAGTACTGTAATGGAATAGAGTAGAGTACAGTAAGGCTAGGTTAGGTTATTTTGGGCTAGGCTAGGTAAGAGTAGAGTTGAGTAGTGTAGAGTAGAGTAAAGTAAAGAAGAGTAGAATAGAGGAGAGTAGAATAGAGTAGAGAAAAATAAAGTAGAGAAGAGCATAGCAACACAGAGCATGGTAGAGTAGAGCAGAGCTAAGTTATGTTCAGCTATGCTAGGCTAGGCAAGAGTAGAGTAGAGTAGAGTAGAGTAACGTTAGGCTAGGTTAGAGTAGAGTAGAGCAGAGTAGAGAAGAGTAGAGCTAGGCTAGGCTAAACTAGAGTACAGTAGAGCTAGGTAGGCTAGGCTAGGTTAGAGTAGATTAGAGTAGAGCATATTAGAGTATAGCTAGAGTAGAATAGTGTATAAAACTATGTCAGGCAAGATTAGGCTAGGCTCAATTTGTCTAGGTTAGGCAGGACTATGCTAAGCTAGGTTAGAGAATAATAAAGTAGAGTGGAGTAGAGTAGAGTAGAGCTAAGTTTGGCTTGGTTAGGCAAAACCAGAGTACAATAGAGTAGAGTAGAGTGTAGAGCAGATTAAAGCAGAGTAATATAGAGTAGTGTAGAGCAGAGGAGAGCAGAGCAGAGTTGAATGGAGTAGAGTAGAGCAATAAACAGAAGAGCAAAGCACAGTAGAGTAGAGAAGAGCTAGGTTTCGTTAGGCTAGGCTAAGCTAAGCTAGAGTAGAGTTTATAATGGTAGAGCTAGGTTAAGCTAGACTATACTAGTTTAGGTTAGAGTAGAGTAGAGTAGAGTAAAGTATAGCAGAGTTGAGCTAAGTTAGGTTAGGCTAGGCTAGAGTTTAGTAGAGTTTAGTAGAGTTGAGTAGAGTAGAGTAGAATAGAGCTCAGTTAGGCTAAGAAAGGCTAGGCTAGAGCATTATGGAGTAGAGTTGAGCATAGGAAAGAAGAGTAAAGCAAAGTAGAATAGAGTAGAGTAGAGTAGAGAAGATCAAAGTAGAGCAGAGTATATCAGAGCTGAATAGAGCAGAGACAAGTTAAAGCTTGGTTAGGCTAAGTTAGCTAGGTTAGGCTAGGTTAGAGTTAGGTAGAATAGAGTTGAGTAAAGTAAAGTAGAGTAGAGCTAGGTTAGCTAGGCTTGGCTATGCTATGCAAGGTTTTGGTAGGCTAGGCTATAGTAGGGTAGAGTAGAGTAAAGTAGAGTAGAGCTAGTTTAGGTTAGTTGAGGCTTGGTTAGGCTAAATTTGGCTAGTATGGAGTAGAGTAAAGTAAAGTAGAGCAAAGGAGAGCAAAGAAGAGAAGAGTAGAGCTGAGTAGAGTAGAGCAGAGCAGACCAAAGTTGGGTTAGGTTAGGCTAGCTTAGACTAGAGTAGAACAAGGTTAGGGTTGACTAAGCTAGGCTATGTTAGTAGAGTAGAGTAGAGTATAGTAAAGTAGAGTATAGTGGAGTAAAGTAAAGTATAGTAGAGTAGTGTTGAGTAGAGCAGAGTAGAGTAGAGTATAGTAGAGGAGAGGAGAGGAGAGTAGAGGAGAGGAGAGCAGAGGAGAGCATATTGAAGTAGAAAAAAGGAGATAAGTGTAGAGTAGAGTAGAGTATAATAAAGTAGAGCTAAGCTAGGTCAGGTTAAGCTAGGCTAGGCTATGCTAGGCTGGGCTAGAGTAGAGTAGTAGAGTAGAGTAGAGAAGAGATAGGTTAGGCTAGGTCAGGTTAAACTTGGCTAAGCTTGGCTAGAGTTTAGTAAAGTACAGTATAGTAGATTTGAGTAGAATATAGTATAGTATAATAGAGAAGAGTAGAGCACAGTAGAGTAAGGTAGAACAGAGCAGAGCAAAGCAGAGCAGAATACAACTAGGTTAGGCTAGGTTGAGTTAGGCTAGAGTAGAGTAGAGTAGATGAGAGTCGAGTAGAGTAAAGTGGAGTGGAGATGAGCTAGATCAGGTTAGGCTCGGCAAGGCTTGAGTAGCAGAGCACTAGGGTAAAGTAAGGTTAGGCTAGGCAAGGTGAAGCTAGGTTAGATTAGAATGGAGTAGAGTGGAGTATGATAGAGCAGAGTAGAGTAGGGCAGAGTAAAGTAAAGCAGAGATGAGCAGAGTAGACTAGAGCAAAGAAAAGCTGAGCAGAGGCAAGCATCACAGAGTGTAGCAGAGTAAAATGAAGCCAAGGAGAGCAAATTAGAGAAAAGAAAAGTAGAGTAGAGTATAGTACAACATAGCTAAGTTAAGTTGGTAGGGTTAGGCAAGATAGAGTAGAGTAGAGTAGAGTAGAGTAGAGTAGGGTAGACTAGAATATAGCTATGTTAGGTGAGGCTAGGCCAAGCTAGGCTAGAGTAGAGTAGAGCAGAGTTGGGTAGAAAGGGGCAAAGTAGAGCAGAGTAAGATAGAGCAGAGCAGAGCATAGTAAAGCATAGTAGAATAGAGTAGAGTAGAGTAGAGTAGAGCAGGGTAGAGCTAGGTTAGGCTTAATAAGGCTAGGTTAGTCTAGGCTTGGGTAGGCAAGATTAAAGTTGAGTAGTGTAAAGAAGAGTAGAGTAGGGTAGAGTTAGGTTAGCATAGGCAAAGCTAGGCTAGGCTAGGCTATGGTTGGCTAAGCTAGAGAAGAGTAAAGTATAGTAAATTATAGTAGAATAAAGCTGAGCTAAGTTAGGCTTGGCTAAGCTAGAGTACAGAGTAGAGAATAGTAGAGTAGAGTAGAGTATAGTAGAGCGGAGTAAAGTAGAGCATAGAATAGTAGAGCAGAGCGAACATAACAGAGTAGGGCAGTGTAGAGTATAGCTAGGTTAAGCATGGTTAGGCTAGGCTAAGCAAGGCAAGGCTAGGCTAGGTAAGGCAAGGCTATGGCAGAGTAGATTATAGTAGAGTAGAGCTTGGTTAAGCTAGGGAATGCTATGTTAGAGTATAGTAGACTCGGGTAAAGTAGACTAGAGTAGTGTAGAGCATAGTAGATTAGAGTATAATAGAGTAGAGCTACGTTATGCTAGGCCAGGCTATGTTAGACTTCGCTAAGGTAGGCTATGCTAGGCTAGGCTAGACTATAGTAGAGTGGAGTAGACTAAAGTAGAGCGAAGTTAGGCTAAGCTAGGCTAGGCTAGAGTAGAGTAGAGCATAGTATAGTAGAGTAGGGTAGTTTAGAGTAGAGTACAATAGAATAGAGAAGTGTACAGTATAGTAGACTTAAGGAGAGGTCAGGAGAGCAGAGGAGAGTAGAGCAGAGTAGAGGAGTAGAACTAAGCAATACAGTGTAGAGCTGAGTAGTGTAGAGTAAAGTAGAATGGAGAAGAGCTAAGTTAGGCTAGGATAGGCTAGGTGATGCTTGGCTAGGCTAGAGTAGAGTAGAGTAGAGTTGAATAGAGCATAATAGAGCAAAGTAGTGTAGAGTAGACTAGAGTAGAGTAAATTAGAGTAGACTAGAGTAGAGTAAAGAAGAGCATAAGAGAGTAGAGGAGAGCAAAGTAGAGTAGAGAAAAGCAAAGTATAGTAGAGTAGAGCAGAGTAGTGTAGAGCAAAGATAGGTTAAGCTAAGTAAGGCAAGAGTAGAGTAGAGTAGAGTAGGGCAGAGTAGGGTAGAGGAGAGTAGAGTTAAGTAGAGCAGAACGAGGTTAAGCTAGCAAAGCTAGAGTATAATAGAGTAGAGTAGAGTTGAGTAGAACAGAGTATGATAGAGTAGAGTTGAGCAGAGTAGAGCATAGCATAGAAAAATAGAATAGTGCATAACAGAGCAGACCAGAGCAGATCTAGGTTATGCTAGAGTAGGCTAAGTGAGGCTATAATAGAGAAGAGTAGAGTAGAGTGAAGTAGAGTAGAGTAAAGTAGAGCAAGGTTAGGATAGGCTAGGCTAGGTTAAATTAGAGTATAGTAAAGTAGAGTAGAGTAGAGTAGAGTAAAGAAGAGTAAAGCAAGGTTAGGCTAGGCTACCACAGACAAGGGTAGTCTAGGCAAGGCTAGAGTAGATTAGAAAAGAGTAAAGCAGATTAAAGTAGAGTTGGGTAGAGAAAAGTAGAGTTTGAGTAGAATATAGTAGAGTAGATTAGATTAGAGCTAGGTTAGGATAGGCAAGGTTAGGCTAAGCTAGGCTATGTTAGAGTAGAGTAGAGTAGAGTAGAGCATAGAAGAGTGGAGTAGAGCAGAGTAGAGCAATGTTGTGCATAACATTATAGGGCAGAGTAGTGTAGAGGAAAGTAGAGCAGAGTAATGCTAAGTTAGGCTAGGCTAGGCTAGGTTAGGCAAGGTTAAAAAAGGCTAGCCTAGGCTTGTTTAGAATAGAGTAGAGTAGATTAGAGTAGAGTAAAGCTAGCATAGGCTTGGCTAAGGTAGGCTTGATTAGGCTAGCCTAGCCTAAGCAATGTTAGGTTAGGCCATACTGGGCTATAGTAAAGTAGAGTAGAGTAAAGTTAGGTTAGGCTAGAGTATAGAATAGAGCAGAGTAGAGTAGAGCAAAGTAGAGTAAAGTAAAGTGGACCAGAGTAGAGAAGAGCAAAGCAAAGTAGAGAAAAATAGAACTAGGTTAGGCTAAGCTAGGCTAGGTAAGGTTATTCTAGAGTATAGTGCAGTAGAGTGGAGCTTGGTTAGGTATGGCAAGGCCCAGTTAAAATAAAGTAACATAGAGTAGAGTAGAGTAGAATATTGTAGAGTAAAGCTTGGTTAGGGTAGGCTAAGATAGGCTAGAGTAGAGTAGAGTAAAGCTGGGTTAGGCTAGGCTAGAGTAAAATAAAATAGAGTAGAGCAAAATAGAGTAGAGGAGAGTAAAGTAGAGCAGAGTAGAGTAGAGGAGAAGAGAGTATAGTGGAGGAGAGTAAAGTAGAGAAAAGTAGAGTAGAGCAGAAAACAGTATAAGAGCAGAGTAGAGAAATGTAGAGTAGAGTAGAGTAGAGTAAAGCAATATAGAGTAGAGTAAAATAGGGCTAGGTTAGCCTATCCTATGCTAATCTAGGCTTGGTTAGGATAGAGTAGAGTAGAGCTAAGATAGGCTAGGTTAGGTTAGAGTTGGCTAAGTTAGGTTAGAGTAGAGAAGAGTAGGGTAGAGTAGAGTACAGTAGAGGAGATTAAGGAATAGTAAAGCAAGGTTAAGCTATGTGAGGCTAGGCTAAGAAAGAATTGAGTAGAGAGGAGTAGAGTAGAGTATAGTAGAGCAAGCTTAGGCTAGGCTAGGAAAGGCTTGGCTAAACTAGGCAAGGCTAGGCTATGTTAGAGTAGAGTGGAGTCGAGTAGAGTAGTGTAGAGTACAATAGAGTAGAGTAGAGTAGAGTAGAGCTAGCTTAGGCAAGAATAGGTTAGCATAAGCTAGTAGGGTAGGCTAGGGTAGGCTAGGCTAAGCTATAGTGGAGTAAAGTAGGGTAGAGCTAGGTTAAGTTAAGCTAGGATAGTGTACAACAGAGTAGAGTAGGGTAGAGAAGAGAAGAGAAGAGCAATATAGAGTCTAGTGGAGTAGAGTAGAGTAGAGAAAAATAGAGAAGAGCAAAGGAGAATAGAGTAGAGCAGAGTAGAGCTAGGTTAGGCTAGGCTATGTTTTGTTAGAGTAGAGTAAAATAAAGCTAGGTTAGTTAAGGTAGGCTAGGCTAGGTTAGAGTGGAGTAGAGTAGAGTAGAGGAGAGTAGAATAGACTTGAGTCTAATGGTGTAGAGTAGAGCATAATAGAGTGGAGTAGAGCTAGTTAGGTTATGCTAGGCTAGGCTATAGTAGAGTATAGTAGAGTAGAGTAAAGCTCAGTTAGGCTAGGCTATGCCTCAATAGAGTAGAGTAGAGTAAAGTAAAACAAAGTAAAGCAAAGCAGAGAAGAGTAGAGCAGAGTGGAGAAGAGCAAAGTAGAGTAGACTAGAGCAGAGCAGAGCAGAGTAGAGTAGAATAGAGTAGAATAGAGTAAAGTAAAGAAGAGTAGAGCTTTGTTAGCCTAAGCAAGGCTATGCTAGGCTCATCTAGACTAGGTTAGAGAAAAGAAGAGTAGAGTAGAGTGAGTAGACTAGGGTAGAGTAGTGTAGAGTAGAGTATAGTAGGGTAGAGCTAGGTTATGCTAGGAAAGGCTAGGCTAGGTTAAGCTAAGTTAGAATAGACTAGAGTATAATAGAGTAGACCAAGGTTTGGTTAGGCTAGGCTAAGCTAACATAGAGTAGAGTAGAGTAAAGAAGGTTAGGGAAGACTAGAGCAGAGTAAAACATAGTAGAGCAAAGTAGATCAGAGAAGAGCAAAACAGAGTAGAATGGAGCATAGCAGAGTAGAGTAGAGCTGAACAAAGTAGAGCATAGCAAAGTTAGGTTAAGATAGGCTTGGCTAGGCTAAAGTAGTGTATAGTAGAGTAGAGTAGAGTAGAGAAGAATACAACAATATTAGGTTAGGCTAGGCTAGGTTAGAGAAGAGTAAGGTGGAGTAGAGTATAGTAGAGTATAGTAGAATAAATTAGAGTATGGCTAAGTTAGGCTAGGCTAGGCTAGGTTAGCCTTGGCTTGGCTAGAGTAGAGTATAGTAAAGTAGACTAGAGAAGAGTAGAGTAGAGAAGAGTAGATTAAAGTTGAGTAGAGTGAGGTTAGACAATGTTAGGCACGAGTATAGTGGAGTAGAGTAGAGCAGAGTAGAGCAGAGCAGAGTAGAGCAGAGAAAAGCAAAGAAAAGTATTACAGAGTAGAGCAGACAAGAGTAGAGTATAGTAGAGCTAGGTTAGGAAAGTCTAGGCTAAGCTAGGTTAGGATGTTATAAAGTAGAGAAGAGCTAGATTAGTTAGGTTAGGCTAGGTTAGAGAAGAGAATAGTAGAGAAGAGTAGAGTGGAGTAGAGTAGAGTAGAGTAGGGTGGAGTAGAGTAGAGCTAGGTTAGGTTAGGTTAGGCTAGGCTATTTTAGGATAGAGTAGAGTAAAGTGGAGTAGAGTAAAGTAGAGAAGATCAGAGTAGAGCAAAGTAGAGTAGAATAGAGCAGAGTAGAGTATAGTATAGCATAACAGAGCAAAGTAGAGTAGAGCAGAGCAAGGTTAGTCTATCTTATGATAGGCTAGGCTAGAGTTGAGTAGAGTAAAGTAAAGAAGAGAAGGATAGAGCAAGGTTTGGCTAGGTTAGGCTAGGCTCGACTATAGTAGAGTAGAGTAGGGAAAAGTAGAGTATAGTAGAGCGAAATAGAGTAGAGGCGAGTAAGGTAGAGCAAAGTAGAGTAGAGTAGAGGAGAGGAGAGTAGAGGAGAGTAAAGTAGAGAAAAGTAGACTTAAGCAGAAAAGAGTATAAGAGTAGAGCAGAGAAATGTAGAGTAGAGTAGAGTTGAGCAGAGTAGTATAGAGTAGACGAAAGTAAAATAGAGCTAGGTTAGGCTATCTTAGGCTAATCTAGGCTTGGCTAGGCTGAAGTTGAATTGAGTAGAGTGGAGAAGAGTTAGGTCAGGCTAGGCTAGGCTAGGGTTGGTTAAGCTAGGCTAGAATAGAGAAGAGTAGGGTAGAGTAGAGTATAGTAGAGTAGATTAAAGTATAGTAGAGAAAGGTTATGCTGTGTGAGGTTATGCTAGGCAAGAATTGAGTAGAGAGGGGAAGAGCAGAGTATAGTAGAGCAATCTTAGGCTAGGCTAGGCAAGGCTTTGCTAAACTAGGTAAGGCTATGCTATGTTAGAGTAGAGTGGAGTCGACTCTAGTTGAGTAGAGTAGTGTAGAGAAAAGTAGAGTATAGTAGAGTATAGCAGAGTAAAGTAGAGTGGAGCTAGGTTAGACTAGGCCAGGCAAGGCTAGGTTAGGGTCGATTAGGCTAAAGTATAGTAGAGTAGAGTAGAGTAGAGCTTGGTTAGGCTCAATTAAACAAGGCTAGGCCCAAGTAGAGTAGTATAGAGTAGAGTAGAGCAACACAGAGCAAAGCAGAGAAGAGTAGAGCTAGGTTATTCAAGGCTAGGTTAGGCTAGGCTCAGCTATAGTAGTGTACAGAAGAGCTAGGTTTGGCTAGGCTAAGCTAGAAAAGAGTAAAATAGATTAGAGTGGAGTGGACCAGACTGGAGTAGAGTGTAGTAGAGCAGAGAAGAGTAGAGTATGAGCTAACTGAGGTAAGGTTAAGCTAGGCTAGGCTAGGTTATAATAGAGTAGAGTAAAGTATAATAGAGTTGGGTTAGGCTAGGTTAGGCTAGAGTAAAGAGCAGAGAATAATAAGGCAGAGCAGGATAGACTAGAGTCGAGATGGGTAGAGTAGAGAAGAGTGGAGCAGAACATGGTATAATAGAGCAGAGTAAAGTGGAGCAGAACTTGGTTAGGCTAGGCTATGTAGGTTAGGCTTGGCTAGGCTAGGATAGGCTAGAGTAAAGTAGATTAAAGTAGAGGTTGGTTAGGTTATGGTATGCTATATTAGAGTAGAGTGGAGTCTAGTAAAGTTGGTTAGAGTAGAGTAAAGTAGAGTAGAGTAGAGTAGAGTATAATAGAGCTAGGTTAAGCTAGGCTACGATAGGCTAGGGTAGGCTAGAATAGAGTTGAGTAGAATAGAGTAGAGCTAGGTTAGGCTACTCAAGGATAGGCTAGGCAAGGCTAGATTAGATTAGAGTAAGGTAGATCTAGGATAGGCTAGGCTAGCCTAGAATAGAGTGGAGTATAGTATAGCAAAGTAGAGTAGTATAGAGAAGAGTAGAGTAGAGTAAAGTAGAGTAGAGTAGAGTAGAGTAGAGTAGAGAAGAGTAAAGTAGAGTAGAGTAGAGTAGACTAGAGTAGAGTAGTGTAGAAGAGAGGAGAGGGAGGAGAGTAGAGTAGAGTAGAGTGAAAGAGTAGAGCTAAGCAATACAGAGTAGTGTAGAGCAGAGTAGTGTAGAGCATAACAGAGTATAGTAGAGGAGAGCTTTGTTAGGTGGGTGTAGGCAAGTCTAATTTAGTCTAAGGTAGAGTAGAGTAGAGTAGAGTGGAGCTAGCTTAGGCTAAGCTAGGATAGGCTAAGCTGGACTAGGCTAAGCTAGGCTAAATTAGAGTAGAGTAGTGTAAAATAGAGTTGTTTAGTGTTAGATTATGCTAAGCTAGGCTACGCTTGTGTATGGTAGGGTAGAGTAATGTAGAGTTGATAGAGTAGACTAGGGAAGAGTATAGTAAAGTAAAGAGGAGTAGAGTGGAGAAGATAAGAAGAGAGGTGAGGGGAGGAGACAAGAGGGGAGGAGAGTCGGGGAGAGCATAACAGAGCAGAGTGGATTAGAGTAGAGCAGAGAAGAGAAGAGTGGAGCAGTGAAGGATAGAGTAGAGCAGAGTAGTGTAGACAAGAGTAGAGTAGAGAAGAGCGTAGTAGAGTGGAGAAGAGCAAAGCAGAGTAGAAAAAAGAAGAATAGAGCAGAGCAAGGTTAGGCTTGGCTAGGCTAGGCTGGGCTAGAGTAGATTATAATATAGTAGAGCAGAGCAGAGTAGAGTATAGCTTGGTTAGGCTAGGCTATTCTAGAGTAATGTATAGTAGAGTAGTGTAGAGTAGAGTCAGGTAGAATAGAGAAGAGTATAATAGAGTAGAGCATAATAATACATAACAAGCAGAGAAAAGTAGACCAGAGTAGAGCTAGTTTAGGCTAAGCTAGAGTAGAGTCGAGTAGAGTAGATTAGAGTAGAGTAGAGGAGAGCTAGGTTAGGATAGGCAAGACAAGGCTAAGTTAGAGTAGAGTATAGTAAAGTAAAGTAGAGTAGAGCTAGGTTAAGCAAGGTTAGGTAGGCTTGGCTAAGATAGGATAGGCTAAGCTATCTTAGAGTAGATTAAAGTAGATTAGAGTAGAGTAGAGTTGAGTAAAGTAGAGTAATGTAGAGTAGAGTAGAGTAGAGCTCGGTTTGGTTGGGCTAAGCTAGGTTAGGTTAGGCTAGACTAGGTTAGGCTAGGCTAGGCTAGAGTAGAGTAGAGTTAAGTAGAGTAGAGTAAAGTACTGTGGAGTAGAGTAGAGCTAGGTTAGGCTATGCTAGGTTTGGCATAGCTAGGCTAGGCTAGAATAGGGTAGAGTAGAGTAGAGTAGAGCAAAGAAGAGCAGAGGAGAGCAAAGTAGAGTTTAGTTATGCTAGGCCAGGTTAGGATAGGCTAAGTTACGCTACACTAGGCTAGGGTAGGTTAGAGTAAAGTCAAGCTGAGCTTTGTGGAGCAGAGCATAGTAGAGTACTTTAGAGTAGAGTAGAGCTGGGTTAGGGTAGGCTCAGCTAGGGTAGGCTGGGCTAGGATATGGTAGGCTAGGCAAGGCTAGCCTAGGCAAAGTAGAGTAGAGTATAGCTAGGTTTGGCAAGGCTAAGCTAGGCTAGGCTTGGGTACAGAGTAGATTAGCATAGAGTGGAGCAGAGTAGAGCAGAGCAGATTGGAGCAGAGTAGGGAAGAGAAAAGAAGAGTAGAGTAGAGAAGAGCTATGTTAGGTTAGGGTAGGCTTGGCAGCATAAGCTAGAGCGGAGTATTATGGAGTAGAGTAGAGTTGAGCTAAGTTATGCTAGGCTAGGCTAGAGTATAGTGGAGCAGAGTAGAGTAGAGTAGAGCAAAGAAGAGCAGTGTAGAGTAGAGCAGAGTAGAGTAAAAGGAGAGTAGAGCAGATGTAGTTTTGGGTTAGGCTGGGCTAGGCTAAACTTGGCATGGTTAGAGTAGAGTAGAGTAGGATAGTGTAGAGTAGAGTAGAGCTAGGTTAGGCTAAGCTAGGCTAAGCTAAGATAAGTTATTTTTGAGTATAATAGAGAAGAATATAATAGAGTAAATTAGAGTAGAGTAAAGTAGACTAGAGCTAGGTTAGGTAAGGCTAGGGTAGGCTAGGTTAGAATAGGCAAGGCTAAAGTATAATAGCATAGAATATTGTAGAGTAGAGTATAGTAGAGTAGAGTATAGTAGAGTTGAGTAGGGCTAGGTTAGGCTAGGCTAGACTAGGCTAGGCTTGGTTATACTAGGCTAGAATAGAGTAGATTAGAGTGGAGTAGAGCAGAAAATAGTAGAATAGAGTTGAGTTGAGTAGAGTAGGGCATAGTAGAGTAAAGTGGAGCAAAGCAGAGTATAGTAGAGTAAAGCAAAGTAGAGTAGAGTACAGCAAAGCAGAGCCAAGTTAGGTTAGGCTAGCTTAGCCTAGAGAAGAGTAGAGTAGAGTATAGCAAGGTTAGGCAAGAGCTAGGTACAGTAGAGCTAGGTAGGCTAGGTTAGAATAGACTAGAGTAGAGTATATTAGAGTAGAGCTAGAGTAGAATAGAGTATAGAACTAGGTTAGGCAAGATTAGGCTAGGCTCAATTTGTCTAGGTTAGGCAAGGCTATGCTAAGCAAGGCTAGAGTATAATAGAGTAGAGTGGAGTAGAGTAGAGTAGAGCTAAGTTAGGCTTGGTTAGGCAAAACTAGAGTACAATAGAGTATAGTAGAGTAGAGAAGAATAGAGCAGATTAGAGTATAGCAATACAGAGTAGTGCAGAGCAGAGGAGAGCAGAGCAGAGTTGAGTGGAGTAGAGTAGAGCAATAAAAAGAAGAGCAAAGCATAGTAGAGTAGAGAAGAGCTAGGTTTGGCTAGGCTAGGCTAAGCTAAGCTAGAGTAGAGTTTATTATGGTAGAGCTAGGTTAAGCTAGACTATGCTAGACTAGGTTAGAGTAGAGTAAAGTATAGTAGAGTAGAACTAAGTTAGGTTAGGCTAGAATAAGCTAGCCTACGCTAGGCTAGAGTTTAGTAGAGTTTAGTAGAGTTGAGTAGAGTTGAGTAGAGTAGAGTAGAGTAGAGTAGAGCACAGTTAGGCTAAGAAAGGCTAGGCTAGAGCATTATGGAGTAGAGTTGAGCATAGCAAAGAAGAGCAAAGCAAAGTAGAATAGGTAGAGTAGAGTAGAGAAGATCAAACTAGTGCATAGTAGATCAGAGCTAAATAGAGCAGAGCAGAGTAAAGTAGAGTAGAGCTTGGTTAGGCTAAGCTAGCTAGGTTAGGCTAGGTTAGGGTTAAATAGAATAGAGTTGAGTAAAGTAGAGTAGAGTAGAGTAGAGCTAGGTTATGTTTAGCGAAGCTATGCTAGGCTAAGAAAGAGTAGAGTAGAGTAGAGTTTTGTTAGGCTAGGCTAGAGTAGAGTAGGGCTGAGCAGAGAAGAGTAGAGGTAGGCTAGGCTAGACTAGAGTACAGTAGAGCGAGGTAGGCTAGGCTGTGTTATAGTAGAGTAGAGTAGAGCATATTAGAGTAGAGCTAGAGTAGAATAGAGTATAGAACTAGGTTATGCTAGATTAGGCTAGGCTGTATTTATCTAGGTTAGGCAAGTCTAGGTTATGCAAGGTTGGAGTATAATGGAGTAGAGTGGAGTAGAGTAGAGTAGAGGTAAGTTAAGCTTGGCTAGGCTAAGCTAGAGTATAATAGAGTAGAGTAGAGTAGAGAAGAGTAGAGCAGAGCAGAGTAGAGTAATGTAGAGTAGAGGAGAGTAGAGCAGAGTTTAGTGGAGTAGAGTAGAGCAATAAAAAGAAAAGCAGAGCATAGTAGAGTAGAGAAGAGCTAAGTTTGGCTATGCTAAGCTAAGCTAAGCTAGAGTAAAGTATATTATGGTAGAGCTAGGTTAAGCTAGACAATGCTAGACTATGTTAGAGTAGAGTAGAGCTAAGTTAGGCTAGGCTAGGGCAAGCAAGCTTAGGCTAGGCTAGAGTTGAGTACAGTAGAGTAAAGTAGAGCAGAGTAAAGTAGAGTAAAGCTCATTTAAGCTAAGCCAGGCTAGGCTAGAGTATTACAGAGTAGAGTTAAGCATGCAAAAAAGAGCAAAGCAAAGTAGAATAGAGTAGAGCAGAGCCGAAAAGAGCAAAGTAGAGCAGAGCAGATCAGAGCAGAATAGAGAAGTGCAAAGTAGAGTAGACTGAGGTAGAGTAGAGTAGAGCTAGGTTAATCTAGGCTAGGAAGGGCAAGGCTAAGGTAGGCGAGGCTAAGCTAGAGTAGAGTAAAGTAGAGTAAAATAGAGGTCGATTAGGTTATGCTTGGCATCGCTAGGCAATGCTAGTGTAGACTAGAGTAGAGCAGAGCAGGACAGAGAAGACTAGAGCAAAGCAAAGAAGAATAAGGTAGAGCAGAGCAAAACAGAGCAAAGCATAGTTGAGCGAAGTAGTGTAGAGAAGATTAGAGTTAGGTTATGCTAACCTAGGCATGGTTTGGCTAAGTTTAAAGTAGATTAGAGTATAGTATAGTTGAGTAGGTTAGAGTAGAGTAGAGTTTAGCAAAGTAGAGTAGAGAAGAGTAAAGTGGAGTAGAGAAGAGCAAAGTAGAGTAGAGTAGAGCAAAGCAGAACAGAGTAGAGAAGAGCAAAGTAGAGTATAATAGAGTAGAGCAGAACAGAGTAGAGCAGAGTGGACTAGAGTAGAGTAGAGCAGTGTAGAGTAGAGTAGCACTAGGTTAGGCTTAGTTAGGCTAGGCTTGGTTAGGCTAGGATAGGTTGGAGTTTAGTAAAGTTGAGTAGAGAATAGTAGATTAGAGTAGAGTAGAGAAGAGTCGGGTATAGTATAATATAATAGAGTAAAGTAGAGTAGAGTAGAGCAAGGTTTATCAAGGGTAGGTAGGGCTATGATATGCTAGGCTTAGCTAAGCTAGGCTAGAGTTTAGTATAGTAGAGTAGTGTAGAGTAGAGAAGAGTAGAGCTAGGTTACGTTAGGCTCAGCAAGGTTAAAGTAGTAGAGTATAAGAGAGTGGAATAGAGTTGAGAAGATCATAGTAGAGTAGAGTAGAGCAGAGTATAGTGAGTAGAATAGAGCAAATTGGAGCAAAGTAGAGCAGAGTAGAGTAGAGTAGAGTAGAGTAGTGTAGAGTAGAGTAGAGAGAGTAGAGCTGAGCTAAGTTAGGCTACACATGGCAAGGTTAGCCTAGGCTTGAGTAGAGTAATGCAAGGTGGAGTGAAGCAGAGTAGGGCATAGTAATAAAATATGGAGTAGAGCATAGTAGATTAAAGTAGAGCAAGGTTAGGCTAGGCATGGCTAGGTTAGGCTAGAGTAGAGTATGGTAAGGTAGAGCTAGGTTAGGCTATGCTAGGCTCTACTTGGTTAGAGCATAGTAGAGTAAAGTATAATAGAGTTGAGTATAGAAGAGAAGAGTGTAGTAGAGCTAAGTTAGGCTAAGCTAAGGTATAATAGAGTAGAGTAGAATAGAATAGAGTAGAGCATAGTAGAGTGGTATAGAGTAGAGTAGAGTAGAGTAGAGCTAGGTTTGGCAAGGCTAGGCTAGGCTAGGCTAGAGTAGAGTAGAGCAAAGTAAAGTAGAGCTATGTTTGACAAGGCAAGGCAAGGCTAAGTTAGAGTAGAGTAGAGTGGAGTAGATTAGAATACAGTAAAGTAAAGTTAAGTAGAGTAGAGCCAGGTTAGGCTGGGTTAGGCTAGGCAAGGCTTTGCTAAGGTTGGCTAGGGTAGGCTAGAGTAGAGTAGTATAGAATGGAGTGGAGGATTTGAGTAGAGTAGAGTAGAGCTAAAATAGGCAAGGCTCGGCTAAGTTATGCTAAACAAGGCTAGAGTAGAGTACAATAGAGTATAGAAGAGTAGAGCAGAGCAAAGTAGAGCAGGGAAGGGTAGAGTAGAGTAGAGAGAGTAGAGCAGAGTAGAAAAGAGTAGAGCATAGTAGGGCTCGGTTAGGCTACGCTAGGCTTGGTTAGAGTAGAGTAGACTAGAGTAAAGTATAACAGAGTAGAGTAGAGGAGTAGAGTAGAGCTAGGTTAGGCTAGGCTTAGCTAGAGTGTGAAAGAGTAGAGTAGAATAGAATAGAGCAGGGCAGAGTAGAGTAGAGTAGTGTTGGGCAGAGCAGAGTAGAGTTGAGCTAGGTTTAGCCAGGCTAGGCTAGAAAAAGTAGAGAAGAGCAGAGTAGAGTAAGGTTATGTTCGACTAGGCTTGGCTAGGCTAAGCTAAAGTGGAGTAGAGTAGAGTAGATTTGAGTAGAGTAAAGTAAAGTTAAGTAGAGTAGAGCTAGGTTAAGCTAAGCTAGGCTAGGCTAGGCTTTGGTAAGGTTGGCTAGGCTAAGCTAGAGTAGAGTAGAATAGAGTAGAGTGGAGTATTTTAGAGTAGAGTAGAGCTAGAATAGGCTTGGCTAGGCTAGGTTATGCTAAACAAGGCTAGAGTAAAGCATAGTAGAGTAGAGAAGAGTAGAGCAGAGCAGAGCAGAGAAGAGTAAAGTAGAGTAGAATAGAGTAGAGCAGAGTAGAGTAGAGCAGAGCAGAGTAAGGCTAAGTTAGGTTAGGGTATAGTAGAGTAGTGTAGAGTAGAGTAGAGCTAGGTTGGGCTACGCTAGGCTAAGGATTTAGTCGAGTAGAATAGAGTACAGTAGAGTAGCGTGGAGTAGAGTAAAGTATAGTAGTATAGAGTAGAGCAGAGTTAGGTTGGGCTAGGCTAGGCTAAGCTAGGATTTAGTCGAGTAGAACAGAGTACAGTAGAGTAAAGTAGAGTAAAGTAGAGTATAGTAGAGTATAGTAGAGGAGAGTAGAGTAGATCAAGGTTAGGCTAGGCTATGCTAGAATAGATTAGGCAAGGCTAGAGTGGAGTAGAGTAGATTACAGTTGAGTAGAGTAGAGTAGAGTAGAGCTATGTTAGGCTTCCTTGGCTAAGCTAGAGTATAATAGAGTAGAGTAGAGCAGAGCAAAGAAGGGTAGAGCAGAGTAGAGTTAGGATAAGCTAGGCTAGAGTAGAAAAGAGTATAGTAGAATAGAGTAGAGTAGAGTCTAATAGTGTAGAATGGAATAGAGTAGAGTAGAGTAAAGTAAAGCTAGGTTAGGGCAGGTGAGGCTAGGCTAGGTTAGAGTAGAGTAGTGTAGTGTAGAGTAGAGCAGATTAATGTAATGTAGAGTAAAGGAGAGTAGAATAGAGTAGAGGAAAAGATAGCAGAGAAGAGTAGAGTAAGGCAGAGCATAGCTGAGTAGAGAAGAGCAACATATAACAGAGTAGAACAGAGCTAGGTTTGGTTCGACTAGGCTAGGCTAGAGTAGAGTGGAGTAGAGTTAGGTTAGGTTAGCATAGGCTAGGATAAGTAAAACAACAATAGAGTAGAGTAGACTAGAATAGAGTTGAACGTAACAAAGTAGAGCTCAGTTAGGCTAGGCTAGACTAGAGTAGAGTAGAGCTAGGTAGGTTAGGCTAGGCTAGGCAAGGATAAAGTATAATAAAGCAGACGAGAGTAGAGTAGAGCAGATTAGAGTAAAGCTAGAGTAGAGTAGAGTAGAATGAGGTTAGGCTAGGTAAAGGTAGGATAGGTTAGGCTAGGCTATGTTAGGCTAGCCTAGAGAATAGTAAAATAGAGTTGAGCAGAGAAGAGCTAGGTTAGGTTAGGCTGGAGTACAATAGTATAGAGTAGAGTAGAGAAGAATAGAGTAGAGTAGAGCAAAGTAGAGTTGAGCATTACAAAGCAGAGCAGAGTTGAGCAGAGCATAGCGGAGCAATAATAAGCAGAGTCGAGCATAGTAGTGTTGAGTAAAGCAAGGTTAGGCTAGGCTAGGTAAGGCTAAGCTAGGCTAGGTAAGGCTATGCTAAACAAGAGTAGAGTAGAGTAGGGTAGAGCAAGGTTAGGCTAAGTTAGAGTAGAGTGGAGTAGAGCAGGGTAGAGTAGAGTAGAGTAGAGTGGAGCAAGGTTAGGGAAGGCTAGGCTACACGAGGGTAAGCTAGGCTAGGATATGCTAGAGTTGAGTAGAGTAAAGCAGGGTAGAGCTCAGTTAGGATACTCTAGGGTAGGCTAGCTTATGCTAGAGCAGAGTAGAGTAGAGTTGAGTAGAGCAAAGAGGAGCAAAGCAGAACAAAGAAGAGGAAAGTAGAGTAGAGTAGAGCAAAGCAGAATAGAGTAGAGTAGAGTAGAGCAGTTTAGAGTAGTGTGGAATGGAGCTAGATTATGCTATGCTTAGTTAGGCTAGGTAAGGGTAGGCTAGGTTAGAGTTTAGTAGGGTAGAGTAGACTAGAGTAGAAGTATAGTAACATAGAGAGGAGAGAAATGAAGAAGGGAGGAGAGGAGAGTAGGTTAGAGCAGAGCATAGCAGAGTAGAGCAAAGTAGAGCAGAGAAGAATAAAGTAGAGTAGAGTAAATTAGAGAAGAGATTAGTGGAGCAGGGATGAGCAAAGCTATTTTAGGTTAGGCTAGGTTAGAGTAGAGCAGAGTAGAGTAGAGTAGAGTAGAGTAGAGCCAAGCTTGGTTAAGTTAAGTTATGCTAGGCAAGGCTAGGCTAGGCTATAATAGTGTAATAGAAAAAAACATAATAGAGTATAGCTAGGTTAGGTTACATTAAGCTTGGTAAGTCTAGGCTAGAGTAGAGTAGAGTAGAGCCAAGCTTGGTTAAGTTAGGTTATGCTATGCAAGGCTAGGCTAGGCTATAGTAAAGTAATAGAAAAAAGCATAGTAGAGTAGAGCTAGGTTAGGTTAAGTTAAGCTTGGCAAGTCTAGGCTAGAGTAGAGTAGAGCAGAGCAGAGTAGAGTGGAGTAGAGAAAAGTATAGCAGAGTAGAGAAGAGTCGAGTAGAGCAGAGTAGAATAGAGCAGAGCATAGCAGAGTAGAGCAAAGCAGAGTATAGTAGAGTTGAGTAGAGTAGAGCAGAGTAGTATAGAATAGAGCAGAGTAGAGTAGAGTAGAGAAGAGCAGAGTAGAGTAGAGTAGAGTAGAGTTAGGAAGAGTAGAGTAGAATGGAGTAGAGAAGGGTAGAGTAGAGTATAATAAAGCTAAGTTTGGTTGGGCATAGCTAGCTAGGCTAAGCTAGGCTTGGATAGGATAGGCTAAGCAAGGGTAGAGTAGAGTAGAGTAGACTAGTGTATAGTAAAGAAAAGCTAGGTTAGGCTAGGCAAGGTTAAGCTAGAGTAAAGTGGAGCTTGGTTATGTTAGGCTAGGCTTGGTTAGAGTAGAGTAGAATAAAGTAGAGTAGATTAAAGTAGTTTAGAGTATAGTAGAGTAGAGCTAGGTTAGGCTAGGCTAGGCTAGATTAGGCTAAGCTATACTAAAGTAGAATAGAATAGAGTAGATTAGAGAATTGTAAAGAAGTGTAGAGTAAAGTAGATTAGAGCAGAGTAGAGTAGAGGATAGGAGAGTAGAGCAGAGTAGAGGACAGGAGAGTAGAGCAGAGCAGAGAAGAGTTTGATTAAGTAGAGTAGAGAAAAGATTAGTAAAGTAGAGCAAAGCAAAGTTGAGTAGAGCATATAACAGTTGAGTAGAGCTGAGAAGAGTAGAGCAAAGTAGAGCAAAAACAAAGTAGAGTAGGGTAGAGTCAAGCAGGGCACTGTAGAGTAGAGCAATGCATAGGAAAGCAAAGCAGAGCACAGTAGTGCAAAGCAGAAGAGTAGAGCAGAGCAATACAGAGCAGAGCAATGTAGAGCAAAGCAATGTTGGGTAAAGAATAGTAGAGTAGAGTAGAGCAAAGTAAAACATAGTAGAGCTTAGTTAGGCTAAGGTATATTAGGCTAGGCTAGGCTAGGCTTCATTAGAGTAGAGAAGAATAGAGTATAGTAGAATAAAGTGGAGTAGAGTAGGCTAGAGTAGAGTAGATTATAATATGGTATAGTAGAGTAGAATAGAGTAGAGTAAAGTAGAACTAACTTAGACTAGGCTAGGTTATGCTTGACTAGAGTCGAGTGGAGTAGAGTAGAGTAGAGTAGGGCTAGGTTAGGTTAGGTAAGGCTAGTCTAGGCTAGGCTTGGCTCTAGTTTAGTAGAGTAGTATAATAGAGTAGAGTAGAGCTAAGCAGACCAAAAATAGAGTAGAGCAGAGCAAAGCAGAGAAGAGCATAATAGAACAGAGAAGAGAAGAGTAGAGCAGAAAAGAGCTAGGTTAGGCTAGGCAAGGCTAGAGTATAGTAGAGTAGAGTAGAAAAGGTAGAATATAGTAGAGTAAAATAGAGAAGAATATAAAAGAGTAGAGTAGAGTAGAGTAAAAAAAGTAGAGTTGAGCAAAGTAGAGCAGAGCACAGTTAGATTATGCTAGGCTAGGCTAGGTTAGGTTAGAGTAGAGTATAATAAAGTAGAGTTGAGTAGAATAGAGTAGAATAGAGTAGAGTAGAGTAGAGCTAGGTTAGGCTAGGCTAGTCTTAGGTCAGTTAGGCTTCGCTATACTAGGCTAGAGTAGAGTTTAGTATATTAGAGTAATGTAGAGTTGAGCTAGGTTAGGCTAGGCTATGCTAGAGTATAGTAGAGCAGAGTAGAGTAGAGTAGAGTGGAGAGTAGAATAGAGTATTGTAGAGATAGGTTAAACTAGGCTTGGCTAGTGTAGAGTAGTGTAGAGTAGAGTAGAGTAGTGTAGACTAGAGTAAAGTATAATAGAATAGAGCTTAATTAGGCTATGCTAGGCAATGCCAGAGTAGAGTATAGTAGAGTAGAATGGAGTAGAGCAGGAGCTGAGTAGAGTTGAGTAGAGCATAGTAGAGCAAAGTAGAGTTGAGCAGAGCAGAGCAGACCAATGTAAAGCAATGTTAGCCTAAGCTAGACTAGGTTATGCTAGGGTTAATAATAGAGTAAAGTAAAGTTGAGTAGAGTATAGTATAATGGAGTAGAGTAGAGTAGAGCGAGGTTAGGTTAGGCTTGGCTAGGTTAGAGTAGAGTAGAGTATAGTAGAGTAGAGTAAAGTGGAGTAGAGGAGAGCTTGGTTAGGTTAAGCTAAGCTAGGCTAGACTAGGCTATGCTTTGTTAAAGTTAGTTAGAGTTGAGCAGAGCATGGCAAAGAATAGTAGAATAGAGCAGAGTAGAGCTAAGTTAGGCTGGACTAGGCTAGGGTAGGGTTGAGTAGAGTAGAGTAAAGTTGAGCTAGGTTAGGTTAGGCTCTGCCAAGCTAGAGTAGAGTAGTGTAGAGTAGAGAAGAGTAGAGTAGAGCTGAGTAGAGGCATAGTAGAGTATAGTAGAGCTGGATATAGTAGAGTAGAGCATAACATAGTAGAGCAGAGCTATGTTAGGTTTTGTAAGGCTAGAGTGGAGTAGAGTAAAGTAGAGTACAATATAGTAGAGTAGAGTAGAGCTTTGTTAGGCTATGCTGAGTTAGGTTAGGCTAAACTAGGCTAAAGTAGAGTAAAGCAGAGTACAGTAGAGTAGAACTGGGCACAGTAGAGCAAAGCAAAGTAGAGCAGAGTTAGAGTAGAGCAGAGCAGAGTAGAGCAGAGCATAGCTTAGTAGAGTAGAGCATAGCTAGGTTAGGTTAGGCTAAGCTATAGTAGTATAGAGTAGAGCTAACTTTAGCAAAGCTAGGCTTGGTTAGGGTAGCATAGAGTAGAGTGGAGCATATACTAGAGGAGAGGAGAGTAGAGGAGAGTAGAGTATAGGAGGGTAGAATTATGTTATTTTAGGTTAGGCTATTTGAGGCTATGCTAGGTTTGGGTAGGATAGGCTATGGTAGAGTAGAGTCAAGTAGAGTAGAGCAGAGTAAGGTTATGCTAGGCTAGGCTAAGCTAGGCTATGTTAAAATAGAGTAGAGTAGGGTAAAGTAGACAAGAGTAGAGTAGAGTAGAGTAGAGCATAGTAGGGGTAGAGTAGAGCAGAGTAGAGTAGAGTAAAATAGAGTAGAGTAGACTAGAGGTCGATTAGGAAAGGTTTGCTTAGGGTAGGCTAAGTTAGGGTAGAGTAGAGTAGAGAAAAGTTAGGCTAAGCTAGGCTAGAGTTTAGTATAGTAGAGTAGAGCAAAGTAGAGCAGAGCAATAGAGCAGATTAGAGCTGAGCAGAGCAGAGCTAGGTTAGCTTAGGCTAGGCTAGGCTGAACTAAGCTAGGTTAGAGTAGAGTAGAGTAGGGAAGAGTAGAGTGGAGAAGAGCTAGGTTGGGTTAGGCTAAGTATGAGTAGAGTATAATAAAGTAGAGTATATTAGAGCATAGTAGAGTTCAATAAATAGGAGTAGTGTCAGGTTAGGATTGGCTAGGCTAGATTAGGCTAGTCAAAAGTATAGCAATATAGAGTAGAGTTGACTAGAGTAAAGCTAGGTTAGGCTAGGGTAGTATAGGGTAGAGTAGAGTAAGGTTAGGCTAGCTAGGCTAAGTTAAAGTGGTTAGGTTAGGCTATACTAGGCAAAGCTAGGGTAGAGTTTGGTTGAGTAGAGCAAAGTAGAGTAGAGTAGAGTAGGGAAGAGCAGAGCAAAATATAGCAGAAAAGAGAAAAGCAAAGTAGAAAAGAGTAAAGTAGCATAGAGTAGAGCAGAGTAGAGCTTGGTTAGCCAAACTTAGGAAAAGCAAGGCTATGCTAGGTTAGTCTCATTGGAGTAGAGTATAGTGGTGTAGAGTAGAGTATAGAAGAGCAGAGTAAAGTAGAGTAAAGTAAACTAGAGTAAAGCAGACAAGAGTAGAGTACAGCAAAGTAGTGCAAAACAGAGTAGAAGAGCAAAACTGAGATATATAGAGTAGAGCAGAGATGAGTAGAGTAGTGAAGAGCAGAGCTTAGCAATGCAGAGTGGAAAAGAATAGAGCTAGGTTATGCTAGGGTGGGCTAGGTGGGGCTAGTCTAGGCTAGAGTGGAGTAGAGTATAGTAGAGTAAAGTAGAGCTAGGTTAGGCTAGGATAAACTAGACTAGAGTAGAGTGGACCAGAGTTGGGTAAAGTAGAGCTAGGTTAGGCTAGACTTGGTTAGAGTACAATAGAGTAGAGTAGAGTAGAGCAGAGTAGAGCAGAGCAAAGTAGAGCAGGGCATAGTAGAGTAGAGTAGAGTAGAGTAAAGTAGAAGAGAGAAGAGAAGAGTAGAGCTAAGTTAGACTAGGCTAGGCTATGTTAGCTTAAGCTAGGCTCGGCTAACCTTGAGTAGAGTAGAGTAGAGTAGAGTAGTGTAGAGATTAGTAAGGTCAGGTTAGGCTAATTAGGCTAGGCAAGGCTAGGCAAGACTGGGCTCAAGTAAGAGAGCATAGAAGAAGTAGAATAGTGTTAGAGTAGGCTAGGCAAGGTTAGGCTAGGCTAGAATAGAGTAGAGTAGAGTAGAGCAGAGTATGATAGAGCAGAGTAGAATAGTGCAGAGTAGAGTTTAGCAGAGTAGAGCAGAGTAGAGCCGAGCTGAGAAGAGACAGAGCAGAGTAGAGTAGAATAAAGCCAAGGAGAGCATAGTTGAGAAGAGAAAAGTAGAGCAGAGCAGAGTAGACCATAATTAGGTAAGGTTGGTAAGGCTAGCTTAGAAAGAGTAGAGCAGAGTAGAGTAGAGTAAAGCAGATTAGGGTAGAGTAGAGTAGAGCTAGGTTAAGCTAGGCTAGGCTAGGTTAGAGTAAAGTGGAGTAGAGTAGAGTGGGCTAGAGTAGACTAGACTAGACAATACTGAAGTAGAGTAGAGTAAAGTAGAGTTGAGTAAATTAGAGTAGGGTAGAGTAGAGTAGAGTTTTGCTAGGTTTGGCTGGGCTAAGCTGGGCTTGGCTAGGCTAGGCTAGGTAAGAGAGAGTAGAGTAGAGTAGCGTAGAGTAAAGAACCATTAAAGCTAGATTAGGCTGGGCTAGGCTTGGCAAGGCTAAGCTAGGCTAGAGTAGAGTAGAGTAGATGTTAGCAGAGTAGAGCAGGATAGAAACGAGTAAGACAGAGCAGAGTAAGATAGAGCAAAGTAAGGCACAGTCGAGCAAAGCAGAGCAGGGTAGGGTTAGAGTAGAGTAGAGCAACGTAGTGCTAAGTTAGGCTGGGCTAGAGTTGAGTGAAGTAGAGTAGAGCTAGGTTAGGCTAGGCCTTGCTATGCTAAGCTAGGCTTTTTTAGGCTAGGCTATAGTATGGTAGATTAGAGTAAAGTAGAGCTAGTTTAGGCTAGGCGAGGCTTGGTTAGGCTAAATTAGGCCAGTATGGAGTAGAGTAGAGTAAAGTAAAATAGAGCATAGTAGAGTAGAGAAGAGAGGAGCAGAGCAGAGTAGATTAGAGCATAAAAAACAAAAGTTGATCTAGGTTAGGCTAGGTTAGAGTAGTGTAGAGCTAGGTTAGTGTCGACTAAGCTAGGCTAGGCTAGAGTAGAGTAGAGTAGAGTGGAGAAGAGTAGAGTATAGTAAAGTAGAGTGTAGTGGAGTAAGGTAAAGTATATTAGAGTAGTGTTGAGTAGAGTAAAGTAGAGTAGAGTATAGTATAGTAGAGGAGAGGAGAGGAGAGCGGAGGAGAGCAGAGGAGAGTAGATCAGAGTAGAGAATGGGAGAGAAGTGTAGAGCAGAGTAGTGTATAATAGAGTAGAGCTAAGCTAGGTCAGGTTAGGCTAGGTTAGGCTAAGCTAGGCTGAGCTAGAGAGGAGTAATAGAGTAGAGTAGAGCTAGGTTAGGCTAGGTCTGGTTAGACTTGGCAAAGCTTGGCTAGAGTATAGTAGAGTATAGTATTTTAGAGTAGAGTAGAGTATAGTATAGTATAATAGAGAAGAGTAGAGCAAAGCAGAGTAAGGTAGAGCAGAGTAGAGTAGAATAGAGCTAGGTTAGGCTAGGCTAGTTAGGCTTGAGTAGAGTAGAATAAATTAGAGTAAAGTGGGGTAGAGATGGGCAAGGTTAGGTTAGGCTCGACAAGGCTAGGCTATGCAAGGCTCTAGCAGTAGAGCAGAGTAGAGTTGAGTAGAGTATAGTAGAGTTAGCCTAGGAAAGGTTAAGCTTGATCAAAGTAGAGTAGAGTAGAGTATGATAGAGCAGAGCTAAGTAGAGCAGAGTAAAGTAAAGTAGAGATGAGCAGAGTAGAGTAGAGCAAAGAAAAGCTGAGCAAAGACAAGCATCACAGAGTAGAGCAGAGTAGAATAAAGCCAAGGAGAGCAAAGCAAAAAAAAGAAAAGAAAAGCAGAGTATAATAGAACATAGCTAGGTTAGGTTAGTAAGGCAAGGCTAGATAGAGTAGAGTAGAGTAAAGTAGAGTAGGTATAGTAGAATATAGCTAGGGTAAGTGTGGCTAGGCTAAGCTAGGTTGGAGTATAGTAGAGTAGAGTAGAGCAGAGCTGAGTAGAAACTGCAAAGTAGAATAGAGTAAGGTAGCGCATAGCAGAGCATAGTAAAGCATAGAAGAGTAGAGCAGAGTAGAGTAGAGCAGAGTAGAGCAATGTAGAGCTAGGTTAGGCTTAATAACGCTAGGTTAGTCTAGGCTAGGCTAGGCAAGATTAGAGTAGAGTAGTGTAGAGAAGAGTAGAGTAGAGTAGAGTAGAGCTAGGTTAGCCTAGGCTAAGCTAGGCTAGGCTAGGCTATGATTGGCTAAGCTAGAGAAGAGTAAAGTATAGTAAAGTAGTATGAAGTAAAGCTGAGCAAGGTTAGGCTTGGCTAAGCTAGGCTAAGCTAGAGTACAAAACAGAGAATAGTAGAGCAGAGTAGAGTATAATAGAGCAGAGTAGAGTAGAGCAGAGAATAGTAGAGCCGAACATAGCATAACAGAGTAGAGTAGAGTAGAGTACAGCTAGGTTAGGCTTGGTTAGGCTAAGCTAAGCAAAGCAAGGCTAGGCTAGGCAAGGCTAACCTATTGTAGAGTAGATTATAGTAGAGTAGAGCTTGGTTAAGCTAGGTAAGGCTATATTAGAGTATAGTAGACTTGGGTAAAGTACATTAGAGTGTGTAGAGTAGAGTAGAATAGAGTATAATAAAGTACAACAAAGTTATGCTAGGTCAGGCTATGTTAGACTTCGCAAAGGTAGGTTATGCTAGGCTAGGCTAGACTATAATAGAGTGGAGTTTAGTAAAGTAGAGCTAAGTTAGGCTAAGCTAGGCTAGGTTAGGTTAGGCTGGAGTAGAGTAGAGTATAGTATAGTAGAGTAGAGCAGACTAGAGTAGAGTGTAGCATAGTAGAGAAGAGCAAAGTATAGTAGTGTTAAGGAGAGGCCAGTGGAGAATAGGAGAACAGAGCAGAGTAGAGGAGTAGAACTAAGCAATACTGTGTAGAGCAGAGCAATCCAGAGTAGAGTAGAATAGAGAAGAGCTAGGTTAGGCTAGGGTAGGCTAGGTGATTCTTGGCTTGGCTAGAGTAGAGTAGAGTAGAGAGAGTAGAGTCGAGCAGAGCATAATAGAGCAGAGCAGAGTAGAGTAGACCAGGACCAGAGTAGAGCAGACTAGAGTAGACTAGAGTAAACTAGAGAAGGGCATAAGAGAGTAGAGGAGAGCAAAGTAGAGTAGAGAAAAGTAGATTAGAGTAGAGTAGAGCAAAGTAGTCTAGAGCAAACATAGGTTAGCCTAAGTTAGGCAAGAGTAGGGTAGAGTAGAGTAGGGTAGAGTAGGGTAGAGTAGAGTAGAGTTAAGTAGAGTAGAGCGAGGTTAGGCTAGCAAAGCTAGAGTATAATAGAGTAGAGTAGAGTTAAGAAGAGCAGAGTCGGCTAGAGTAGAGTAGGGCATAGCAGAGCATAACATAGTAGAACAGAACAGTGCAGAACAGAGAAGACCAGAGTAGAGCTAGGATATGTTAGGCTAGGCTATATGTGGCTATAATAGAATAGAGTAGAGTAGAGTAAAGTAGAGTAGACCAAGGTTAGGATAGGCTAGGCTAGGTTAAATTAGAGTGGAGTAGAGTAGAGTAGAGTAAAGAAGAGTAGAGCAAGGTTAGGCAAGGCTGGGCTAGGCTACCATAGGCTATTGTAGTCTAGGCAAGGCTAGAGAAGATTAGAAAAGAGTAAAGCAGATTAGAGTAGAGTTGGGTAGAGAAAAGTAGAGTTAGAGTAGAATACAACAGAGTAGATTAGAGTAGAGTAGAGCAAAGTTAAGCTAGGCAAGGTTAGGCTAAGCTAGGCTAGGCTAGAGTAGAGTAGAGTAGAGCAGAGCATAGAAGAGCAGAGCAAAGTAGAGTAATGTAGTGTATAACATTACAGGGTAGAGCAGAGTAGTGTAGAGAAAAGCAGAGTAGGGTTAAGCTAAGTTAGGCTAGGCTAGGTTAGGTTAGGTTAAAAAAGGCTAGGGTAGGCTTGTTTAGAGCAGAGTAGAGTAAATTAAAGTAGAGTAGAGCTAGGTTAGGCTTGGCTAAGATAGGCTAGACTAGGCTAGGCTTGCATAAGCAATGCTAGGTTAGGTCGTGCTAGGCTATAGTAGAGTAAAGTAGAGTAGAGTAAAGTTAGGCTAGGCTAGAGTACAGAGCAGAGTAGAGTAAAGTAGATCAAAGTAGAGCAAAGAAAAGTGGACCAGAGTAAAGAAGAGCAGAGCATAGCGAAGCATAGCATAGCAGAGTAGAAAAAATAGAGCTAGGTTAGGCTATGCTATGCTAGGCTAGGTAAGGTTATTCTAGAGTATAGTGTAGTAGAGTAGAGCTTGGTTAGGCAAGGCAAGGCCCAGTTAGAGTAGAGTAGAGTAGAATATTATAGAGTAAAGCTTGGTTAGGCTAAGCTTAACTAAGGTGAGCTAGGCTAGGCAAGGATAGGCTAGAGTAGAGTAGAGTAGAGTAAAGCTAGGTTAGGCTTGGCTAGAGTAGAGTAAAGTAAAATTGAGTAGAGCAAAATAGAGTAGAGTATAGTAGAGGAGAGGAGAGCAGAGTAGAGGAGAGTAAAGTAGAGAAAAGTAGAGTAGAACAGAAAAGAGTATAAGAGCAGAGTAGGGTAGAGTAGAGCAACATAGTATAGAGTAGATTAAAATAGAGCTAGGTTAGCCTATCCTAGGCTATTCTAGGCTTGGCTAGGCTAGAGTAGAGTTGAGTAGAGTAGACTAGAGCTAAGTCAGGCTAGGCTATGCTAGGGTTGGCTGAGCTAGGCTAGAGTAGAGAAGAGTAGGCTAAACTAGGAAAGGCTAGTCTATGTTAGAGTAGAGTGGAGTCAAGTAGAGTAGAGTAGTGTAGAGCACAGTAGAGTAGAGCTTGCTTAGGCAAGAATAGGTTCAGATAAGCTAGCAGGGTAGGCTAGGCTAAGTTAGAGTGGAGTAGATTAGAGTAGAGTAGAGCTAGGTTAGGTTAGGCTTGGGTAGTGTACAATAGAGTAGAGTAGAGTAAAGAAGAGAAGAGCAATGTAGAGTCGAGTGGAGTAGAGTAGAGTAGAGGAAAATAGAAAAGAGCAAAGGAGAATAGAGCAGAGCAGAGTAGTGCTAGGTTGGGCTAGTCTATGTGAGGCAAGGCTATGTTTGGTTAGAGTAGGTAGAGTAGAGTAGAATAAAGCTAAGTTAGGTTAAGGTAGGCTAGGCTAGGTTGGAGTAAAGTAGAGTAGAGTATAGAAGAGTAGAATAGAGTTGAGTCTAATGGTGTAGAGCATAGCATAATAGAGTGGAGTAGAGCTAGGTTAGGTTATACTAGGCAAGGCTATAATAGAGTACAATAGAGTAGAGTAAAGCTCAAATAGGCTAGGCTAGGACTAAATAGAGTATAGTAGAGTAAAGTACAAAGAAGTAGAGCAAAGTAGAGAGGAGTAGAGCAGAACAAAGTAGAATGGAGCAGAGCAAAATAGAGTAGAGCTGAACAAAGTAGAACACTACAAAGCTTGGTTAAGGTAGGTTTGGCTAGGCTAGAGTAGTGTATAGTAAAGTAGAGTAGAGTAGAGTAGAGAAGAGTAGAGTAGAGAAGACTAGAGCAAGGTTAGGTTAGGCTAGGCTAGGCTATGCTAGGTTAGAGAAGAGTAAGGTAGAGTAGAGTATAGTAGAGTATAGTAGAATAAAGTAGAGGAGAGCTAGGTTCGGCTAGGCTAGGCTAGGCTAGGTTAGGTTAGGCTTGGCTAGAGTAGAGTAGATTAGGGTATTGTAAAGTAGAATGGAGAAGGGTAGAGTAGAGAAGAGTAGATTAGGGTAGAGTAGAGCAAGGTTTGGCTATGTTAGGCACGAGTACAGTGGAGTAGAGTAAAGAAGAGTAGAGCAGAGCAGAGAAAACCAAAGAAAAGTAAAGCAGAGAAGAGCAGAGAAGAGCAGAGTATAGTATAGCTAGGTTAGGAAAGTCTAGGCTAAGCTAGCTTAGGATATAGTGGAGTAGAGAAGAGTTAGATTAGGCTTGGCTAGGCTAGGCTAGGTTTGAGAAGAGAAGAGTAGAGAAGAGTAGAGTGGAGTAGAGTAGAGCAGAGTAGGGTAGAGTAGAGTAGAGTAGAGCTAGGTTAGGTTAGGTTAGGTTAAGCTATGTTATGCTAGAGTAGAGTAGATTAGAGTAGAGTAAAGTAGAGAAGATAAGGGTAGAGCAAAGTAGAGCAGAACATAGCAGAGTAGAGTATAGTAGAGTATAGTTGAATAGAGCAGAGTAGAGCAAAGTAGAGCAGAGCAGAGCTAGGTTAGTCTATGTTATGATAGGCGAGGCTAGCTAGAGTTGAGTAGAATAGAGTAAGGTAAAGAAGAGAAGAATAGAGCAAGGTTTGGCTAGGCTCGACTAGATAGAGTAGAGTAGAGTAGAGAAAAGTAGAGTATAGTGCAGTATAGTAGAGTAAGGTAGAGTAGCTCTAGGTTAGGCCAGGCAAGGCTAGGCTATGGTAGGTTAGGCAAGGTTAGGCTAGGATAGAGTAGAGTAAAGTAAAATAGAATAGAGCAAAATAGAGTAGAGGTGAGTAAAGTAGAGCAGTGTAGAGCAGAGTAAAGGAGAAGAGAGCAAAAGAGAGTAAAGTAAAGAAAAGTAGAGTAAAGCAAAAAAGAGTATAAGAGCAGAGCAGAGAAATGTAGAGTAGAGTAGAGTAAAACAGAGTAGTATAGAGTAGAGTGGAGTAAAATAGAGCTAGGTAGGGCTATCTTAGGCTAATCTAGGCTTGGCTAGGCTAGAGTAGAGAAGAGTAGAGTTAGGTTAGGCTAGGCTAGGTTTGGCTATGCTAGGCTAGAGTAGAAAAGAGTACGGTAGAGTAGAATACAATAGAGTAGGTTGAAGTATAGTAAAGCAAGGTTAAGCTATGTGAGGCTAGGCTAGGCAAAAATCGATTAGAGAGGAGTAGAGTAGAGTATAGTAAAGAAAGCTTAGGCTAGGCTAGGTTAGAGTAGAGCTTGCTTAGGTTATGTTAAACTAGGCTAGGCTAACTATAGTAGTATAGAGTAGAATAGAGTAGAGCAGAGCAAAGTAGAGAAGAGTAAAGTAGAGCTAGGTTATTCAAGGCTAGGTTAGGCTACACTAAGTATAGTAATGTAGAGAGGAGCTAAGTTATGCTTGGCTAGCTTAGGCTAAGTTAGAGAAGAGTAAAAATAGATTAGAATGGAGTGGAGAATACTAGAGTAGAGTGTAGTAGAGCAAAGTAGAGTAGATATGAGCTAAGTGAAGTAAGGCTAACCTAGGCTAGGCTAGGCTATAGTAGAGTAGAGTAGAGTATAGTAGAGCTATGTTAGGCTAGAGTAAAGAGCAGAGAATAATAGAGCAGAGCATGATAGAGTAGAGCAGAGATGGGTAGAGCAGAGAAGAGTGGAGCAGAACACAGTATAACATAGCAGAGTAAAGTAGAGTAGAGCTTGGTTAGGCAAGGCTACATAGGTTATGCTTGGCTAGGCTAGGACAAGCTAGAGTAGAGTAGAGTAGAGCTTGGTTAGGCTATGCTATGCTATATTAGAGTAGAGTAGAGTCTAGCAAAATGGATTAGAGTAGAGTAAAGTAGAATAGAGTATAGTAGAGTATAATAGAGCTAGGTTAGGCTAGGCGAGAATAGAGTAGAGTAAAGTAGAGTAGAGCTAGGTTAGGCTATGCTAGGCTAGGCTAGGCAAGGCTAGAGTAGATTAGAGTAAGGTAGAGCTAGGATAGGCTAGGCTAGGCTAGAATGGAGTAGAGTAGATTAGAGCAAAGTAGAGTAGAGTAGAGAAGAGTAGAGTATAGTAGAGTAGAGTAGAGTAAAGTAGAATATAGTAGAGTAGAGTAAAGTAGAATAGAGTAAAGTAGACTAGAGTAGAGTAGAGTAGAAGAGAGAGAGGGAGGAGATCAGAGTATAGCAGAGTGAAAGAGTACAACAGAGCAATACAGAGCAGTGCAAAGCATAGTGGTTTAGAGCATAGCAGAGTATAACAGAGGAGAGCTAGGTTAGGTGGGTGTTGGCAAGGCTTATTTAGGCTAAGTTTGAGTAGAGTAGAGTAGAGTGGAGCTAGCTTAGGCAAAGCTAAGATATACTAAGCTAGACAAGGCTAAGCTAGGCTAGATTAGAGTAAAGTAGTGTAAAGTAGAGTTGAGTAGTGCTAAATTAGGCTAGGCTAGGCTATGCTTAGGTCGACTGATTTCGATTCATTGGAATCATCCTATTTCTTGAAATGTTTAGCCTATTTTTTGAAATTCATATATCATTAATTATTGTATGAATATACCCGAGCAAATGTCTAAGTTAGTATCTGCAATGGTTCTGAAAGAATATCTAAAAGGGTGAATTTTAGATATTTGCACCCTGTCGAAGTAAGTAACCGTGGCATATATTTTTGGAATAGATTCCATTTTGAGAAATTTTAAAAAGCACGTTGTATTTGAAGAAGTAGACCATTGTCATGGCAGTAGCCAGAAAGAAATGTTAGGAACGAGAATTGTTGAAACTATCATATTGAAAGATCAGTCGGCCAAAATAACCATGAGCTGTTATGATGTTATAGGTTCTTCTTCTTGACTAAATCTGTAACCTTCATTAGCAGATTTAGGTTCTCATAAGGTTGATCCTAAGCTATCATTTAGTTCTTGGAAGTAAATGCCCAATATCCAAGTAGGCTCACAAATGATTTATTTGATATTATGGATGATTGGTTACGAAGGGACCATTTTGTTTTTGTAGGATGGTCCGACATATTGCTCTTTCCTTGTGCTTATTTCGCTTGGGATATGGGGGAGGGAAAAAAATAAGGGAAGAAATAAGCCTGATGCTCATGATTTCGATAGTCATACCAATGATTTGGAGGAGATATCTCAAAAAGTCTTTAGCGCTCAGCACATTCTTTGTTGCTACTATGGGGCCATGAGGAACACAAGCAAGTGTGGAGGAAGCAGAAGTGAGAACGTCGGGGTTAAAAAATGAGTTTTATTTTGATAAGGGCTAAAAACAAATCACTTATTTTGGCTTTTTCTTTTCACCCCATATTGTAGTGTGGATCACGCAAAACTTTGTACAAGATAATGGTTCAGTAATTAAAAAATTAGATTATTCCGGAATGTACAAATCAAGTCCACCTCATAGACATTCATAAACTGCAATGGAGTTGGGCCCTCATGTCGATCCAAATGAATCGGCCAATCTTTGCCTACTAGGCAAGAGGATAGCAAGGATCTGTCAATTATGTTATGGTCGGAGTCCCTATGTTTATAGAGTATCTGGATTCACAAATGAAAATAGGAGATGTTAAACTAGGAGTCCCTTATATTGAGATCATTGTTCAATTCGAATTACAATTAGAATTCGCAGTTTTTTTTAACAATTTGGAGAATGGAAGCGGAAATTCCCTTTGGTCCTCCGAGGCTTAAGCCTTTTTCAATCCATTCGTAGATGGTCACTGTGACCCTCTTTATGAGAGGGCACCCTTTCTCCCAAAGTTACGGAGCTATTTTGCCGAGCTCCTATGGAATCAAATATGTAGTATTTACAGAAAAAAGTCTTTGGTTATTGGGGAACAATCAATATACTTCAAGTGTATTAAAACATACACTCATAGTCAGAAAATCAAATGCTAGGGAATTTCTTTCTCATAAATCTTCCAACTACTGCTACATCTTCCTCTTCTTCTTCTTCTTCCTCTTCTTCTTTTTCTTCTTTTTGTTCTTCCACTTTTTCTTCTTCTTCACCATTTTCTTCTTCTTCATCTTCTTCTTCTTCTTCTCCTTCTTATTATTTTTCTTCTTCTTCTTCTTCCTCTTCTTCTTCTTCAACTTCTTTGACCTTTTCTTCATCATTATCATCATCTTCTTCTTCTTCTTCTTTGGGTTCATCATCATCATCCTCTTCTTCTTCTTCTTCTTCTTCTTCTATTCCTTCTACTTCTTCCACCACTTCTTCTTCCTCTTCTTCTTTTCTACTTATGATTTTGTCACTTTTGACTCTTCTTCATCTTTTTCTTCTTCTACTTCTCCTTCTCTTGCTTCTTCTTCTTCATCTTCTCTCTCTTCTTCTTCTTCTACTTCTTCTTCTCCTTCTTATTTATCTTATTCTTGTTCTTCTTCTTTTTCTCTTTCTTCATCTTCCACTCCTTTTCCATCTTCTTCTTCTTCTTCCACTTTTTTGTCCCCTACATTTTCTTTTCCTTTATCATCATCATCTACTTCTTCCTCTTCCTCTTCTTCTGCTTATTTTAATATTTCTTCTTTTTATTCTTCTTATCCATCTTCTTCTTCTTCATCTTCTTCTTCTTCTTCTTCTTCCTCCTCC